>CAXITT010000160.1:1072580-1095080 GCA_964033795.1 Lymnaea stagnalis | reverse complement strand
TTTCTACGCGATATAGCGATCTTCTTGTGCCCACTCAAGACACAAACTTTTTGAGATATATGTATATATATGTATATATATATATATATATATATACATACATAGTTATTTATTTCTTTATGTAACGTAGATTTTAACTTTTAAACATTTTTTTTTTTTTAACACATTTAGATTTGCAAATATATGTATGAAAAATAGTCAGCTTTTATAAAACTCGTAGAATAAATAATTGTGTAAAAGAGTCACCGTAAACTTGGGGAGCCCGAAGTATATTGCTCGTAACTTCATTACCGCCAGTAGAACTGACCCAGTGCAACCTTATATCAGATTGGCTTTCGTTCGTCATGGTTGTCCTATGTGCAACTACCTCATAGATGTTACCTGTTTTTGACGCAAAATAGCACATCCTTGAGTTAGGGGATACACAGTCAGTCAAACGCACGGTGCAAAGAAGGGGCAAAAAATCGTTTGAATAAAGGTATTGATGTCTGCATTATGTTTACAAAAGAAAATTCAAGGAAAATGGGGTTTTGTTTGTTAGTTTAAATCTAAATCCAGAAATGTCTGCTAATCACTGCTATTTTAGCATTCAGGAAACACTTTCAACATTCCCACTAACACAGGGTTTCATGTGTCGTGTATCAATGTGTTATTAAATAATAATTGAATGAAATAATTTTGCATAAATAATTAAAAACAAAACCCATGTTTTGATTCTTTTTTCTTTGGATCTCGAGTGTGTAGTCAGCCCTCGAACTACTAGTTGATAGTTAATGCAGCCCTCGGGCTGAAAAGTTTGGAGACCCCTGGTCTAAAGTATTAAATTTACGTTTCCAGGCTGATTGAATATACCTTTTTTTTATTTTTAAAGAAAACATAAATAATAGTTTTTAAATAATAATAATATTTTTAAAGGGTTTAGTTTTCTCTTCTTCTTTATTAAGGGGGTCCACGATCAATGAATTGATAATTCTGGCGCCTATGTTTCAGAGGGGTTCGCGATGTTACTGTGCATTGTTTTGAAGAGGATACTTCACTGGTTGCAAGGGCGACTCATCAGTGGTGTTATGAACTGGGTGTTAGAAGACAGGAGGCAATGGACACAAATGTGTTGATTGTAGCCGCCTCAACTGTTGCTTTTGGAAGTTTGTTCCAGTCTCTTATTGTCTTTGGCAGGAATGAGGAGCTCCTGTACCGAGTTCTGCCCCACTTTTTACCAAAGTTAAGCTCTTGGAGTATTTTTATTATTATTATTTTTTTTTTGGTTTAATCCGTTTGCAACAGATATTTTTACTATTACAGCAATTTGAATGTTTAGTTTTTTTAAACTTGCCCCTTTATTTCATTTTGTTTTTTCACTTTTTACACAACAAACCCATAACGTTAGGTTCATGGTAAATATTTCAGAATGTTAGATCCTAATGGCAATCTTTACAGTACATCTATTTAGTTAATTGTACTTTATACCTCCGTAGTACGTCGATTCAAGTCCTCTTATGTTATATATAAGTCATTTATATTTTAACAACCTTCTATTGATATATTAAGTTAAAGGTTGTACACAATCTATTTTAAAATAGTCTTTGAATTCGTACTGTTTGCTTTAATGAAGCAGAGCCTCATTAAAAATCATTGCGCAACTTCTGTCTTTATTTGGTGTGCAGGTATCGCTAATATGAGTAAGGAATATACTGGCTCACTCCATGAAATATTTTTAATATTGTTACTGTCACCCTTACATATTTATTTAAATGTAAATGCACTATATTATGTATGCATAATATACATGGACTGTCAGGATCAATCCTACTTCTGAATGGAATGCTAATGAGGCAATATGGATCACTGTGAAGCAAACATAATTGGACGTTTGGCTAAAGACATCGGGCAAAATTCTGAATCATCATTCAAATATCAATGATGAATATATAAATCGTTCAACTGGGGTAGATATCAACAACGAACGTTTATACATATTGCTGCATACGTATTCATAGTTACAAATGTGAGCGTTATCCCAATTGATAAAACGACTTATAGAATGTGCCAGCATTTCAAATCCAACTGTAGCCTGCGTAACAATGTGCACGAATGTGTAAATAAAAACGCTAATACAGGATGCTAGATTCTTTCAACAGATACAAATTTAGAGATGAGAACAATAATATGCTGTTCATCGTTTTTTTTTTTTTGAAGACTTTAACTTCTTAAATTAATTTTTTGGTATAACCTTCATGTAAATGAAAATGCGACTTTTTTCATTAAATAATTATCCAACAATAAGAAGCTAGCATGCAAAAATAAAAAGCTAGCATTTTAATTTTTTTTTTTTTTTTTTGTAATTTTATTTAAGTCTATTTATTGTTAGATTTAACAAAGTATAGATTTTGAAAGAAAGTTTTGAAGAAAAAAGATGTTTTTCAAATATGTTTGAAGCATTTTAAAATAATTAAAGGAGACTTTGTTATTATAATTCTCCAGTCAATTTTCCCCTTTTTAACCTTTTGCTCATTATAATAGAACACATAAAAATAGCTTTTGATAATCCTTTCATGTATTACTTTTCAAGATTATTAACATTTCTTTTTTATTAAACCAGTTTTCGTTGCTGTTTTGTTTTTTCTTCTTTTTTTTTTTAAATACTCCTTAACCTGGTCCAATGGTTTGTTGTTATACTGATGAAGGCTTAGGCTGAAACGGTCACTTGTGTATTTTGTAAAATTATTATTAACGCTTAACATATATGTTTTATTGACACAAATAGTTGTCTAATTAATCCCTCAACTTTATTATATTAAAAATATATATGTTTTTATTTTTAAGTTTACGGGTTATTAAGTGACATATCCGCATATACAGAGTAGCAATTTGATTATTTTTATAGTATTTTGACATCTTAAGAGTTGACGTGTTCAAAAAGTCTCGCTTATGTGTTCCATATATTTTTTCTAACATGATTATCTCCTAGCTATTGAGAAAGCATACTAACTTATTTCATCTACTTTTCTGAAATTCGATGACAATTATCGACTCAGCTTTAGTACAAAGTTAACTCGAAAAATTGAAGGGACGTGAGGTTAGGCTAAATAAGTTGATTTTAAAATAGCATGCGGGCTAAAACAGTAGTTTATACAAAGTGGTATCCCTTACAAACTTCAGGCCGTTATTCAAACGATTTTAATTGTCTTTTCTTATAATAAAAAAAAGTTTTATTTTTTTTTAAATTATAAAATGTCAAATTTCTTTTTTTGTTAATTTCAATTTAATTTTTAATTATTTTTTTTTAATACAATTCTAAAATCGACAGACTCTAAAAGCTGAAAAGAATATATTCAAAATATAATTTGATTATATTTTTTTTAAAAAATTCAATGAACAATAAATAATTAATGCTTATTAAAATAATATTTTCAACGATCTTAATGAAGTCAAATAAATGTTTATGATTTTCTAATCGTTCCTTATCCATATCCATTGATATATAAAATTTAAGAGTCGTTCTTCAAACATACTTTAAAAGTGTTATTAAATTTTTCCCTCTTAAAATCAAACCTTATGGTAATAAATGAAGACAGAAATATGACACTTGGGTGCGTTTATATTGCATTAAAAATACTGACATTAAGGAAATGATCCATTGCTTTCATAGCAAAAAAATGCACACATACGGACATACCTATACCCACCCATAAACGCACACACAAGCGCGTGTCCACAAGCACAGATACATAAAATCAAACTATAGTAAAGAAAAAAAAAAAAAATTTTTCTAAATATTTGTTTTTCATTTTTGACTTTTATTGACAAAGATGAACATTGAATTGGTTATTGATTTGAAAAAAAAATATTTTAGAATGATATGATCCTAATTATGTTTTTCTTTCTCTCTCTAAACGAAGGGCAGTGTACTCAGAATTGATTGTTACATTTATTGTATTTAACGTTTATTTCCCCTTAACCATTCAGCAAAAGCATTTAATTTAAAAATACTTGTTTACAGTTGGCAATGAGTCACCTGACATGCTGTGAACGCGTGACCAGACAAGTGATTCGACTTTACCCTTGACTTTGTTCCTGGATGTCTAAATATAGAAACGTTATCGTAACACTCAACCAGGAAGTTCAAACAGTCATGAGATAACGTGACATGCTATTCATAGTTATATTTTATTGATTATTGGCAAAGCTATTACTCGTCCTTAACCTTTGTCTCAACTGACAGTCCCATAACAAAGTTTTGTTTTCATAATGCATTATGTGTAACATGTTCATGTTTGATGAATTAAAATGAAAAGTTTACGATATGATTTAACCATAGCTTACATCTTGTTTCTTAACATCCTATTTCTTAATGTAGTTTTCATTAAGGGATTTATAATCATTTTAATTTTTTCCCAGTGCCAATGGCGTAGAAAAGGGTGCAGAGGGGGTTGTTCCCCCGAGTAGCACTTCTTTTCCTTATAAAGAGAGGCAGCACTTTCGGAAATCTTTAGAAGTTTAAAAAAAAAAATTTTTTTGAGTAAAGAATGAGGCACAAATGTTGGCTCGCCCGGCGATATCAATCCTAGCGAAGGCATTTGCCATGACGATAATGGATGCCCCGACAATACAACCGTCAGTAATGACACATATTAAAATTGACAAAGTCATATTTGTATTTATTTTTAATTATTATTTATGTTAAATTATTATTATTTTTTTTTAAAGGCCGGTGACTCGGATAGAAGCGGAAAACGATACAACAGTGTTACATTAGTATGTTTTCGTATAAGTACACAAACAAACACTTTTATCTATGGTTTCATTGGTCTCAGTATTGATGAAAATGGTATTTTAAATTTTATTACATACATTTTCTCAAAATATCAAGATATAGATAATCTTTATAATTCAAAGTAAGTGCTAAGTATTAAAACCATTTGATAGTGCCAATATGAAAGAACTCATTTTTTAAATGGAGAAATAAAGTACAGTTGCTTCCCTTTGACCATTAAATACTCTATTAATATTAAGGTTGACATTTACAACATTCTGGCCTAAGCTTGGGAAATAACCTCTTAATTCCCTGTGCAAGTAGGTCAGGCCATACAAAGATTCAATCGATATCATAGCAGAGACACAGTCACACCGCCAAGTAACGTTAACTTGATTGGCTTGCCTAGCCCGTACTTTGTCCCACATAGTGTAGCACACCAACAAGGAAGTCTCGTGCAAAATTGACATTTTAGCTCGTTGCAACGCCCGGCACAGACAGGGTTTTGTAAACAGCAGCTTGTAGTTAAAATAGGCCATGATATCATGTGATATAGTCTCATAAATAGAGCTGTTGACAGCCACCCGGGTGCCATGGTATTCGCAACCATGGACGCCTTTTAAATTGTTTTTGGGGTGGAGTGGGGGTGGGGTGGTGCCGGCGCAAAATCAATTTTTTGGCGGCCTATTGAGCTGTTTATTACTTTAGGCGCCACAGTACAAAGCGATTGAAATAAAGATTGTCAGGTTATGATTTATGTTTTCTAGTGTTAACTGTAAATGATCCAACAGTTTTCGTTTTATTTTTTATTTGTATTTTTAAAGTGTTTCATATTCTGCTGCCCTTACAGATACTATTACCTAGTTAAAACAGTTCATTGGACAGGGTCCTACCTGCCATTTCCAAATGACGTTCATACAGGCAATTATGATATACTTGACTTAAACGAAAAAAAAACAACAACATAATAAATAAAAAGAATTATTATTTTTTAAATTCTGAAGTTCTACAGCTATTAAAGACCGTGGTCACCACTCGAATTACCACTATCGTTGTGTCTGTCTACTGCGCCCAGA
Source organism: Lymnaea stagnalis (assembly GCA_964033795.1). Classification (NCBI taxonomy): domain Eukaryota; kingdom Metazoa; phylum Mollusca; class Gastropoda; family Lymnaeidae; genus Lymnaea; species Lymnaea stagnalis. The sequence continues at coordinate 1,089,251 of CAXITT010000160.1, read as the reverse complement.
CGGTGATTTATGACGATTCGCTGACGCCATATTGCCGTCAACACTTCGCTGCCATCATTTCACCGCTGGCCGTTTCACAAGGGAGCCGATTCCACGCCGGCTGTTTTGGGAACGGGCCATTTTACTACGGGCAGTTTTGCCGACATCAATGAATAATTTATTTCCCACAGCATTTATTCTTGCGGGCCCCAAAAATTTAATGAATATAGAAATACTCCTTTCATTATTTTAATAACATGGAAAGGTTTAAAATCAATCTAAATCTGAACAATGTATATTTGAATATATGACAACGTCTCAAATTAGAACAAACACCTATAAAATTCACCAAAGCAAGTATCATGTAATATATTTCCCGCTAGCTTTTTTACCAGTACTAACATACTTTTGAATTTGTACCAATATAAAATTAATATTATCTCTCTCTCTCTTTCTCTCTCTCTGTCTGTATATCTATCTATCTATCTATCTATCTATCTATCTATCTATCTATCTATCTATCTATCTATCTATCTATCTATCTATCTATCTATCTATCTATCTATCTATCTATCTATCTATCTATCTATCTATCTATTATTTACAAAGTGGGGGGGGGGGGGGGGCGCACTGCCCTCTCGGGGAAAGAAAGCCCCTACACAAGAAAATGTGTACAACAGTATAAAAATTACATCTTTTTAAAAAATTAATAACGTTGAATTGGTCATTTTGAAAGCCTTTTTAAAAGAATATTATCTGTAGCCTTTATCAATTACAATTATTGGAATCTATGAAATATCGCTTTGATCAAGACATTCCATGATCCGTATATTTAAGGCTAATGTTGTCGATTATAAATATGGCAGTGACCACTCATGATCATATGCAGAAGTCTAACTTCCCATTTTTTGCATATAATCAGTATTTTTATTAATTTATTTTTTCCTATTTAGAAGTTTAAAGAATTTAATAATTCTTTATTAAATTATATTTCCATGCAGTTCGTAAGTGTGGTGTAGAAGAGTAAAACTTCAGGAAATTGACAGTGTCTGGCATTTGGCAGGATGCAATTCCATCTTCCACTAACAACGTCACATTGGAGATGGCGTCGGTGGGTTGTTGAGCGTTGTCTCTTTATACCCCCCGGCTCACCTAAACACGGGCCAAACAACGGGCCTTCCAGCAACCAGACCGTGCGGAAGCAAGTCGGGAACATTCCCAATTTTCGCAGGGGGGACGTCCACTTGACTGAGGACGCTGCGTTTATAGGGTCCGCGGTCCACTCTTTTGGGTCTGGACGGCTTTGCTTCCTCTCCGGGGAAGGGGGGTAGGTGGGAGGTTTTGCTTTATCACCCCCCACCGAACAGGGAGTTGACCTGTCGAGACGAAAGCTGGGACGAAACTGTGACGTAGGAACGGCTTTCTGAGGGCTGCGAGGCTAAAATCATCGGAAAGTGTTTTGTCCTCCATCCTTGCCTCATATCTATTATCGGCAACATGTAATCATCTTATTGCGTTATTTCCGCTAATTTGGCAGTCATGCAAGGGGCGGGGTTTTTGGCTTCGGGAATGGACCTACCTAAAAGTCTTGCACGCCACGAAGAGGCAAACCCCATGTGACAACTCCGAGTTGCCTCGATGGTGCGAGATTTGTATAAGTGTAGTCTTCGTCCTCCACTCAGCTAGCAGATCGATATCCTGTTTTAGCTGGTCTTGGTCAGATTTGTTGGTTATCACCCTATACATTGAAATGTCATGTGCGAATTTTCTTGTTTGGGGTGTCAGTTTATCCGCTATAGGCCATTCGGGTAAGGTAGGAACTAACAGGGGCCTAGCACAGAGCCCTGGAGAACACCTGACTTAACACCGACGAAAGTTGAGCTTGCACCTCCACCACTACTGCCTAGCATCCGTTGCCAAGGAAGCTAGAGATCCATGTTTTAGTAGTGCCGTGGATCTCATATTTTAAAGTTTGTGTAAAAGTAAGCTATGAAGGACTCGTTCAAACGCTTTTGAGAAGTTCATCAACAGAACATCGGTTTGCTTTCTTTTCTCCAGATTATTCATCAAGTCTTCTAAAAATCAAATAGTTGGGTTGCCCATGATGTATTGATGCAGAATCCATGCTGACAGTCATTGAATATATTTCGACTTTGAAGATGCTTAATGACTGCGCTTACGATAGTGTGCTCCAACAGTTGGCATACCATCTTGTGAGGATGTTGGACAATAACTGGCATGGTCTAAATGCTCCCCTTTCTTGTAGATTAGAGTGACATGCACTGTTCTCCATTGACGCCAGAAAGTTTTGCCGTTCTCCATTTCAAGATACAAATTCTGCATTTTTACAAAAATGATGCACGTCTATTTCCTATAGAGAAAACTTGAAACTGGGTGGAGAACCTCATCCCCCTTTTCTACTCCACTGGTAGGGGCGTAAGTAGAACGTTTTGGATGAAGGAAAATGTTTAATTTTACGCGCCTCCCTCCCCCCCCCCTTTCACATCTGAAACTACCTTGTTTTCAAACATTTAAAATAATCAAATTCATATGCTGTTCCCGGAAGTCTGACGCCCCGGACGTATATCGCATCTGCCCCCTCAGCTGTACCTTTGGCCATTGCCACTGCCTCTCCCCGAAATCTTAAATGCCCTCCCCCACACGGGGGAAAATGTTGGAAAAGTGCACTGTTATCTTTGTGTCAGTGCTCAAGTCCTATCGTGTTACGCATGAGTGAAAGAACGGTCGCGGTGTAATTGATGCTGTGGCCGCCATTACATTAAAAAATATGTGCTTTTATAAAAATAACTTTCTGGGGAAGGTCAAGGAGTCCCAGCATACACATATCCATTACCTGTTTTCCTCAAATGCTGATTCAAAAATAGAAGCGCAATGTAATGCTCTGCGTGTATGAAAATGTGTTTAAAAATGTAAACCTATATTTAGTTAACGCACATGTGGTTGCTTCAAATATTTTTTCCTTTGCATCCTTTAAAGTAATGTTTATTTTTTTTTCTTCAATTGTCAAACTCTAACACCGTTAACCATTTCTTTCATTTACAATATGAATTTCTTGTCTTGCTTTTTATTTACTGGATCAGTACGTAATATGTTTTTTATTCAAATATAATTGACTCACTATCTATAGTAATTAGAACATTCCGCAAAAAAATAGTTTGACATCAATAATCTGATATATGCACGGATCTTAGGTAATTCATTTTAATAATTATCATTGATTAAGCTCATTCAAATAATTTATTTTGATCAAACTAATGTCCTTAAATGCACCGGCTTTGTGTCAAGCTGAAATCGAAATCCCGTATATACAGTGAGGAAAAAAACAACAACATTATTTAGATATTATATACGGAGGGTGTCTAAGAATGCGGGGAAATTAGTGACAACGAGGAGCTGTTATATCATATGTTGCTCACACATTTATTTTCATGTTATCTAACACATCAAAGCTTAAATTGGCTTGTTTGTTTAGAACTTTGTTGTGATTGTTGTACCCCAAAAATCGTTAAAAATAGAATGACTTACTTTATGAACGGCCCCATAGTTACAAATGTATATAATTATACTTTTTAAGGGAATTATCAGTGACATAATACATTTTTACTGTTTAAATCAGTAGATTTAAATATTGATTAGAGACTCTTCACAATTTAAAATATTCTTTTAAAAAAATAATAAAAAAACAAAAATGATCATGTAGAAAGAAAATGTGAGACGCATATTGTACTGTAGATGTTTGGCTGATGCTTTTTTTCCAAATAAAGAATTACAAATACAACTGAGAACTAAAATGCCAGAATCGTGTTCCAAATCTCTGGGAATTTTTGAAAAATATAATTGTTGATGTATTTTCTTTCAACTGCTCTGTATTCCATCAATGTAAACACGGTCAAAGCGGGATGTCCTTTTCTCTAGACCTATGTTTCACGATTCAGTAATATCAATTTCACAGGATTGGAAGATATGTGTTAGGAAAAATGCAAATCTGCTGAAAGGATGGTTAAAAAATAACACATCAAAGAAATACATATCCTATTAAAAAGAGTGGGATCAAAGGAGAATATTTTGAATCAACACGGTGGTGGCTTTGATATGTGCCACATGGGAAGAGGTGCGAGGGCAAGAGAGTTGATTTCAAAGCTAATGATGTTAGGATTAGAATATCTGCAACAATCGTGGCGTTTCTGAAGAGTAGAGATAACTTTTCGTCATTCATGCATCCTATCATCACAAAAGTGAAACGTGACACCTCACTAAGGTTGGTCTTCTTCTATAAATAATACATAACACTGGAACAAAATTCAGAGGATTATTGTTTTGCTCTGAAGTAAATACACTCTAGAGCATCACTTAAACAACTCATGACATATTGTGGGAGACTTAAATTGTGCAACATACAAATACATGCAAGTATTATCAGCTACTCTGTATGTATTTACTAATGTTTTCAAACATTTCTTTTGTTATCATCATATCATTATTTTCTTAACACGTCAGGTGTACCGTGAAGTAGGATTTCTTTTTTTTTCCCTTTTGTATAACAATGTTGAATTCGATAATAAAATAGTTGTGTTATATATAAAAGAAATATCCTTTAATTGTTGAAATCATTCAGAAAAAAATGTATATATATATATATATATATATATATATATATATATTTTATATATATATATATATATATATATATATATATATATATATATATATATATATATATATATATATATCCCACAGTATGTGTGTGTATATATATATATATATATATATATATATATATATATATATATGAGCTAGAGTCAAATAACGCTTAAAGGGAGATATGATTTAAGTACGTTTTGATTCCAAAAACAATCATAGTTTTTGTCTATTTTTTAAGGAAATCCAATAAATTTAAATGAGCAAAAAATATTTTAAATCCGCTTTTATTTAAGTAAAATATTATTGTTATCAATTACAAATACATTTCAAGTATCAACTAAGGAACTATATTAAGCATTTAATATGTATTTGAAAGTTATGAAAAAAATCCATGATCAAAGAATTACACCGTAAACACTTTTATCGGAAAAACCCAAACTTCAGTCGTTTTTAGTGCGTCTTTTAGTGCGTTGTTAGCATTGTGAAATAAAATTTTTAATTAATTTGTTCTAAAAAATCACTCAAATGATGACATAGGGCGAATAGCTTATTTCTCCAAAACTCTTAGGTTTCTTTAAATTTAATAAGCGCTAGTGACAAACTGATACTGTATTTTCCCTTCTTAAAATTAAAATTAATAAATATAATTGATTGATTTTTAAATTGTAAATAAAACACACACACATTTCTGCTGTGTATATTGTAAGGAAACCTTGCTTGCTCTCTGATAACCTTCATCTTTATCTGTCATTCACCAAGGAAACAACTCAGGCGATAACATTTGATGATTATAATCTTGTTCTTTATTAGGCTGACACTTCGCTTATACTTTCTCTCATCTCGCAACTCTGACTGCCCTCTTCTCATACCGTCGGAGCTCTCTCTGACTGTCTGCTTCTCGGTCCGGTCGCGTTCTGTTCTTCCCGTCCCGAGATCCCTATTTATAAGTCCCTGGTCCATAGAGTTCCACTCCCAGGTCTGTACTCGCGCCGCCACTTTGATCGGTCGGCAACTAGTCGTCCCAGGGAAATACCCTGGTCAGATGGCCGGTACCGCCCGGCGCTTTGATCAGTCGATCGTGATCCCTGGTCAGATGGCTCCGGCTGTACCTGATCAGATGGCCGGTAACCCTGCTGCGAGATCTGACGCGCGCTTTGATCATTCAATCGCGATCCCTGGTCAGATCTGAAACCCCCGGCACCGTCGTGGTCCGAACTCTCCACAATATTAACATTAAAAAGTTTTGACTTTTCTTTTCCAAAGCTAGACATTTATTAAAAATTATAACGTAATAAAAACAAACCTTTAAATATTATTATAATAAGAAAATACGGTTTAAATCAAACAGTGCAGCGCAACTCCTTTTCTAAATAGCATTGACTGATAAACTTATAACTTATAAAGAACAAACCATATGAAGCTCAAATTATTTTAGTTATTTTGTGTCCCTGTCTCTATAGATGGCTCAGCACCGGAATATCTCAAGGAACTTATTTATAAACATGTACTCCTGAAGAGCCTGAAGTCTTCATCACACCACTTACTGAGTGTTCCTAGAGTGGATGAACACACAAAAAAAAAAAGTCTTACGGAGTGCGCTCTTTTGAAGCGATAGTGCAAAAATTCGGGAACAGTTTGCCTGAATCTTTGAGGGGAATTGTAAAAAATAAAAAATCATTTAAGAAACAAATAAAACGTTTTTGTTTCAATAGATTTCGGAGGACCAATCGCAGTGAGCATGCTAAAGTGGCATGGATACCAGCGCGATGTAAATATCAAATCAAATCAAACAAACCAGGTAGAAGATTGTTCAAAATTTATTTAAATCTGGGTGGTTGATGGGTTGGTTAATTTGCCCAAGGCATCACAAGATACGTCTTAAAATAAAATAATGAATTTCATAAATAATTAATCTTTTTGGGAACATACATTTTCAGAGGTAGAAAATAGGATGTGTACGACATGTGGATTAAAATATAGTTAACTCCTATCGTATTACATTTTTGAAAAAAGTAATGTTACATTCTCTTTTTACAAATATTGGTATGTCCAATTTGCCCAAGGCTGCACAAGATACATCTCAAAATGAAGGAATCATTTTGATAAATAAATAATTTTCTTGGGTAAATACATGTCAGAGGTAAGAAATAGTATGTGTAAAATTTTATATGGATGACAACATAGTTAACTCCTATGGTATTACATAGAGATGTTACATTCTCTTTTTACAAATAAACATATGTTTACCAATTAAGAAGATCCATGACGCAAACAAATCTTGGGTACAATTATATAAGTATGTCCATGAAAACCAAAATTTCACAAAATTTACACACTTGAAAAAATATTTTGAAAAATTGAGACGGGTTAATATTTACTTTACAAAAACTTAAAATATATTTTTTTGTTTTTACATTGCAAAAAGTAAAAAGATGTGTATTTTATGAGATTAACCATATTTGCCATCATATTAATCATTTTTTTAAAACACAATCAAATCTGTTATAAAAGTGAAAAAAAGGTTGCGTGAGTCTTCTTTAGCTAAAATATTTTTTGTTTGTTTTACGATGATATTATATATATATATATATATGTATATTTAAATGTAAGATATCAAGATATATTGAATTAATATAATATAAGATGGTTTTATATCATTTGTAGCGTTTTTGGTGTACATTTAAGGTAAGCATTTGGAAAAATTTTTAGAGAAAAAAAAGTTGTAATTCAAGGGCACGAGACGTTGTAAATCTAAAGTATTTCTCTAACGTTGTAATTGTCTCTAAAATTTCTTCTTTAGTGACACATGTGATATAATTAGTGATAATTTGAACTGTGTAATTTAAGGTCATGTTTAGAGGGGGGGAAAAAGTAGTTTATGAGCATGAAAGGGTGTAAGGTAGGCCTATAATATATTAGCAGATAAATACTTCTCAAAACTTAATGATGTTAGAAACGTAAATATCATTACATTTTTAAAGTTATGAAATGTGGTAAGTTTTCGCAATAGCAGTTAGAAATTATAGCAAACGATCAACCATTATTATCCCGATTACATCGAGTCATTTATTCTTGTGATTAAATAATAATTTCAATGGCATGTAAAAAAAAATTAACAAAAAATACGCTAAATAATATATTCTTTTACATAACGCAACCGTGTTTGGAGCTTAATCTTTTCTTTTCGGTAAACGAAATCGTCTCAATTGAAGGATTTTGTGAAAATTATTTGGTTTAAAAGTCGTTGGGATGGCATGATATTTAATAGACTTCAGACTATTTAATATCGTTCATAGGTGTGCAATAAAAAGTATGAAGTGAAGTATCATGTAGGAATGGGAGTAGCAAACATTAAGATTATTAAATGTGCGTTACTTTATTACATGTTTTGTCACGTTACTTTAGTTTTTGGGATTTCAAGCATTGCTGTCGCCAAAGTTTAGCAGGTTATATCTAAAAACAGTGGTTGCTTCATATAGATCGAATATGGTGCAGAGATTATTTTCTAGCTTTTGCTATATGCTGTTTATTTTGTGACGTACATTTGTGTATAGAAAATTGTGTACTTAATAGTATATTAGTAATGGCGTTCTTTATTTAATAAAAATACATTTGCTACAAGAATCATTGGTTGTAAAAAAAGTAATAAAATGAATTCCGAATTGAAAGACAGACTTTCTCTGTCAATGGATTTTTTTTTAAAAGTCAGGTCTGTGCCGGGATCCGGCAACTGCCTTTGTTGGCTAACAACGGTTGATGAAGGCAGTGCACTTGCACTATCTCTCTACGATATAGGGCAGTATGCTCAGAAGCCAAAATCTGCAAATAACACGACATCCATTACTCTCTCAGGTGTGCGTATTGAGTTAGCTCAAACAGTACGGTACCTGTGTGTCTATATAGATAGAAGACTAGCTTTTGAAAGTCATATTAACTTGCTATGCAAGGCGATTTTTCTGGAGCTGCGCAGGATTAGTAACATCAGGCCCTTCCTAACAATTGATGCAACAAAGTGGCTGATGTCTGCATTTGTGCTATCATGCATGGACTATTGCAATTCTCTCATGGTGGGTCTTCCAGATATGCTCCTTGATAAAATTCAAATAGCACAGAATAATGCGGCGCGCATTGTTCTTTGCAAACGCAAGTTCGACCATGCAAATACACTTCTGGGAGAGTTGCACTGGCTGCCGGTGCGTGCTCGCATAGAGTACAAAATCGCAACTTTGTGCTACCGCTGCTTACATGACTTGGCGCCATCCTATCTAAAAGAGCTGCTGACGCCTTATGTACCCACTAGAGATCTCCGCTCATCCGTTAGTGGCAAACTCTTCACACCACGTGTTTGCCTTGAGACTTACGGAAAGCGCACTTTCGCATTTGCTGGTCAAACAATTTGGAACGCCCTTCCTGTCGATCTCAGAAACAACCAGACACTGGAGTCCTTTCAAAATGATTTAAAGACACATCTATTTCGCAAACACCTTCTGGGATGATTGTCTACATTATTTTCCAGTTAATGCATAATGGCTGTGTTGCTTATGGTTGAAATGGCTAGAAAGACTTTGCCATTGTATGCTTGTAATTAATTTTTGTAGTGTTGCGTTTGTTTTAAATGTGGTAAATTATAGATTTGTTTTTTGTACTCTTTGTACCGCGCTTCGAGCCTTTGGGGATGAAGCGTGTTTTTGAAATGAACTTTATTATTCTTATTATTATTATTTCGTTGCATTACATTGGGACAAATTTAGAGACGCTCTTTCTTTACTTCTTTCCACCGCAACGCAAGTTATCACAAAAAATTAGGAGTTCTCTCAATACATGTAAAGAACTGGAGTTTTGGTTGTGAGGATGAAATTTAAGCTACATCAGAGATTCTAAATGCTATCATTGCCATTCACTTCATACTTGACCCCAACATCCCGCATGCATTTTCAATTTTGGAAAAAAGTCTCTTCATTTACCGTGTGCACACATGCCAATTGAAAAAAGGTCACTATGAAGCCATCCTAACGATTCTTATCATGTCTCCACAGCAGCATATACTGTCTGCTGAAAAAAAAAACAAAACAAATCCATCCTTAGTCATGTTTCTTTTTCAAACAATACAACTGTGTCGTCTCCAACTACAGCCATCCTCTGTGACATTTGCAGAAATGGTGTCAGTTAAGCACTGGATGATTATAAACAAGATCAATTTGATTGATTAAAAGAATAAGCTGATCCCCATTGCTACCGCTCAGATGCAAACATCTGTAAACAACACACCATACCTCACTATGTCAGGAGTGCGGATTGAGTTTGCTAAAACAGTCTGTAACCTTCGTATCTACCTACATAGAACACTATCTATGGAAAATCACATTAACATGTTTTGCAAGGCGATTTTTCTAGAGCAGCGCAGAATTTGTTATATCTAACTTTTTTTTATGTTTGTTGAATCAAAGAGGCTGACGTCTGCATTTGTGCTATCACTCATGGACTACTGCAATACTCTCATGGTCGGGTCTCCAAGCTACGCTCCTGGATACAACACAAAAAGTACAGGATAATGCGGCTAGCATTGTTCTTTGCAAACGCAAAATTGACCATGCTAAAACACTACTGAGAGAGCTGCTTTGGATGCCTGTCCACGTTCGCATAGAGTAAAAATTGCAACTCTGTGCTACCGCTGCTTGCATGGTCTTGCGCCGTTCCATATCAAAGCACTCGAGAGTCTTATGTACCAAATAGTTCACTCCGGTCATCCAATAGTGGAAAAATCTCGATACCATGTGTTCACCTTGAGACCTTAGTAAGGCTCACTTACACATTTGCTGGCGAAAGAATCTTGAACCCCCTTTATATCTCTCTTGGGGACAATCAGACTTTGCAGTCTGTTTAAACTGAATGAAAACTGATCTGTTTTTGCACTCGAGTGCTGGGGTGATGTTGTTTACCTTCTTGTCTCCATTATGCTTTATGTATAATGGATTGTGTTGTCAATTATTGCAATTTATAAAAGACTTTAACTGGGTGTGCTTGTATGTAGTTTTCTATTGCTGCGATTTTTATGTCAATGTGGGAAAATATAGATTTTGTTCATTTCACTTTTTAATATAATTTTATTTAACTATTTAAAATGGTTGACTTTATACCGCGGTTCGAGCGTTTAATTGGGATGAAGAGTGTTTGTTTAAATAAGCTTCATTATTATTAAACTTTTTAAAATAAATCGAGCCTCGCAAAAAATAAAAAATAAAATTCACTATAACGACTAAATTGTTTCGGTGTAACACTTGTACTAAATGTTTCACTCAAAAAGTCACCAAATCTTTATATTCCTTGGCTTTCAATCCAGTAGCATAATACTCACAGCAAGTACTTAAGAGGCTGTCAAAACGCTGAAGTTGCTTTTCCACCTTTGCGAGGGCCACTTGTGTCTTTAAAACAACTTCTTACACAGCAATGTTTCAAAAGGTAAACATTATCGGTAAAAAAAATTCGTGAATACAATTCTTCTCCAGCGTTTGTTTCCATGGGTGCATGTATAACTTCACCTATTGGCCACGGACCACACTGTTTTCAAATACATTGCAAATATATCACAAACATATTTCTCCACTAACACCCCTACCTCTTCAGAATATGGAGAGTTGTACGTTTCTGACACATCACAAGCAATTGAAGTACGCTTAAAAAATAAAGCAAACTGTGTATGCAACGAAAATGTACTAATCCAGACAGACTCCATGCGCAGAATCATCAAGCACTTTGCTAATTTATACAAAGATATGCATACAATCGTTGAGGCAAAACCAACAGGATGTGCGCAAAGTTTTTTAACACTGATGTTGCAAAGATTTTCGTCGGAGAAGATTGCAAACTCCCAGCCAAATGGGACATTTGTATCTATGCTAGGGGCAACTCCTGTAAGCATTCCACGCTCAATTTGAAAAGCGATCCGATGGTTTATATACTTGTATTTCCTTACTGGGATATTGTCAGCACAATGATTCAAAACATGTTCCAAATAAAAGAACCTTCAAGCCAATTATGCTTACTCAATGATTATTCTACGTGTATAAATTTGCAATATATTTAGTATTTTGTATTCCAGTGACAATCTATTCCAACAGTACATTATAGAGGGTGCACGTTCAGATAACATCAAAAAGGTCTGTCCGTTGAACAATACAAGGGACTATTAGACGCACTTTACGCAAAGGCTGAAAAAACAACGCATGTGCAGTCAAAATGATCAGATTGCCGTCCAAATTTCGAAGAAGGCCCAGATAAATTCTACAAAACTAACAGGACGGCATGGCCATTGTACGTAAATTCTGAAAGCCCGATTTGCCTATCTCTTTCGCATGTAATCCTGCTGGATTAAAATTATGCAAGCAATGCCCAAACCTAAAGATCGGAGCACAGACCTGCTTTTCCCGTTCGAGTCTTTTGGATTAAGCTGATGGAATAGTCAAAACATTCTAAGAGCATATGTTTTTGGGTTGTTATTGCTTATATTTACGTAATCGAATTTCAGAAGCTCGGTCATCCTCATGCCCGCATGCTGTTTACTTTTCAAAGTAATTCTAAAATTAGAACCAAAAGAGCACATTGAAAAATATGTCACAGCTGAAATCCCTAAACCTGACACTGACCCTAAGTTAATTTAAATTGTTAACAAATGTATGGACCATGCGGTAGAGCAGGTAACCCAACAGCATTATGTTTGAAGGATGCAACTTGCAATTATTTGCAATAAAAAAAGACTAATCGTTACCCGAATTCATACAAATATTATTGAGTGCAAACTGATCGTTTTCCAACATTCCGAAACTTTCTTCATTCCTAGAATCTCTACTCTTCCTTCCGACACAAATGTCCCTTTTAAATGTTAACGCACACAATTCACACTCATACCCACATTTTCAATGATTATCAACAATTCCCAAAGTGTAATGTTTGAAAACAAATTTGGTTACTGCAACACCCAATCTTTAGCCATGTTCAGTTGTATGTTAATTATTATAGAGTTTGATTATTCGGCTCATTGTCTGTCGTATCCAGCAAAACACATATTCATAACTGCATCTTTCTTTATTCTTAATGGTGAATGCCTTTCTAATCGTTTTCCGTTCTTATTAAACTAATATAATAGACAATCCTTCTAATAATATTTGCGTCATCTCTAAGTTAAAATGTCTCCTCCGAAATCCTCTCAGTCTCTGTCACATAATTTTCTAAGTTCGTCAGTTGAAGTTATTTTACATTCTTTAAATATGACAGCTCGTTGCATCATTTTTAAACACTTTTTTTTAAATTGTGATTTTGTTTAAAAAAACAGAACATTCTATATAAATACAATTAATTAAAAAGGGTCTTAAAAAAATAAAAAAAATAAATTTAACTAATAAAATTGAGTATAAATTTAAAAAACAAAATTACATTCCAGAAATTGCACAAACATTTCATAATGGAGACTAAATAACCGGTTCCGTTCAAAAATGGTCCAGGTTATTCGGAATTATCCAATGTTTCATGCATATAGTAAAGATATCTTAAAATAGATGTAACTTTTAATCTTTATTGATGAATAGATTACTAATCGTTAAGGTTGAATATGTTAATAATGTAAAAACATGTGAGAAAAAAGTATACACTATATTATTTACATTTTAACTAATTTCATGAAGTCATGTCACGAGTTATGTTAGCATTTACAAAATAAAGGGCGGTTCAAATGTATAAGCAAAATATTTGAAAACAAACTAGCAAAATCGAGCATTTTTTTTCTTTAAAATATGTTAATGAATTTTCGTTAAAATTAAAATTCGTATATTGTGTATACAAATGATAGTCAACATGTTATATTAACTTTGTGATTCTATCTTATGTCAAATATATTGTTCTTTTTAACTCTTTTAATTTCAATATTTTCTTACATTTGTAATTTGATTTTAACATAAGTTAAAATATATTCGTTTATTAACTATCTTATCATCCAGGGTTTCTTTAAGGCATATTTACAAAGTGGGGGGGGGGGGAGCGCACTGCCCTCTCGGGGAAAGAAAGCCCCTACACAAGAAAATGTGTACAACAGTATAAAAATTACATCTTTTTAAAAAATTAATAACGTTGAATTGGTCATTTTGAAAGCCTTTTTAAAAGAATATTATCTGTAGCCTTTATCAATTACAATTATTGGAATCTATGAAATATCGCTTTGATCAAGACATTCCATGATCCGTATATTTAAGGCTAATGTTGTCGATTATAAATATGGCAGTGACCACTCATGATCATATGCAGAAGTCTAACTTCCCATTTTTTGCATATAATCAGTATTTTTATTAATTTATTTTTTCCTATTTAGAAGTTTAAAGAATTTAATAATTCTTTATTAAATTATATTTCCATGCAGTTCGTAAGTGTGGTGTAGAAGAGTAAAACTTCAGGAAATTGACAGTGTCTGGCATTTGGCAGGATGCAATTCCATCTTCCACTAACAACGTCACATTGGAGATGGCGTCGGTGGGTTGTTGAGCGTTGTCTCTTTATACCCCCCGGCTCACCTAAACACGGGCCAAACAACGGGCCTTCCAGCAACCAGACCGTGCGGAAGCAAGTCGGGAACATTCCCAATTTTCGCAGGGGGGACGTCCACTTGACTGAGGACGCTGCGTTTATAGGGTCCGCGGTCCACTCTTTTGGGTCTGGACGGCTTTGCTTCCTCTCCGGGGAAGGGGGGTAGGTGGGAGGTTTTGCTTTATCACCCCCCACCGAACAGGGAGTTGACCTGTCGAGACGAAAGCTGGGACGAAACTGTGACGTAGGAACGGCTTTCTGAGGGCTGCGAGGCTAAAATCATCGGAAAGTGTTTTGTCCTCCATCCTTGCCTCATATCTATTATCGGCAACATGTAATCATCTTATTGCGTTATTTCCGCTAATTTGGCAGTCATGCAAGGGGCGGGGTTTTTGGCTTCGGGAATGGACCTACCTAAAAGTCTTGCACGCCACGAAGAGGCAAACCCCATGTGACAACTCCGAGTTGCCTCGATGGTGCGAGATTTGTATAAGTGTAGTCTTCGTCCTCCACTCAGCTAGCAGATCGATATCCTGTTTTAGCTGGTCTTGGTCAGATTTGTTGGTTATCACCCTATACATTGAAATGTCATGTGCGAATTTTCTTGTTTGGGGTGTCAGTTTATCCGCTATAGGCCATTCGGGTAAGGTAGGAACTAACAGGGGCCTAGCACAGAGCCCTGGAGAACACCTGACTTAACACCGACGAAAGTTGAGCTTGCACCTCCACCACTACTGCCTAGCATCCGTTGCCAAGGAAGCTAGAGATCCATGTTTTAGTAGTGCCGTGGATCTCATATTTTAAAGTTTGTGTAAAAGTAAGCTATGAAGGACTCGTTCAAACGCTTTTGAGAAGTTCATCAACAGAACATCGGTTTGCTTTCTTTTCTCCAGATTATTCATCAAGTCTTCTAAAAATCAAATAGTTGGGTTGCCCATGATGTATTGATGCAGAATCCATGCTGACAGTCATTGAATATATTTCGACTTTGAAGATGCTTAATGACTGCGCTTACGATAGTGTGCTCCAACAGTTGGCATACCATCTTGTGAGGATGTTGGACAATAACTGGCATGGTCTAAATGCTCCCCTTTCTTGTAGATTAGAGTGACATGCACTGTTCTCCATTGACGCCAGAAAGTTTTGCCGTTCTCCATTTCAAGATACAAATTCTGCATTTTTACAAAAATGATGCACGTCTATTTCCTATAGAGAAAACTTGAAACTGGGTGGAGAACCTCATCCCCCTTTTCTACTCCACTGGTAGGGGCGTAAGTAGAACGTTTTGGATGAAGGAAAATGTTTAATTTTACGCGCCTCCCTCCCCCCCCCCTTTCACATCTGAAACTACCTTGTTTTCAAACATTTAAAATAATCAAATTCATATGCTGTTCCCGGAAGTCTGACGCCCCGGACGTATATCGCATCTGCCCCCTCAGCTGTACCTTTGGCCATTGCCACTGCCTCTCCCCGAAATCTTAAATGCCCTCCCCCACACGGGGGAAAATGTTGGAAAAGTGCACTGTTATCTTTGTGTCAGTGCTCAAGTCCTATCGTGTTACGCATGAGTGAAAGAACGGTCGCGGTGTAATTGATGCTGTGGCCGCCATTACATTAAAAAATATGTGCTTTTATAAAAATAACTTTCTGGGGAAGGTCAAGGAGTCCCAGCATACACATATCCATTACCTGTTTTCCTCAAATGCTGATTCAAAAATAGAAGCGCAATGTAATGCTCTGCGTGTATGAAAATGTGTTTAAAAATGTAAACCTATATTTAGTTAACGCACATGTGGTTGCTTCAAATATTTTTTCCTTTGCATCCTTTAAAGTAATGTTTATTTTTTTTTCTTCAATTGTCAAACTCTAACACCGTTAACCATTTCTTTCATTTACAATATGAATTTCTTGTCTTGCTTTTTATTTACTGGATCAGTACGTAATATGTTTTTTATTCAAATATAATTGACTCACTATCTATAGTAATTAGAACATTCCGCAAAAAAATAGTTTGACATCAATAATCTGATATATGCACGGATCTTAGGTAATTCATTTTAATAATTATCATTGATTAAGCTCATTCAAATAATTTATTTTGATCAAACTAATGTCCTTAAATGCACCGGCTTTGTGTCAAGCTGAAATCGAAATCCCGTATATACAGTGAGGAAAAAAACAACAACATTATTTAGATATTATATACGGAGGGTGTCTAAGAATGCGGGGAAATTAGTGACAACGAGGAGCTGTTATATCATATGTTGCTCACACATTTATTTTCATGTTATCTAACACATCAAAGCTTAAATTGGCTTGTTTGTTTAGAACTTTGTTGTGATTGTTGTACCCCAAAAATCGTTAAAAATAGAATGACTTACTTTATGAACGGCCCCATAGTTACAAATGTATATAATTATACTTTTTAAGGGAATTATCAGTGACATAATACATTTTTAC
>CAXITT010000160.1:1055091-1072078 GCA_964033795.1 Lymnaea stagnalis | reverse complement strand
TATATATATATATATATATATATAATCTGTTTGCTTTTTCGGATACTTTCATGTGAATCTTTGTTATTTGTTTCTCTGGAATTAACAAATTAAAATGAGATCGTTATTTTTGTTAATTTCAATTAATATATTTTAAAGAATTGAACTCCAGCAGTGTTTACTTTACATTTTCTAGATGTTAATAATGATGTTATAGAAAAAATGATATCTATTTTTTTTTAAAAATGATCATCATTATAATACTAGTGCAGTAAAGAAGGGGGTTTGTCTCGAGGTTAAACATCTCATTGTCCGTTACATAAAAAATCAATCTAAATAGGTATTGAACATTGAAACGTACGACAATTTTATTCTGGAATAACACAAATTTAGCTAACTCGTAATCTTTTATTAAACTCCGGATAAATAATGCATGTTTATATATACATATATTGTTACGCACTGCCTTCTATAGTGAGAAAATTATCTCTTATATTAATTTTATGGCTCAATCTTAACAGTGCATAACAAAAGGACGATACCATATAAGAAATATAAACGTAAAATTACGACACTCAAAACAGCTCTAATCACAATCAATACGATTTATTTAGTTATTAATATAATTAAAAAGCAAAAGAAATATGATTACAAATCATCAACTTACAGAGTATTGTATGTCTTTTACCTGTACACAGCTAATACAATGTGTCAATTAATAATGTGCAATAAAGAATGCGAATAAACACAAACGAGTACACACATAATAATACTCTTGTCTCGTGAAGTGAAAAATATCTTTCTGAATCTCCGTCCCTTAATGTTCTCTGAACTCCTTATATTTATGCAACGTACGACGCGCTCCAGAAACAACATTGTGTGTGTTTGTTTCAAAGAAAAAAATATAAGTTTCAATATTTATCCTATTATAAACTGGACACAGACACTATCAATCTCTAGAAGTTGTACTCCTCTACACTACCAATACGAACTGCACGGCCATATACTTGAGCCAGTTTCCTCCGTAAAGTACCTGGGTGTTACCATTCAAAGAGAGGTCCGCTGGGACGAGCATATTAACAATGTATGTAACCAAGCAAACAAGACCCTAGGGTTCTTAAGGCGAAATCTAAAGATTGGCAACTCCTGTGTGAAACAAAGAGCATATAAAGCCTTTATCCGTCCGATTTTAGATTATGCATCTTCAGTCTGGGACCCATTTACCCAGAAGAGCATTGACAGGTTGGAGGCGGTCCAGCGACGAGCAGCACGCTTTGTTCTAAACCGCTACAGGAATACCTTGCCACCATTGGAGAAACGACGACGACAATCCAGGCTCTCCATGATGAAAAAATAAATAATGGGCTGGTGCACTGTTCCAGTATTAAACAGAAACTCGTCCCTCTCCCCCATAGACAGCGATGAGGCCATGACAGGCAAGTCAGGCTCATACCAGCAAGAAGCCATTATAGGAGCTGCTCATTCCTGCCCAAGACAATCAGGGACTGGAACAATCTTTCAAAAGGAACGGTTGCTGCGACAACACTAGACACATTTGTGCATATTGCCTCAAGCCTTCAAACCCCTGGTGCATGATTTCCTCATCAACACCAGTAACAGAAACATTGCAAATCCCATCTACATGCATAGGAGCCAAAATGATCAATAAATTGATCGTGGGCCCTTAAGATATAGAAGAAGAAGAAGCTCTTTAAAATATAGTGCCACCTACTATTTTATTTAAAGCTGTCAAAAAATAAAGACATATTGAATGCAAGAATCGCGTATGCTCTGTCTTGTAAGATATTTAGTTGCAAAATATTTATATTATAGTTGGGCAATCAACGGTCTTTAAGACTGTCCAGTAACTGGATTAATCCTTCATAAAGTTTTAAATTTTAAATTAATATCTGATTACCCATCTGAAAATCGAGAATCAAATGTTAATTATCAAAATGAATTTTTTTTTGCGAGGCCGAATTCCAACCTTTTTTCAAATTATGTTTAGAATATTGAAATCTCACATTCGTCGATCTTGATTAACAGCGCACATTAACCTAGATACAATTCCAATATTTAAGTCTGAAAAGTGTTTTGGCCAGTGGTATGAATGTCATATTTAAATGGTACATTCGAAAAATGTAACAAAAAAAACAACAAGTGTACTAATGGTAGTCTGAATATTTAAATGATTGATATTTAATTATGAAATGATGTAATTTGAGAAGACTCCTAAAATACCATGTCTAAGTAATAAGACATGAGTAAATTAAAACTAATTACGCAAAATTAATAACATCCTTTTGTACTTTACAGACGGAAATGGCTCCATTCTTGTTGAGACTACTTGTTCTGTTGACTTTTCTTGGTAGGTTTAAAATTTGTCTAATTAAAATAGTTACACTATTTTCAAAGGATATTTTAAGCCTTTGAAAGAGAAAAGTACACATGTCAACTACATAAAATAATAAATTGGAATAAAACAGTTAGGCTTCTATATAAATGTGCGTAACATATATTATAAACGCTAAACTTTTCTGTTTATAAAATACACGTTCATTTATTTCTCTTAAATATATGTATATGTATATATAACTTAAACTTAATTAAAAACACAAACATTTAAGTATTTGATAATTCAGATTTCTCTTTGAGTCAGAGGTCGAGTGATGGAAAAACTGAAAATTTTACATGTGTGATAAACGAACGTTATAGTAATGTTCAAATTAGTTGGGTTTTTATCATGGAAATACAAATGATACTTATTTCCAATGTTGTACAAATAATGGAAGAGGCTGTGTTCCAATGCAGGATACATATAACTACTTCTTCTCGGCGAACATTACTTTAAATTCAGACTCATTTATAAGTGTGTTCACAATAAATAATGTCAACTTGTCTCTACATAACAAACTTTGGTTTTGTACTGCTTATTTTAACATAAACTTCACTTTATTTGACCTCCTCGTGTTCAGTGAGCTTAAAAATTATACAATTTAGCAAATTATACTCTATTATTTAATTATAAAGATAATATTGAGCGTTAAATTTTCAGTTTTTAAAATCCTTAAAAAATTAAATCATTGTAATTTCGAGAACATCTGTTATATTAAATTCATTTTTTTTAAATTCATATTTTAAATCAGCCCCTGCTGAAAGTCCAACATGTGATGACGTAACACTTGTTAATGGGAGCAATATTCAAATACGTTGTGGAACAAAAAAAGTTTTTCCTGGAAGCATGTGTTTATTTATTCTCGAAACCAATGTAAGTATTTTTTATAAATCAATCTTGTTCGTCCCGTTTTTTCGAGTTTCTAATATGACATGATCATTTTTAAGGTATGCACGTGAATAATTCAATGTATTTCCAAATAGCTTGCAATTTATACCTTAAAAAGTGTACTAAGTTATAACATTACAAAACTAAATATCGCCAAGTAAAACGTGTTGTCAAAAACACTTTCCACAGACCATATGCATAGATAGCATGTCTATACAAAATATATAAGTTATACCGCTATGGTAGTGCTAGCCCTAGGCTAGGCACATCACTAGATAAGACCATGAAAGTTAGATGTTGAAACGATAAAAAAGGACAATGTAAGCATTATTTAAAATGTAGAAATGTATGGTAATAGTAAAACTCATGTCTGACTCTTCTGAAACAGACTCTACATCTAAATATCCAAACTGTTATATCCGTTCATAAAACCAACAGGCGACAGTTATTATAGTAACGACCGATGATTGCAATCATAAATGTACCCGCTGAACCTGGCTCTTCCTAATGTAAGAGATAAATAATAGACAGGTCCACTAATCCAGTAATAAACAGAAAATCGTCCCCCTCCCCGATAGACAGCGACAAGACCATGACAGTTAATTCCGGATCATACCAGCAAGAATCCAGTATAGGAACTGCTCATTTCTGCCCAAGACAATCAGGGACTGGAAAAAGCTTTCAAAAGGAACAGTTAAGGCCACAACACTAGACACATTTGCTTCTATCGCCTCAAGTCGTTCAGCCCCCATTGCATGAGTCCCTCACAAAGTGACACTTGCAATCAGTGAAACATCTTTATCAACAACAGGCACAGAAACATTGCAAATACACCCTACATGCATAGGAGCCAAACTGATCAATAAATTGATAGTGGGCGTTTAATATATAGAAAAGAGCTGTATTTTCTTAAATTAATAAATATATTTATGTATTTAAAAATAAAATCTAGAAAATCAAAGCTTTATAATGGCTTTATTTTTAATTTTATTAAATATATTAATACAAATAAAATGTCTACATCTTCTTTACTCCACTTCACATGTCAATGTGTTTTTAGAAGAAAATTAAAATAATATTTCATTAGTTTTTAAACGGGAACAAGTATATAGGTAGATGGGCAACATACATGAGATTTGGGAATCAACTATACTTTTCAAATACGCCCAGCCATTATGTGCTGTAATTTTTTATATCTTGGGAAAACCTTAAATATCATTACCATTCATCTACACATATATATTTTATTAAGTTTTAATCATCATTAATAAACACATCATATGGAGCTTAACACGCCTATGTTGCAAACGCACACGTTTTGCATAACAATAAACTAAATAAACATTAATAAATGTGTTTAAATTTGAGAAATTAATATAAAAAGAAAAATTGGAAAAATATAATTCTCGAAATTTAAAAACAAAAAAAAATCGTAAAATACATCGATCACTGATCAATATACAAGTAAGTAAGCATTGGGTTTTGAGATATTGCTATGCCGGAAACGAAGTCATTTTAGTATATGATTTTTTTTTTCATTTTCCAATACCTTGAACTATGAAAATGAGCATGATATTTTATACTTATTAAAATGTATTTAAAGGCTATTTTTTTTTCTCAAAAATAATATTATATAAAGTGAAATATGATTGCAATCATCGGTCGTTACCACAATTATTCTGGGGAAAAGAAACGAAACATCTAAGTTTCATGTTAATCAGGATGGTGTGGAGTTCAATGCACAAACAAAAGATGAAAATAAAAAATATATATATACATATGCTAAAAAAAAATTATCTAAGAAGGCGACGTTAGAAAATTATAGTTACATCAGACCTAGTGCACACATACATGAATCACAGAAACTAAGCATAAAAAAATGGTTATGTAGATTTTTGAGACTCACTTTTGGCGTTCGAGTTGTCATCAAGCATTGTTGGATCGAATCAAGAGAATTTGCTTTCAAATGTTCATTAGCAAATCCCCTTCAATGTTTTGACCTCACATACTGTATTTTTGAAAATGTTTCCTGACAGACATAAAATGTTTCAAATAGTTCGTTTTTTTGTAGATGGGAAGGCATTGGTGTTGATTTTGGAGATGTTTTGTAGTGGAGTGAACAAAAGGGTGGGGGGGATTTCTAATATTGTTAAGTATATACAATTAATACCACCACCTTTTTGTAATGATATTGGTGATGGTAATAGTGTTGCGTTGTGTGTTTTCACAATCAACTCGCTAGACATGATTACTGTTATATTAGCATATGATCGGATAATCATAAGATAAACAATTTGTCACATGGATTAACAGAAACGTGTGTTTTAGAGAGTGCCATTGTAAGTAAGTTTAAATGAAGTAATCATTGATTACAAGTTGAATCTCTCCTGCTTGTCTGTAGAATGTACTTCAGTTATATACCTATACACCCACACGGAGATAAAACTCATTATTGTCGCCTGTTGGTTTGATCAGCCGATAAAACAGTTTGGATTTTTAGATGTAGAGACTGTTTCAGACGTTTCAGGTATTACCATAACTACAACTATACATGTCTACATTATTTTTAGTAATGTTTACATTGTTCTGTTTTATTGTTTCAAAATCTAGCAATGATGGTCTTGTATGAGCTTGGAATTTTTTTTTTACATTACCGTTTAGAATAAAAAGGCACATTACTTAATTTCCCCGATTGTTACTACGTGTCTACCACAGCTGAGAAACGCATGCTGGCCCGAAAGAGCAACATTAGGTCTCCGTCTGCAGCAACTAGCCCCTGCAGAGTTTCTTTCAGCTATATCTCCTGATAGGGGCCTGCCCCCCTCCCCCGTGAAAGCAAAGAGCCCCCGGAGCAAAAATATGTCCAACAATAAATCAACTGCCCCCCGCCCCGGAAAATCTGAAGTCCCCACCCCCCGGGGAAAATTTCTGAAATAATCATTGATCCTCTGACCGCTGTGCCAAAGATTATTCAGAGCACGGTTCAGTCTAACGAGCCACCTACATTCTCACCATTACCCATCCTACCACTAACCGGAAGACTCTATGGTCCTAGTCAATTTCACCGTACGACAACAACACCGTGCTTACTAACTATACACTACAATAATATGTTTTACTCATGAATTAAGCTGCAGTAACAATGGAATGTCTGTTACACGATATGCACTGATATTGATGTTAATACTTATATTATGTAATCATACAATTCAATATTATTTCAATGACATTTTTAAAAATAGTTCATAAATGATGCTTTTAATAAATGCTTTATGTTTCTATCTAATTCAAAAAAAAGCCGAAGAGGATTAGGAAATTACGACAAATTAAAATTTAATTTCACAATATTAACATCACACAAAAAACACAACAAATTTTCGGATTTTCCCAAAAAGTTTGCTTGCAAATCGGTGAGAGTGAAATTAATGCACAGATGATTCTATCTTAACCCTTAAATTTAAATAAAATACTCAAAACAATCCTTTCAATTTTGTATACTAAATTTAGTTATAATTATTAATAATAACACCACAAATACAGTTTAAAAAACACTTAAATAAAAGCAGATACACTTGATGTTTGCCATATTAAATGTATTCGATTTCCTTCAAAATCAAAGAAAACCCATTTCATTTTTATTTTGATTAGTTTTTTAGCGTTATATGGATATCTTAGTAGATCATTCTTCAAATTAATATAATTCAACTTTTTAGACACTGATTACTTAAAAGTAACTGTACGTCAACTTTGATCAATATGTCTCCTTTTTTACTCCCACTTATTTCCGTAGAATTTTTAAAAAAAGATGGCAATTTGAAACCAATCATATTTTTAATTAAGTGTAACATGATGCAATCGAATTATCTTATATGACGTTTTTATACATATATATACATATATATATATATATATATATATATATAATACAAATTATTTGAAAATCACTCTTCTTCCCCAAAGGCTCGAAGACGTTGAAGTACAAAATGCAACATTACAAAAACTACATACGAGAATATTCATGCTAAGTCTTTCATACCTTGTCACCATGAAAAATACATGCCAATATACATCTATTATCAAGATAATAGCTAGATAGACAACATCACCCCCAAAAGGTGTTTGCGAAATAGATAAGTCTTAAATCAATTTTGAAAGACTCCAGGGTCTGGCTGTTTCTGAGATTGACAGCAAGGAGTTCCATATTGTTAAGCCAGCAAATGCGAAAGTGCTGCCCACGGCAGTCTCAAGGCGAACACGTGGTATCTATAGTTTGCAATTATCAGATGAGCGGACTTGTCTAGTGGGTACATAAGGCGTCAGTAGCGCTTTAAGATAAGAAGTTGCCAGGTAATGCAAGCAGTGATAGCACAGAGTGGCAATTGTGTACTATATGCGAGCGTGACCGGCAGCCAATGCAAACCTCTCAGAAGTGTTTTATCATGGTCGAATTGCGTTTTCGAAAAACAGTGCGAGCCGAATTATGCTGTGCTTTTCTTATTTTAATCCAGGAGCGTAGCTGAAAGACCCACCATAAGAGCAATGGAGTAGTCCATGCGTAACAGCACGAATGGAGACATCAGCCTCTGTGATGCGTCTAACGTTAAGAAAGTTCTGATATGACTAATTCTGCTCAGCCCTAGAAAAATCGCCTTGCAAAGCATGTTAATGTGATTTTCCATATTTAGTGATCTGTCTAAGTAGACATCCAGGTTTCGCACTGTTTGAGCAAACTCAATCTGTATACCTGAGAGAGTAAGGGTTTGTGTTTTATTTATTTATTTTAGCTTTTGAGTGGTATCAATGGGTATCAGATCGGTCTTTTCATCGTTAAATTTCAGCCTTTTTATTTAAATATGAATATTTTTTTTACTGGTCGATATACCTGTCGTGGCACGGGATTTCATTATGACCCTATCATGGTGGAACCAATATCACATAGGGACCCTAATCCCATTATGAAACCGATTCCGGCGCATTCCCCTTTGTCGTGTAATCCCGATCCTGGTGGATATATTTAAGCTTGGGATCCTGATGGGATCCCGTTTTCATGTGGGATCCTGATCCCATCGGAAAAAAGATTATGATGGGATATCGACCCCTTTCGTTTCTATCCCTAATTTAAAACAAATATTTAGTGGTCATGAGAGAATATTAAACTAAGGACATTATAGACATGAATAGAATTAACTAGCATTTCATTATTCTCTTTGATCCCAATGTATATCCATTACGAACAATTTTTTTAAATTGTCTGGAATACTCTAGATTAAATTAAATAAACTCCTGGAGACATGTGTAACTACTCTATTTCTAGTCATTTTTGGAATATGATAAAAATCCTCAACAAATGTATAACGATAATACTTTTTCTTTTAAGTAATCGAGGAGCCCCGGGGCCCATTCTATAACTGTACCAATTTAGTTATGCATGAGAAAGGGCGCCTTATAAAAATCAGACAGATAAACAATAAAGTTAAATTTTAAATTTTGTCCAGTTAAAAATGTACTTAAAAATACCATAGATACAGCATTTTTAAAAGTATCCAATTTTCTGAAATATTCTACATTGGATATTCTTAGTTTTAAATCAACCGATATTTTAATACGGACAATGAAGGGTATTGCTACCAAGCTAGGTAAATTTTCATCCATTCAAATTTAACCTAAAGTGTTAAGCCTATTGATATTTTTATCGCTTATATTAGAAAAATGAAATTGGACCCATTGCCAAAAAGAATTTATATTATGAGTTCAGAACCCTTAAGAATAAGGATAAGCAAGTGTATTTCTTTTAAATTAGGTCAAGATGCATCTAGTCATGTAGGAGTACTAATAAAGTTCAATATTCTGATGAGGTCAAGATTCAATCTCTTAGGACCTCGACTACGATTTTCGCGGCGCGCCTCATCTGTTGGGCGCTACCATAAAGGAGCTCGTTTAGGCAGGCCTCCGGATTCCTACTGTCGGTCCCCATCCTACTACTCGGACACGTGACCACCAAATGTGCCATTGTCTCCTCTTCTAGTCCGCATAGTCGGCACAATGGTTCCCTTCTGTTATCAAGTTGATGGTGATAGCTGCGCGTCGCGCAGTGTCCAGTCCTCATTTGAGTGATAAGACTTTGTTCTCCATGACTAAGTTTCCACCAGGGGTCGCTCTTGCTCGGACGCTGCATTCTCTGATGAAGCTGTCGTCCAGTGGCCGCCGTGTCCATCATTCTGTATCATTTGTCCCTGGTTGGGGTTGGGCTGCGCCTTCTTTGGCAAGGAAGTCCGCCCTGTCAGGAAGCGATGCCTCCCAGTGCGAATTGATTAACTGTAGGGTCACCTTAGAGCCTTTCGCATGAATGTTGCCAACTGTCTCCAAAACGGCTGTGACCATTTTTGATCCCACCGAGCTCCCCCCCCATGTGTTCGAGAGCTGAACAGGAGTCGGTGAAGACCACTACGTCCGGGAAAGGCTTTCTTTTTTGTAGCCGTTGGTGGACCCTTTTAACAGCTACCAGTATCGCCTTAATTTCCGCTTCGAAGATCGTTTTATTGCTTCCGCTTGGGCCAGATAGCTCCTTGGGTGGGGCTATCTCTGCTTTATACTGGATAAGGGCACCGTATCTACTACGCTTTTCCCTCGCAAAGCACGAGCCGTCTGTGAAGACTTTAACCAAACTGTCCGGGAAGGCGTTAATCGTCTTTTAGGCACAGAGTCTGATGGTTCTTGTTTAGGACTGTTTTTTTGGCATTAGTTGTAGTCAAGTTTAGTCGAGTGTCTGGTCGGGATAGGCTTTTGTGAGGGCCCCGCGCGGTCTCATTTTCACTTTCTCCAAGTTTCCGGGTAAAATTACGTCTTATTCGTGACTGTGCACTATGTCCATGAAGGATGCCCGCTTCAATCTGGACTTTTTAACCCAATTGTCTTGTTATTTGAAACAGGGTTGGTCTCTTTCCATGCGTCAGTAACGTGCCACCGTCGTAAGGACTGCCTTTTCCCGCCTGACCTCGAGCGGCTCGACATTTGACATGACCTCCACTGCCGCCGTGGGCT
Source organism: Lymnaea stagnalis (assembly GCA_964033795.1). Taxonomy (NCBI): domain Eukaryota; kingdom Metazoa; phylum Mollusca; class Gastropoda; family Lymnaeidae; genus Lymnaea; species Lymnaea stagnalis. The sequence continues at coordinate 1,061,775 of CAXITT010000160.1, read as the reverse complement.
TGGTTTGCATTGCCCCGCATAAAACCTTAGAGCTTTGTTTTCGATGCGGTCCAATTCCTCCAGAGCCGTGCGACTCGCGAAGGTTTCGACAGGCAAACTGTAGTCCATGACCCCTCTCACACTACTGAGATAGAGCGATCTCAGCAGTCATGCGTCCGTTCCCCATCTAGTGCAGGCCCACTTTTTCACCAGACCCAGTTTTGTAAAGCTTTAGCGCACAGTTCGTGTACATGGTTGTGAAGTCAGAAATTCTGATCCAACTTCACACTCAAGTTAACTTTTGTCCTGTCACAAACCAGATCTTTTCCGTTTATGGAGAGTTTTACATCGACTTTAAGCGCCTTTCTTCCATTCGTGAACTTAGAGTAGACCGTCTTCTCGGTGTTCACAACCATTTTCCACTTTCTCGCATAAGCTTCGATGCTATGCATATCATTTTGCAACCGGTTTTGCAAATGGTAAATGTCCTGCCAGAGGTCCAAATTACTAGATCGTCCGCGAACATTGCGTTATCGGAATCTAAGCCCTCTTGCAAGTGGTACACGTACACCAGGAACAGGATGCAGCTGAGGCTAGACCCCTGCGGGAGTCCATCCTCCAGAGCAAGCTGTCTCGACAAACTATGGTTCTGTTCCTGAGAATGTCCATCACCTTAGCGGACATTTTGCCAGAAATCCCCAGTTTCTGGAACTTATACATGAGGCCCATGCGCCATACGCGGTCGTACGCCTGCTTGAGGTCAAAGAAAACTACAACCATGTGATTTTTCTTTTGAAGCTCGTTAGCCATGGACTGAACAAGACGGACCACCTGGTCCATGGGTTGGCGACCCTTGCGGAAGCCACCTTGCGTCGGTGGTAGGCACTTATTACTCTCCAAAAACAAGTAGAGTCTCCCATTCATCATTCGCTCGGCCACTTTTCCCACTCAAGACGTTAGCGATATCAGCCTGAAGCTACTCGGTGAATGTCCTAGTTTACCTTCCTTCGGTATGGTAACAACTATTGCTTGCTTCCACACTTTCGGTAAGATACCTGTAGTCTAAGTTCGATTTATGAGAGCCAGCAAGAGTTCTCTCCCCTGCTTACCCAGGTGGGTTAACATGTCGTTGTGAACTTTATCGGGGTCTGGTGCTTTCGCCGCCAAACACTTATCTAGTGCGCTTCGCAATTCTTCCTTTGTGAAGGGGGTTTGTTAAAATCTCGGGGTGTGATTCAACACGTCGAATACGAGCTCCCCTTTTCCTGAGACGGCGGAACTCTCGGTGCTCGTTTGTCTTTCTTGCCTTCTTGTTCATTTTGGCGAAGTGAGCATTAAGCACTTGTGCCTATTTCGCGACCCTCGCCTCGACGCCTTTGTCTGTCAGTAATGGCTGAGGTTTTTTTGCCTTCTCCACGAAAGAGAGACTTCCGAGCAAATTCCACACTTTCCAGCCGTCCTGGAGATCGAGCTTTTCACACGCACTTATCCACTTTGATTTGTTCGCCTTTTGGACAGATTCCTGGACTTCAGCCGTAAGTCGATTGTAACCTGCACGAGCAGCAGGTGTTTTATTTCTATCGGCTTCTTTTGCTCTTCGCTTTACGAGCTTCCCAAGCTCTTTTTCCAAAAGGGCTTGTAAGGCCTCTTCCCGTTCGTTCTCGGGATCGTCATAGAGGCGATCTCAAAGATTGCGCCATTAAACATCTCGAAAACAACATCTCTAAGTCTGAGTCGGCCACGTTTACTGCTATTAGTCCGAGCTTGGTCTCGCATTGACTTTCAAAAATTCCCCAGCTGGCTTTCCCGAAGAGCCAGTGGCGTTTATCGCACTTGGTTTTGGCCTGACCTAAGTCAATATCAAGTAAAAGGGGAAAATGGTTGCTCCAGATTTCCTTCAGTACTTCCAAAATCTAATGTCCCGTTAGATCTGCGGACATGAGCGTCAGATCCGGCCGTTATTTCTGTTCCATGACCGTAAAGAGGAAGAGGGGGCGCTCTTTTTTCGTCTTGGAATCTGATGAGATTTGTCTCAAGGCAGACTTCTTCCACGTGCTTACCAAAGGTGTTTCTCTTAGAAAAACCCCACCTGGGGGATTCGGAATTAAAATCTCCTGCAATAATAGTCCTTTTAAAGATCGTCTCCCCGTAAGTGGGGATCGTGATCGCATTGCTCGGAGAGTTATAAATGTTCGTCACGGCAAACGTTTTCCCACACTTGGTAACGTTTACTGACATCGCGTCAGTATTCGTATACCATTTGGACTAAATGACCTCCACCGCGAGGTCATTTCTAACCACTGTTGTACTGCCTTGGCAGCGACCTTACTTACAGTTGTAGAGTGAGTAACCAGTAATGTCAAACGGCTTGCCGTAGAGCAATGTCTCTTGAAAAAGGCCTACGTCCACATTACGATCGTGGAGTAGTTTGGTTACTTCGCGCGATTTCTGCCTAATGCCACACACATTCAACTGGAGAACAACGAGGTATTGTTTTGGGTTTCCGGTCCCACCATTTCGGTCTCGAACAGTAGCCTGTTGGCCTCGCGCGCTCTTGTCAAGCGTGACACGCACGAGAGAGGACGCCTTCCCCATGGGAACATCCATGGGGAGGGGATGCAGTCTACGCACAACATCTGTAGCTCTACTCGGTCCCACCCAGCCTCCCAGCAGTGGGTATCGAGGGCGTTTTGAGGAAGCCACGGTCGGCAGGGAAGGATCTTGTCCAAACCCTGCCAGTCGAACCTGCGTAAATTAATAACACGTAGCCATGAGTAAAAGTGATTTGGGCAGAAATCTTCCCCTCATTGATGGAGGAGTTTTTACGTCGCCTCCCCCCCCCCCTTGCCCAGTGATGCATTCGGTCGGAACGTTACGGGCAGTGTGACTTTTGGCTTCGGGATGTGAATCCCTACTAATCTCCCACGCCACTCTGCCAGTCGAACCTGCGTAAATTAATAACACGTAGCCATGAGTAAAAGTGATTTGGGCAGAAATCTTCCCCTCATTGATGGAGGAGTTTTTACGTCGCCTCCCCCCCCCCTTGCCCAGTGATGCATTCGGTCGGAACGTTACGAGCAGTGTGACTTTTGGCTTCGGGATGTGAATCCCTACTAATCTCCCACGCCACGAAGAGGCACGCCAAATGATATACCGCATTGAGCATGGCGATGTGGGTTTTCTCCCGGCCTAGAGTCGTTCAGCCAATATGGGGGAAACCTCGGAGATGTAGTAGTACTAAGCCAATTGATATCTATAAAGCTTAAATAAGAAAAAAATTAAACGAGGCCATCCAGCCCCAGAAGAATGGATATTATAAGTTAAATACCATTCGGTATTTGGATATAGATAATCATCTGTATGTATATTAAGTTTTTTTAAAAGAAACATCCATTCACATAGGAGTATTTGTTGATCATTTTATTTATATATATTAAATAGGAACAATCTACAGTTTGGGCCCCTGGCCGGAAACGGAATGTTATGAAAGTTCATAACCCCTAAAGAGTTCCTTCCGAAATAAAGATTGATATATGTTCCAAAATTGGTCAAGATCCATTAATCCAATTAAAAACCTTTGTGGAACAAACAAACAGACAAGCTTTCCCTTATATATATATATATATGTATATATATGTTATATNTATATATATATATATATATATACATGATTATTTATCAATTTGTTCCACATTACTCTTGAATTGTTTAAACATGCGATCCAAATAAATAATTAACAAAGTATTTCTGAAGATTACTTGGTTTAATATTTATTATATATATATATATATATATATATATAATATATATATAAAGCGATAGAGAGCGAGAGAGAGAAATATATAAATAATATATATATATATATATATATTTATATAGAGAGAGAGAGAATGAGAGACAGAGAGAGAATGAGAGAGAGAGAGATAAATAAAGAAATAATAATAATAATAAAGTTTATTTCATAAACACGCTTCATCCCCAAAGGCTCGAAGCGCGGTACAAAGTAATATAATTTACAACATTTAAAGCAAACGTACAACTACAAAATTTAATTACAAGCATACCAAGTCAAAGTCTTTCTACCCATTTCAACCCTAAGCAACACAGTCAATATGCATCAAATTGAAGAATGTGTTTGCAAAATGGATATGTCTTAAAATCGGTTTTAAAGGACTCCAGTGTCTGGTTGTTTCTGAGATCGACAAGAAGGGCGTTCCGAATTGTTCGACCACCAAATGCGAAAGTGCGCTTTCCGTAAGTCTCAAGGCAAACACGTGGTGTCGAGAGTTTGCCACTATCGGATGAGTGGAGTTGTCTAGTGGGTACATAAGGCGTAAGCAGCTCTTTCAGATAGGACGGCGCCAGGTCATGTAAGCAGCGGTAACACAACGTTGTGATTTTGTAATCAATGCAAGAACGGACCGGCAGCCAATGCAACTCTCTCAGAAGTGTTTTAGCATCGACGAACTTGCGTTTGCGGAGAACAATGCGAGACGCATTATTCTGTGCTATTTGAATTTTGTCCAGGAGAGTAGCTGGAAGACCCACCATGAGAGCATTGCAATAGTCCATGCGTGATAGCACAAATGCAGACATCAGCCTCTTTGTTGCATCAATAGTTAGGAAGGGCATGATGTGACTAATCTTGCGCAGCACTAGAAAAATCGCCTTGCATAGCATGTTAATGAGACTTTCCAAGGTTAGTCTTCCATCTAGGTAGACACCCAGGTACCGCACTGTTTGAGCTAACTCAATACGCACACCTGAGAGAGTAATGGATGTCGTGTTATTTGCAGATCTTTGCTTCTGAGCGGTAGCCATGGGGAGCAGCTCAGTCTTATCATCGTTCAACTTATATATGTATATATATATATATATATATTTATATATTTCTCTCTATCTCTCTCTCTCTGCCTCTTTCTCTCTCTCTATATATATATGTATATATATATATATACACATAAATTTATGAAATGTATGTATCTATCTATCTATCTGTATTCGTTAAAATTGTATTAAATATATTAAAATATATTTTATCTAGGTCTCATCAGGGTATGACTTAAACCAAGGAGATATTAGCTACACGCGCGAGCGAAACTTGACTACACTATATTACCAAACAACGTGTACTTTGGTTGTATCTGCTGCCATCTTAGGACCTGGATCTCACAAGTTCCGTGATGTCATGTATCCAAACATCACATCAAATATAACAGAGGAAATGAAGACGACAAGTAATTGCACGTGTTCGGTTCATCTAGGTAAGCAATGATTAATTTTCATTGTTATGTAGAACATGTTTACAACACTTTCATCGTGCGTGCACTCTGGTTGACCCCACATGAGGCGCTACGTTCATAGATGGGCGTGGTTTAGTCTTTTGACATGTCGTGTTTGTTGCCGACAGCAACTAATAATGATTAATTTGTTCTCAGAGGTGTTTTGTGGAATGTTCGCGATTGTATTACAAAAGCAAAGGCGTTTCTGGACGCGTCCGTAGACCATATAAATAAAGGGTTTCAGAGATTGGGAGAGAGATTGAGATATATATTATTAACTTTACGAGACGATTATATTATTCTTTGTGTGCTCATATGTATTTATTTGAATTGATCATTTATCATTATTAATTGGCACATTGTAATAAAAACTGTGCACCTGTACAAGATTTTCACATACTCGGTAAGTTAATAATTTGTAATTATATTTCTTTTGTTTTGTAATTGTATTATTAATAAATTAAATCTTATTAATTGTAATTGGTACTGTTGTAGGTGTCGTATTTTTGTTATTGTATTGCTCTATGGTATTGTACTTTTGTTATGCACTGTTTTGAACGAGTCATACAATTAAATAATATATTAAGTTGTCACAATAGAAGTCAGTGCGTAACACTCATGTTAAATTCTTTATTACAAAAACTTGATTCAAACGTTCAAAGTTTATCAAAGTCTATATCGATACTTCGACTAGAATTTTTTTTAAGAAGATAAGCTGGTCTTTGAAACAAGCAGGATTAAAATTAATCAATTGGCAAGAACTGAAACTGTAAGAGTTTCAAATGGTTACACTTATAGTGTTCGTATATATAAAAGCAAAGTAAAATTCACTAAATGATTAGCTCACTAATGAAAAGATCACACGAACTTAAATTACTACGGAAGATATATAAAAGTAGTCATTGACTTAAATCGTTTACCCTCGCGAATGTTTGCTGATAAAGTCAAAGCCTGTTGCAACTTTTACCACAACATAACCTAAATTACAAATCAAATCGTTGTAAGACAAAAGATCAAAGGTGATCGAAGTGTATAGTTTTTTTAAGCATTTTACTTAAAATATGATATAGGGATTTACATAAACATGATAACATACCTATACATTATTAGTATTTGGATGAAAACCATGTTGTCATCTCACGTCCTTCTAATTTATCGATGGTGTTACAGAAAAAGGACGTCAAACAAAATATATGCTTTCTATTTACCAAAAACTTATAAATATTCAGATATATTTCAAACATATATCATTATATCCATAAATCTCTATCTATTTATATATTTATTTCTCTATCTCTCTATCTCTCTATCTCTCTATCTATCTATCTATCTATCTATCTATCTATCTATCTATCTATCTATCTATCTATCTATCTATCTATCTATCTATCTATCTATCTATCTATCTATCTATCTATCTATC
>CAXITT010000160.1:1030648-1048837 GCA_964033795.1 Lymnaea stagnalis | reverse complement strand
TCTATCTCTCTCTCTCTCTCTCTCTATATCTCTCTCTCTCTCTCTCTCTCTCTCTCTCTCTCTCTCTCTATATATATATATATATATATATATATATATATTTATATATATATATATATATATATAAATTATCTGGATAGATCAAACGAAAAAATTCCTTACAATTGTTTACACTGTATAAATACAAGAGTTAAATGCTTATATTATAGTACCAACTCTTCCGTCAGTTGATTGATATTGGTCATCAATATAAAGGTACCGCACATAATCTATACTAATAAAAGGCAAAGCCCTCAATCACTGACTTATCACTAAATTCTCCAATTAGCCCTGTAGATAAAAGCCAAAACTTTGACAGGCTTTTTCTTTAAAGACTTATTACACATTTTCAGCAGGATTTATTTCGAAAATCTATACAGTTTGGGGCCGGATGCCCAAAATGTCGTTTTCTTCCAATATAAGCTATATAAAAAAAAATGATCAACAAATGCTGCTGCATGAAAATATGGATCTTGACCAAACTTAATATGCATACATTTGATTATCCATTTTCAAATACCGAACGGTACTAAACACATAATATCCATCCCTCTGGGGCCGGGGGCCCCATTTTTTTTCCTAATACAAGATATATTTAAATATCAAACAGCCTATAACTCCTACATAAATAGATTGATCTTGACCAAACTTAGTAAATATACTCTTGAATATCCATATTTAAATATTGGAGAGGACTGAACTCATAATAACCATACCACTTGGCCGGGGCCCCATTTCATTTTGTCGTTTATAACAATAACTATATCAATAGCCTTAATACTCCTACAAGAATAGATGGATCTTGACCAAACTTTTTACACATACACTTTATCATCCATATTCAAATACATAAAGGTACTGAACTTATAAAACCCATCCCTCTGGGGTCGGTGGTCTAATTTAATTTTTACAAATATAATCTATGTACATATATAGGGTTAGACAACACTATAGATTCTATGTGAAAAGGCGGATCTAGGCATAGCTTTGTAGCAATACCCGTCTTAGCCCGTATTTAAATATAGGTGGATTTAAACTAATAATTTTAATCAATTCATTGCCAATCTAGAATTTTCAAGAATCTTTGATAGTTTAAAATGATATATTTATGACATTTTTAATCCAATGTCAATAGGAAACATTTAAATCTTTAATTTATCTGAATGATAATATAGGCGCTCACATCTCAGACATAACTAAAACGGCGCTTTGTTAAATGGGCCCCAACCGGGGGCCCCTATATCAATATAAATGTACTATAGTTATAGTAGTACAATTGAATTGCATAATATTTCCCATTCGAGAAATAATTACGTTGAAAAGAAATTTTGTACACGATTCATGGAGGACATTAAATTTAATCTAGAATGTTCTCTTATTGTTCTTAGGGATATATAATTAGATCTAAAAACGTATTTGAAGAAAAACGCACTGAGCATGATCCCATAAAGAAACAGGATATTAATTCGACCCTTAGGTTACGAAATTCCATCGGGGAACAGGATACCATCGAGATCCCATCGGATAACGGGATCAAACCGGGATGAGGATCCTATCAAGAAAATGGATAACATCGGAAAAGAGAGTCCCTAGGTGGAACGGGATTTTACAGAGAGCTTTATCCAAATAGGATCTTTAGCCCATCAGTATCCATTGAGATCGTGATCCCAGTTGGATCCTATTTTTGGGGGGGCCCGGATCCAGGCGGAATCCAGATCCCATCGTTGTCTTAATCCCAGTGGGATCCCGAACAGGATCACATCGGGAAAAGGGATTGCACCGTGATCGTGTTCAAAATGGGATTCGGGACTCATTGAAATTGGGGTCTTACCAGGATCGCGTTTCCAAGGACAGACCCTACAAAAAGTTGGCATTGATTTGAGGCAGGATTGATGTTTGCAAGGGAATGCATTGTATAGTCTCCGGGAATATCGGATACTTGATAATTTCTTAACTTCTTTTCTTAAAAAAAGGCTCTTCGCTGCGAAGCGCGGGTATTTTGCTATTTTAATTATAAAGAAAGGATACACTTTATTTTAAACGATCAATTTATTTTGGGGAAAATTTTAATAATAAAACATACTTTAAATTTAGCGTTTTTAAAATTATTTAAATTTGCAATCTAAAAATAAAGTGTGTTTGGTTGTTGTTTTTTTTATTTTGGGGGGGGGGGGTTCTCTTAGCATAGTAGATTAATATATGGGCATTTACTCAGGGATGCTCGCAAAAACGTGTGTTTTGGAGGGCATTTCAAGGGACTTCAAGAAGGCCAATAATTTCCGGCTGTATTTTCATAACATTTTATTACTGGGAATATGTTTTGAAATGGAAAGGGCGTTACGTGATATGTTTTGATATAAAAAGGGTGCACAGCACTGAAAACAAAGAACCCTTGATATGCATTTAAGTGAATTGGGGCCAACATAATAAAAGAAAAGTGACCTGGGTGCGAATAGCAGATATGCGTACCCGGGTCCCTTTAAACACACTTCCATTCGGATGTCATTTGTGGTAGTTTATTTTAGTGTAACTAAAGAAATGCGTTTACAAACATATAGTCAATTCTATTGTCTTTCATTTGATTCCTCATTTTCTCTTGCAAACCAAACAATAATATTTGAAATAGTTTTTAATCCCTGCTTCTCACTTTTTATACCCGTGTGCTAATAGTGGCAGCCTAATTTTAATAGGGCCCCTAACCTAGTACTTCCTATATTGCCCTTATTTTTTTTTTACTTAATCACACCTATGTATTAAATCATTAATTGTTATAGATTTAGCGTTGATAAAAATATGTTTAAATGTAACAACTTTTATATTTTAAATTATTTCTAAAATCGTGTTGTTTTTTTTACCGAAAAATGTTTGACTATAAAACGAATTTTTTTTTAAAAATCGTTATATATATATTATATGTGTTTACATATATATGTATATATTTAAATTGTATATAATTTAGAATTTTTTTTTCCCTTAGTCACATAATAAAATGCAGGTTACGTAATATAAATTTAGATGATAAAACACTCTAATATTATTACGGATAACTACATATTAAGATTAATCATATTTAAAAGGCATGTAAAACTTTTTAAAATTTTTAAATTATTTTTTAAATGATTTGTTACAATGATTTGCCTTTTTGTGGTTGTTGTTGTTGTTATATTAATTGAACATTGTCTTTCTTAAATTCAGCTTATCCCAGGGCTTTTCTTGGATCTGACTGTGAAGGCTTTGACTATATTAAAGAAAATAAACAAAGTAATTGTACGTGCTACGATAACAGCAGAAGCTTTTTGCCAACAAAAATTAATTGGTTTACAAGTCAATCAAATATTCTTGATAATGAAACATTAGTTTTCACAGCAAAAAGTAAGTTTAACTGTGATCATTAATTATTATCATAATTATGTTTTTTGATTAGTTCATTTCAAATTTTGAATTATAAATTATGTTCCCCTTATGTTTAATTAAACATTGAAAGAAAAAAAATATTTTGTTCTGGTCTAGAAACTGCCATAATGTCTATGTTTTCTCTATAAATTAAATGATTCTGTTTTAAACAATCCTTAAATTATATTTTACAAGAACTACCAGCAATACATTGACATTTAAAATATTATAACATGTAAATTAAATCTCCATTTAAATTTATGAGTACTATTAATGATTGTTTTCAGGAAAAGAATCTTTTCAATGTACAATCTCAAACCATTTGAATTGGACAGATACAATTGATTTTCAGCCACAGATTTCATGTAAGCTAATAAATAATTAAAATAATTTTTAAAAAAAAAATATAATCAACATACGAATACTTAGTATCTATTTGATATTTTCAATATTAATTGCGGTGTAGAAAATACAATTTACTTCATTATTTTCCATTGTTAATTTGAAATCATGCAAATGTTTAACACAACTTTATTTAAGATGTATTTTTTACAGCACGCATTTTTTTGTTGAAAGCGGTAAAAAATCTATTAATTTTATTTTTAAATCACAAGTTAAGTTGAGTTAAAGCCATTACTAATATGATCTTAAACGTTGGTCACTACATTATCGTAGTTATTTATCATGACATTATTGATTTTTCGTTTCAATGAACTTATCTGACATGTCTATCTTATGAATTGTTTGTGCTATAATTTGAGTGTGTATGTGTACAAAAGTATAAATTCGCATATTTGAATGACTGTATTTCCAGATCCACCAGACACTGTAACTGTCAATATAGCCAAACAAGTTTTTGATTTGTGCAATGACACAAACATCTTTATTTCTGGAACTTGTTTTGTTAGTGAAAGCAAACCTGAACCTTTCGTTACTGTAAATATAAACAATTCTTTCATTGATATTGCGTCTTCAAAACTTGGTGTTGGATACATTTTTAATAGCACCATAACATCTCCTGGGATCTACTACATTTATTGCCGTGCCAGCAGCATAGCATATTCGAAAAATGTTTCAAGTGTAGCAACAAATTTACTTATTAAAGGTAATTACTTTTGTAGTGTAAATGTATTATAAACAAAAAATATAGTTGATGTATATATATAATCCGTTGTATAGGTATATATATATATATATATATATATATATATATATATATACCTATACAACGGATTAAAGGCAGACCCACAGATGTGGAAAAAGATAGCAATCTGCTGGGATTCGCAGCATGGAAAGGAAAAGGTCAGATTGGAAGAAAGTAGTGGTGGAGGCGACAGTCATACATGTGCTGCAGAACGACAGTGATTGATGCTGATCAGTATATTATATATATGTATATATATATTGCATTTTTAAAAAGTATGTTGCTTTTTTTAAGGTTAAGAAGTCATTAAATTGAACAAAATTATATGTATTTACACTCAGGCCCACCAGAAATACCAACTATTTTCACAAATGAAAATGCAGAGAAAGAACAACATTATACCAATGTGCTGGAAATAACAAAAGGAGACATAATCACCTGTCAATCAAAAGGAGGATATCCACTATTAAGGAATATTTATCTATCATGTGGAAACGAGGAAACCCGTGCAACAAGTAAGGAAAATAATTTAATCACGTAGTTTCCGAATGGGCTGAAAAATATTGTTTTCTCAGCTATAGGATTTTTAAAAAATTAATTTTTATTCTATTGTTTACTTGCTGATGAATGCTCCCTGCTGACACTTTCATTGTTTTGTTGAGCTATAGTGTTCATGTTGGACCATACTTTGTTTTACTCATTTCCTTTTTTGCTAACCTGATTGCAACATTTTCCATTGTCCCCTTATTATGATTATACGTTAGTATGCACAATATATACAATATGTCGTTAGTTTATTATTTATTATTTTTAAAAATCATTTTACTTCTTATTAAGCATTTAGAAGTCAGTCTATCAAAACTAAAGAAAAATATAAAAAAAATAATTTTATAAACTCATATAAATATTTGCACACTTGCAATGCGTTGTTGTCACATGACGTAAATGTGATGATGACTCTCTAATGAGTGTTCACTTGCTCTTGTCTAGGTGTTTTAATAATAATTTCAAATCAACAAAACAGATGTTTTTCTCATCCAAGGCACCTTCAAATAATTAAATGAAGTATATAACCGTTTCATTAGAACGAAACGACCCTATTTATGCACATACAATTACTTAGCATATTTCAAAGTTAAGAAGTTTGGAAAAGTAAATGTTTATAGCAATAGACGATATCATTTTTTGCATAACCATGTACAATATAGATTGTAATGACTACGGATAGTGGACTCCGGTCATAACCGAACATTTTTTCACCATTAGGTATAGATTTGCAGTAGGATACATATTTTCTGAACCCTAACTATATATATATAGATATATAGATATATAGATATATAAATATATATATATATATAGATATATAGATATATTTATATATATATATATATACATATATATATATATATATATATATATATATATATATATATATATATATATATATATATATATATATATAGATATATAGATATATATATATATATATATTATTTCTGATCTGTATAATCTATCATCCCATGAGTTTATTTCTATTGTGGAATATAAGCTTCCTCTCTTCGATTTTGAAAGTTTCTAATTGCGGGTCGGATGTAAACTTCACAGTATTACTGTGTCGTTGGATATACTTAAAGAGGGTCTGTTATGGGATGTATATTTAAACGATAGGTTATGGTGTGAATTTACCAGAAGTATTTTTTGTGTTTAAAGTCCTAGCAACGCATAGTCTTATGTAACACCGGCTCATGGCTGAAAAAGTGTAGCACTGTCAAGATCATGAAATCAGCCGTGGTGTGTTTGAGTGGGAAGTGGGGATTAACGGGGCCTGAGAGCGAGAGTGAACTATTTTCATGTTACGTTCATGAACGATGTTGGAGTGAACGAGTGAATGAAAGGTGGATATAAAAGGGTTCACAAACGTGAGAGGGGAGGAGAGGATTATAATGTTCACGGTGAGACGGTGAACTGAGATCGTGTTGTGAGACGAGTGATAGGACTCGTGAGAGTGAGACGTTTGGATATAGTGAATTTGTCAGGATATATTTTCAGAGTGGGATATTATCCTAGAAATTTTGATTCGTATTGAATTATCTGTGAAGACGCATTACAGCTGTAATGCGGTCATGAATAAAAAGACTTATGCACCTTGATGATTATTGTTTTTGTGGTTGAATCATACACCTAGACAACGAGCCAAATATTCCACCACTAGAATATTTGACAAGCACTTGATTGAATCTTTTGAATCAGTCCTAAGGCATTTCCCTCAAATCAAGCGGCAACATTTTTTTTTTTTTTTTTTACTTTTCGGTAATTTATTTCAATGTGACAAGGCTATGTGTAAAATTATGTAAAACAAATTATCAGTGAAACTTCTCCAAATGATCATAAACTAACATGTCCATCTCCTACAACAAACGAATTCAGAGCGAGGCTTTGGAAGGGACATATGCTTGATGGTAAATCTAATGTATAGATAACATTGCATATCCATACCATTGCCAGCCATGCAATGCAATGCTAACAACGATGTTGGGAACAGGATTTTCTTAAAGAAATATATATATAAAACATGTATTGATTGACCAAGAATATTCCACTCTCTTCTTGACAAGCAGCATGTGATAAAAAAATGTTTTAATCTTTATCATCTTTAATTTGAGGGGCTAGCATATAGATACTGAGTGTATCTGGGCGTCGCGAGCTAAGATAGGATGAAATTCCGGTAGAACGTGGTTTTTATCTACGGTGCTTGAATTAATCATTGACTGACCTTAGTCATAAAGGGAGGATCATGGTCAGTGACATAAATAAGTCAGCAAATTAACATATCGTTAGCTTATCTCGCTCAGGGCGTAGATGTGTGAGAGATGAACTGCAACGCAATTGCTGTTAAAAGCTACTTGATCTATGCCAACAAAAGAGAGAAGTAAGGCATAAGAAAAAATGAGGAACCGGACTCTAAAAAGATGGGTCTGCAACATAAATGTTTTTAAAATTTGAGGCTTTTCGTCTGATTTCTTCGCACTTTTATGTTTTAAGGGTCAAACATGATTTGATAGAACTGAAGGGACATATATGGTCCCTTTATAAATTTAAAACACACGTAAAGCAAAAACAAACATGTAAACATACAAAAATTCGACCTTTATTATTTTATTCTGCTGTTTGATGCCCAGGTTTGAGAAATATATGAATCAAAAATTATTTTGTTGTCATTTTTATGTGTTTTAAAATATTGTTACATATTTTGCCATTATTAACATTATTTGATGTAGAAAATATGTACCCGAAAATGTTCATTTTATCTCTTTCTTTTCAAAAGACCAAGATCAAGTCAGTATGACTTTAACTATGTCCAATGTTACAGCTGGAAAGTGTGAGTGCATTGTATGGCACGAGTCAAATTGTCTTCAAAATACAACTATAGTTAACTTTAAATGTAAGTTCATTTTTTTACGATTTCAAATTTAGAGAATAATTATTACAACTTTTTACACTTATTACAATATATTAGTACAATGTGTTTTTATTTTTTTCATAATGCGATAATCCATGCGGAATTCATTAATATAAACTCAACCTACATGATCAACGGAATATGCAGTAACAAGTGCCCGCGTCCCTTTATATCGAAAACTGTAATCAGTGAAGATGGTTACTCTTAGTACCGCCGGCGCGCTTTCTGAATGAGGTCATATAATAAACATCAATGATATACAACATATCGAAAACAGATGGGTGGTCCCTTATACTCCTGTGCTGTCCTGTCCCTTTAATGCTCACATCAATGTAGAATTGTTTAAATTTCGTAAAATTTATAAAATACATCTGCATGCATGTTAACAAGGGGAGAGACCAGGCTTGCAATATAAGACAAAAATGACGAGGTGTCTCGATACGAAGCTGGCCGTTACATTAGTAGTTCTAAGGAAGCCTGGCGCATCTACTGTTTCTCCATTCATGAACGATACCTTCATGGTCATTTATCTTGCTGTGCATCTTGTGCTGGGTGGCCAAGTGGTCTAAACTGAGCAAATCTCAAGTTGGTGGTCTGGAGTTCAATTCCAGCTAGAGCAAAAACACCACCAGCACCCCGGGTAGATGGGACTCGTTAACCTTGGACGGCAACTCATCTAAGAGAAGGAAACTCTGAAATCAAACCCGGAGATGGAGTCCCGAAAGGCGGATAACATTGATACAATGAAACATTCCGACAACTCCTGCGACGTCACTGGTGCCAAGCTGTATCATCCAATGATGTTCCCTTGGGTTACCCAGCGGCGTGGAGAGAGGCGATTTGCTGTTGGGAACCAGCTTATAATCCTTCAAGTATAATAATCCCAGGCTATGTGGATTTCGTCCTACGAAGCCCACTCCATCGTCACATTGTGACGGACGGATGCCAGCATCTTGAGAATGGAAAAAAGAATGTATTTCACACAGGCCAATGTAGTCGATAAGGTACACAATCCACAACGGACGACTGTTTTAGCGTTCTTTGAACTCTGTAACAAGATATTTTGTAAAAGAACTTTATTATTATGAAATTCTGTCATATTATGTGTAAACAAAAACATGTTTCGTCAAAGGAAGCAAGGGAAAAATGTAACAGGAGTTTCGGGTCTGAAAAAATTATAATATACTGGTTCGGGTCTACACTGTGCAACCGAATCATTCAGAATGTTACCATATTCGACTGCTCCTAAACAAATTCAAAGATTCCACGTCGTTCGGATATCTCAAAACAGTTGATCGTGCTCTACATCAAACCTTATCCTATAAGTCAGTCTGCACGGCACTGGGTTTGTTACAGGACGACAAAACCTCGGACGAGACTCTACAGGAAGCTGCTCTCTCCCTCACCTCAAAAGATCTATGAGCTCTTTGCTGGCATGTTTTAAAACCCCTTTAAACAATGGGAAAAACATGATAGACAGCTTTTTAGAAGATGTTACGAGACAGACTGAGGGACATCATGTAGAAACAGAAGCCAACCAGCACTTAAATATGATCTATAACAGGTGTGTGCAGTTGCTTGAAAACTACGTGATTGCTTTTGGAGGTCAATCTCTTGATCATTACGATTTTTCTTCAAATTCCAGGGAAATTGCATAAGTTATTTCAAATCCCGAATAATTGAAAGAGACATCTTACAAAACCTCGCAATTGGCCAACATAGTTACAGAAAACAAGCTGCTGTTAAATGTTCTGCAAAAGACATTCTATGAGCAAGTCATGAGGAGCATTGTCTCGGCCACAGACACGGTGTTTCTTCTTGATGCTCCAGGTAGTACTGTTAAAAAATTCCTCATTAAACCTCTTGATTGCAAAACTCCAATCGGTCAGAAACATTGCTATAGCTGTGGTTTCATCTAGCATCGCTGCCACTCTTCTACAGTGTGGTAGAACTGCTCATTCGGCTTTTAAGCTACCTCTGAACCTAAGCCATACTAAATCTTCCTCTATGTGTATGGCTGAAGAGCTGCATGGCTGAAGTGCTCAGACATTGTAGGCTTTTTGTCTGTGATGAATCCACTTTAGCAAACAGAGGTGTTGTTGAGGATTTAGACAGGACCCTTAATTAAATCCGTAACACCTACAAACTAATGGGAGGGTTGAACGTTCTTCTGACTGAAGACTTTCGGCAAACCCGAACGATCATGTCAAGAGGAACATGCGCTGACTAAGTTAAAGCATGTCTTAAATTTTCATACCTTTGTCAACAAATCATTGTTCTTTCTTTGACTTTCAACATGAGGGTCCAATTGAAAGGTGACAAACAAGACGCACAGTTCGCCGCTCTTCTGATGTGGTATGAATAAGCTATAATGACCATAACGCCAGAAACAAAAACGAAGCGTTTGATATACTTTGTATTCTTAAAAAAACGTTAGTGAATTTCTTCTTCTTCTATATCTTAAGGGCCCATGATCAATTTATTGATCATTTTGGCTTCTATGCATGTAGATGGGATTTGCAATATTTCTGTTACTGGTGTTGATGAGGAAATCATGCACTAGGGGTTTAAAGGCTTGAGGCAATAGACACAAATGTGTCTAGTGTTGTCGCCTCAACTGTTCCTTTTGAAAGATTGTTCCAGTCGCTGATTGTCTTGGGCAGGAATGAGCAGCTCCTATACTGGCTTCTTGCTGGTATGAGCCTGATTTGCCTGTCATTTCTATTACTTTATGGAAATATAGTAAATTTAAATGCGCGAAAATAAACAATATTCTCTTTTTTTTAGTTAATTTTAAAGTTTTGTTATTATAAATTACAAAAACATTAACAATAACAATTAAGGAAATGTTTTAAGATTTTATCCTAATTTAAAAATAATGAAAGAGTAAAAAAAAATATAATAAAAGTATAACACTATAATCAAAATTATCAGCAAAACCCAAACATCTAATGTATGCATAATGTGTTTTCCTTACGTTGCTAATAATGCGAAAGAAAATTAAAATTAATGTTATCTAAATAAACATGCAACTGACAAGATATAGCGAATTGCCTATCTTAGCCAATGCACTTAGCTTTTTGGATTTAATAAAGGTGCGTGAGATAAACAATTAAAATATAATTCAATTTTTAAAATAATATTAATAAATATAATATGATGCTTTCTCATTTTTAATAATACACACGAAAAATTATTTTCGTTTTCGTATATTTAATACTCTTTTTCCATTTCACAAATTTACTTAAATTTATAAAATATCAAAAACTCAACCTTTAAATGTAATTTTAATAAGAAAATTCCGTTTAAGTCAATCAGTGCAGCGAAACTACATAGCCAAATGGCGATCACAAATGCACTAATGATTCATAAAAAATAATAACAAACCATATGACGTGCGACAAAATGTGTGTTTTTGTTTTTATGTACGAAACTTTCTTCAACAGGTTGATTATTTTATTAATTTGTATTTTTTTTTTTTTTAGTGGTATTACACCTTTTTGCCCCAGGCAATACAAGATATGCCTCAGAGTAAAGAAATGAATGTTATAAATAAATAACCCCCTTATCAATATAAATCCGGGGCAGGAAATTTTTAGTGCATGAAAATATCGCTAATTTAATGATATTACAGTCGTGTAAAAGAGTTGTTAGATTATCTTTTTAAAAATAAATATATTCTTACCAATTTTTGAAAAGAAAAATAAATGTCATTAACGAAACGTCGATACAGTTATATACTTTTGACTATAAATATGAAAACCCAATGATTTTACACGGGGAATTAAAAACAAAAAACAAAATTAAATAGCGATGGGTTTTATTTTAAAAAAATGAATATATATATATATATTTTACTATGCAAAAAGTTAGTGGGTGTATATTGTTATGAAATTAATTACATTTTAAAAAAAAGACACTTAAAGCTGTTCCAGACGTGAAAAAAGTTAATAGATTCATATATATATTTTTTTAACGACTTTCCGATGACATATTAGAAAACAAAAGCAAAATGTGGGTAAATTTGTAATGACGATACCTTTGTGTCAAATCCCGTTAATATAAAATTTATTTGAAATGGTGTATGCCGTTTAAATTAATCAGTGTTAAGACTCTCCCTATCAAATTAGAATTCACTAATTCACTTATCACTCATTTTTAAAAAAAGCATATGATATGAATGCAAATAATATGTGTGCATACGAAGGTGGCTGCAATCCACTGAATTATTTAATTTATTTTAATTTCAATCGTGGGGATGGGGATTCGATACTTTCATTTCTCAGGGTAGCACAAGATCCATCTTAGATTAAAGGAATGAATTATATAAATAACTCACCTTCTTAGGTACATACATTTTGGTGTAGCAAATGTGGTGAGTCTATTGTGACGTGGATGACAATACCTTTAAACCCAACGATAGTACTAGTATGAAAATTTATATTATTCTCTTTTTATAATAAAAAATATGTTTTGTAATATAGAAAATCAATGGCGTTTACATACAAATCATGTTACACACTAGAAAATTAAATCTCAAAAAATTGATCCATTTTTTCTTTCCGTTAATGTGCATGAAAAAAGACGGGTTAATAGTTTCTTTTATAAAATTAAATATATTTTTGTCTTTACTTCGCGTAAAGAAAATTTAATTTGTTTTTAAAATTTTTGTATGTCATTAACAACATTTCCATGTTAAAAAACACGAAAGTCTGTTAAAGATGTGAAAAACGTTAAGATATTTTTATATAAATAAAATAATTATTTGTTTTATGATTTTCCGATAATATAGTTGAAAGAAAAGCAAAAGGTGTATTTCATTTTTTAATGACAATATCAAGATGTATCACTCACATTGATATAAAATATACTTAAATTTGAATTTTCAGTTTTAAGTTTAATAGTATGTTTTAACAATTGCTATATAAAATAATATTTCTTGAGCATGAATAGTGTAAGCCAAAAAATTAAGAATATTAAACAGAAGACATCTAAGTATATTTGTAGCGTAGAAATCAGCATTCACTGAACTCATTTAGTGACAAAAGTAATTTAATTAGTTATCTTTTAGATTTGGTAATTTAACTTTATGTTAGAGATTAAAAAAATCGTTTATGGGCCGAAAATGGGTATGGTAGGCATAGAACACATAGCAGAAAAATACTTCTCAAACTTAATGATGTTAGAAACGTAAAAATCATTATATAGCTAATTCTTTTGAAAACTAAAGAATTGTGATAAGTTTTCGCAAAAGCAGGTAGGAATTATCGTAAAGTTCATATACTTATTATCCCTATACAATTGGGTCCTATATTCAAGTATTAAATAAACATATTACATGATTATTCTTTTACTAAATTTTGTATTTATTTTCCTAAATTTCCTTATACACACAAAGTATAAGATTTACAATATAAATATATCCATAAGTTTAAAAAAGTAACACATCAATCTAGTTCAACCATTATTAAATTTGAGAAAATAGGTTTTAGAATGTATTTATAGTTATAAAGTAATGTTTGTGTTAGATTTGTTAAAATATAGTAGTGTGCTTTTTACTGTAATTTGAAAATCAGATAACACTATGCAATACCTAGATTTAAATAATCTATATAATAAGTATACAATGTACATTTTATAATATCAACCATCAAATACGTTTTAGTATGCTTGTATGTCCGAAAAAAATGTTGAAGATTACTTACACTATTTAGTTGATCGAATTGTGTAATATCTTCTGCACATTGACTATTATTACTGAGAATTTAATATATTACTTATTTCCTTATCTTTTATGTTTTTTCATTACTTCCATTTTGGTTTTTATTTTAAACAATTATTTATGTACATATGCACAAAAAAGTTTTTTTATTGCCCTAGTACACTTGTTCATTCTCTAAAATCAAGCTGTCTCTGTTGCCCCATACCAATATCCTGAAAATATAATATTGTATCAAGAATACTCAAAGTAAATCGTGTGATCCTTTGGTGTCTTTACATCAAGATCATTTTCAAAACAACAACATATGATACGGCAATTCATCATGGGACGTGTACCCTTGCTTTCATAGACTTGCATTTCGTAATAATAGTCTTATTGTTAGAGGACAACTGCCAGGTACATCATCATCAATTGTTGTGATCAATACCTTCGTTGTCTGACTGTTCCTTAACTTGCTCTTGTGTAAGATTCAAGATATCTATAGGACCAATGCTATCCTCTTTTCCATAAAAACTAAGAAAAGCTGTGTCATTTATAATATCAATAATTCCTGTTTTTTTTTTTAAAACGAGCCATTTCCCGTAAAAGGAAATTACGCAATTTTTTTTTTTAGTATCAGATATAAGCCCCGAATGGAGATAATTATATTTTGATCTACATTAGCAATAAAAAATTATAACTTGGACACAAAATGAAATTAAAGTAGTAACTACTTACCAACCATCACGCTCAACCACCAATGATAAAAAGGAGTCTCTTAGATAAACACTTGATCTGCTTGCAAAATCGGCATTCGACTCATGCGATGAAAATAGCTGCTCCAACTGGAAGAATGATGTCGCCTGGAAGCAAACCACGTGCACGAGCTAAATAATAATTTAGCACCGGGCAGTACAGATGAAAGGCTAATGTGTAGTGGTCAAATTTCCTAAGAAGACAGCAGGTGACGCTACTATCTATCGCACATATTCTGGTGAAGGTCTGAGATTACTATCTTATGACCCCGGCTAGTAAATTGGCTATCAACTCCATCTGTTGAGCTGAGCCATACAACATTTCCCTCACAACGCTACTAGACAGTTTAAATGATATGATTCCCAAATAGGATTTCGGCAGTTAATCGATTAAAATTGACACATAGTTAAATTAACGAACATCTCGTAACACATTGAAACATTATACTGCATTTTAAAAAGTGCTTCATAATACTCTTTAAATATGCAATATGTGTAAATGATTCTGTATTTTTCTATTACAGCCTAAACACTTATAAATATTAAATTTAAATTTGCTTGATAGTTAATGAATATTTTTACTTTCCACTTTTTTTCACAGATGTCGCAAGTATCAATGGCGATTCCAATGAAGTTGAATTGAGTGATGGTGCTATTAGCGGTATCGTCATTGCCGGAATTCTTGTACTAGCATCAATTATTTTGATTATATTTCTAGTCAGACGCTACAAGGGTGAGTACAAATATGAAGGATTCAAATCTTTAGTAATTAATTGTACTTAGAGAAATCAATTGTAGCTCATGATCTTTTCCTAACGTTTCATTTTGAACAATGTAAAATGTACTATATTAATATAATCAGGTAATATATTGCCTCTAAATTAATGTATTAATTAATTTTTAATAATATAACATTGTTTTCAAACATAATTGTGCTCTCACTCTCAACTCTGCTTTGAAATGTAATTATTTTCATAACAACGCTGTAAACACTTTGGGCAAATACATACTCAATATCTCCGTCGTCGGACACTATTAGTAACAATTGTAAATTTCTCATAACATGATTATGGTAGTTTTTATAGTATAGGATTATACGCTCTGAGTTTCCATATGAGATGCATTATATAAAACGAATCCTAACAACAGCTCTCCCCCGACCCACGCATATACATTACATGCTTGGGCCCTTTAAAAATTTCTATTTTCAAGTAGGTAGCTCCAATATAGAGTTCTATTTCTATGCTGTGAATCTTGGTTACATTCTTTCTGACAACATGTCTCTCGATACTCATAATTCATACTAACAACGCTATCGGTCAGTTCAGCTCCATCTTCAACTACGTCATAGTCTCTGCTCTTGTTCTCTATTGTCATGACTATTGTAACTCTCTTCTGTCAGGTTCAACAAAACATTTCATAGAAAAAGAGCAGAAAGTGAAAAACCTAGGTTAGTTCTAAAGGGAAAAAAATATATGATCACGTCACTCCACTACTTCACTCACTACTTATGGTTCCCCATACAGGCACGCTTCGATTACACGCTGTGTGTTGTCTGTCACAATTTTTTTCTGGTTCCTGCCGTTCCAATCTTACTGGACTCCTTTCTTCTTGTTCAACCCTTCAAAAGCTTTTTCCTCCGCAGACACGCACAATCTTTCTATTCCCAAAACACACTAAAGCATAGGTGAACGATCTGTCTCTTTCTTCACCCCAAAACAATGGAGTTTTCTCCCACTACACATCCGCAATATAACAAGCGTCCCAGCCTTCAAAGCTGCTCTAAAGACTCATCATTTCACACTGTACTAAACCGACTCATTCGCAACCCTCTTTAAACAACACTCAATGCAGCTGCGTGCTATCAATTGCTTTAGACAGATGTAGATATTACTTTGGTGGGTGAGGGCAAGCTTTTTACAAACAAATGTTTTTAAACGTTTCAAATTCTGTAATTGCTAAATTGTGTGTGAAGCAATGTGAGCCTAGCCCTCGGCTGGAGTACCGCGCATATAAGTAACCTTAATAATAATTTATATCCATAAGTAATGTTGCATTTTTTCTATAATTGAACTATTTTTATCATTGTTTTTTTTTAATCTTTAGGTACACTTTTTAAAAAGTCTGGAAGGAAACATCAGAAGTAAGTAAACTTCTCTGCAATTAAATATAAAGAGCTACAAACCCAATCAGTGACCTGATATTGTTTAGGCTTAACAGTTATAGATCAATAATGTATTTTAACATGTACACATAAGTCATCATGCATTTAAAGATAAGTTAGACTTTCATTAATGAATTTATCTTTCATTTCTCAAGTATCGATTAATTATACCGTCTCCACTTTAATATGAACTTCCTTTTTTCAGCTTTAACATTAAACTGTGTGATTGTATTTCATTTATATAAAAGTTGGATTCAAAGTGCATAATCATGTGACAAGTTATCTGCGTTCACATTTACTTATTCCGATGATCATTCTATTTATAGTTGTTATACTCGTTACTTTGGGTCGTCGTTGATTATATTTTTACATAGATGTACATCAGTCATTAAAATGTTAATTGTAGTTTTTATAAAGACAAAACTACAAGCGACTACAGTGAAGTACAATCACGACCATTTCAATACTTATACGTGTGAATTTGGGAGTGGGGAGGAGATTGTCTAATACTTGTGTTGTGCCGTTGATATTTCCTTAAGATTATGTGTCAATTGTATCTATACTCTGGTGCGTTTATTGTTTTATCTCAAATTAATATGTCTTGAATTTAAAAAGAAAAAAAATTGAAACTTTGTTCTTAAAGTGAATGCAAATGTTGTTTCCCTATACAAACATAAATACATGAAAAATGTCTCATGATTTACGAATAGAAGTGTTGATTTATTTTCTAAATCTCCAATTAATTTGTTTAAATTTTTATTTACACATCTAAAAATGCGGGGAACAGTTTTGGAAACATTAGCTAATCAATCTCAAAATTAAATATTTTGGCAAACGATGAAGCAGAATGATTAGCATAAATACATGCATTGCGTCTACGTCTTCCTTTGGCTGACATACTTTGTTTATATATCTTATCACCTTTTTTTAAAAAAAAATTGTGTGAGTTTTTATTATGAATAAAAAAAAAAAATTCTATTAAACTTCAAATTACACTTTTTAATTATTGCTTTCCAATACAGTAATTAATTTACAAAATCGTGTAGTTCTTTGGATTAGAGTATTTTTAAAGTATTAAACAAAATAAAAATAATTAAAAATAAACAATTCAAAAATGTGTTATTGTTACTTTAATAGTACAGTATTTTTTTATTTTTTTTTACTAACAATAATTTGTTATTATTATTAATTTTTTTAAAATCTAAAAAATGTAATCTATTTAAGGAATACTTTTTCTTTTAAACTTCCAGTGAAAGACACGATTACAACCACATGAGCGGTAAGGATTTCATTTAATTATCTGCCTATTTATAGCAATCAAACTATCTGTCAATATGTCTATATATCTATTGATATAGCCGTCAATCCTTTATTTAATTACTAATATTTCGATAAAACAATATACAGTTGCATTTTTTGCAAGCTTTTTTTTGTTTAAATTGATATAAAAATGTATATATTAATTAACATATTTTAAAATCCATGTATATATCGTATATGGATATATATACATACATATATATATATATA
>CAXITT010000160.1:1005528-1030625 GCA_964033795.1 Lymnaea stagnalis | reverse complement strand
ATATCTAAATATATATATATATATATATATATATATATTATATATATATATAAATTGTATGTATATATACACATGTACAGTTTTGCTAAATACACTGCTAGCATATGTATATTTTTGTAACAGCTGCACAATATGTCAACACTGAGATGCATGCCTATGAAACGTCAAACTTTAAAACAAGTTATGTAAATGTTACACCCGCCTCTGAACAACATGGTTATTTACAAACAGTTACTCTTAAACAAGGTAATGTTTATTAAATAATATGCATTGACTTTGAGCTATTACATTTAAAAAACACGCCAGCCTTTTTTTTTAATTTTTAGTTTATATTAACCTTGACTGCTGGCTAAATTTACCTTCTT
Source organism: Lymnaea stagnalis (assembly GCA_964033795.1). Taxonomy (NCBI): domain Eukaryota; kingdom Metazoa; phylum Mollusca; class Gastropoda; family Lymnaeidae; genus Lymnaea; species Lymnaea stagnalis. The sequence continues at coordinate 1,030,260 of CAXITT010000160.1, read as the reverse complement.
TATATATATTTTTCTTCCAAGTTCTTTGTTTTTTGCATTTTCTGCCTTTTTTTTTGTCTTATAAACTGATGCTCACCATCTGGAATGTTGCTCTATGAGAATCTCACATTCGGTAATTTCTATGTTGGCTACTCTAAAAGGCCATTTGCCAACGTCCTAAAACCGTACATCAAATTCTGCCCCCCTCTGCCTCCTTTTCCAAATATGGATACATACGATTCTTCGGAAAACCGCATTGCTTCATTTTCCTGTCATGGCCTGACTAAAGAAAGCGCCTCTTGGTCCCGGCAGAGATCATTCTAAATGTTTGGCACGTTCAGATACCACTGTGTTAGACACTTAGTCCTGATCTTGAATTCAGAAAATTCATACTTACAAACCTACACACATACATAAAACACACACATACACATACATAATACACACACACACATACATACATCCATACATACATATATTTTTTTTTGCTGGCATCCGTCCGTCACAATGTGACGATGGAGTGGGCTTCGGAGGAAGAAATTCACTTGGCCTGGGATTATTCTTCAAGGATTATAAGCTGGTTCCTAACAGCAAATCGCTGCTCTCCACGCCGCTGGGTAACCCAAGGGAACATCATTGAATGATAAAGCTTGGCACCAATAGCGTCGCAGGAGTTGTCCCAATGTTTCAGAATGTTTCGGGACTCCATCTCCGGTTTTCTTCAGAGTTTCGTTCTCTTAGATGAGTTGCCATCCAAGGTTAACGAGTCCCATCCACCCAGGGTACTGGTGGTGTTTTGACTGGGCTCTGGCTGGAATTAAACTACAGAACACCAACTTGAGATATGCTCAGTTTAGTCCACTTGGCCACAAAACACCACATACATATACATGCATTCATATATACATAAATACATACATACATATATAAACACACACATACATACAAACATACATACATGCATACATACATACATGTATACACACATATACATACAAACATACATAAATCCATGCAAATATACATACATACATACAAATATACATATATACATATATACATACATACATATATTTACATACATTCATACAAAGATACATACATACATACATACATAGATACATATATACACACATACGTACATAAATACATATTTACATACATACATACATACATACATACATACATACATACATACATACATACATAAATACACACATACATACATACATACATACATACATACATACATACATACATACATACATACATACATACATACATACATACATACATACATGCATACATACATGCATACATACATACATGCATACATACTTACATACATACATACATAAATACATACATACATACATACATACATACATACATACATACATACATACATAAATACATACATACATACATACATACATACATACATACATACATACATACATACTATGTATGTATGTATGTATGTATGTATGTATGTATAATACATACATACATACATACATACATACATACATACATACATACATACATACATACATACATACATACATACATACATACATACATACATACATGCCAAATCAATACGTATTCATTTATTTTTAAAAAGGGGAAACACATTATCAGCTTTGTCACACGTGGTTATAAAAGAAAAAGGATCTAAAGCTTGTGAGTTCCGAGTTTGAATTAATTTCTTGTAAGATATTATTATTTTTTCTTTGTGGAGTTCGTCCTACTTTTTTATTTGATATGGTATACAGATAAGTTTGTATTACATTTATTTGCAATTATTTCGCAAGAATTACAATTTAAAAAAAAAATATTTTCGAGTCTTCCCGATAACTATGCATATTATTTAATAACACTAACACATGCATTTAAAATGTATCATAACAAATATCCTATATCTTACATTCAAATAAAATACTTAAAATATATGATTAAATACGTTTTTATTTTAAATTTCCTACTAATTTATAGTAAAAATACGTAAAACTATACTTAAATAAAACTTTAATCTTTATTTTCTATCTGATATAAAAGTATTCGAAATCCTCTGTTATTGTTTTAACTTATCCTAACGCAATTTGGGAAAATAATGGCCCGCGAGACGCATGCGATACCGCAATTGATTTTATTCGGGACTCGACGGCGTTTAAAACTAAAACAATCACGCTGTTTTTAAGTTTTTCATTTACCGTTATAATTGTTTTAACATTTTTGATCAACGTTCTTTCTCATTTTCTTTTTTTTGTTTAAAGGATCTCCGACTTTTGTCATGCAATGCTAAAAGGCAAATTTACCGATTTTACTATAGAGAAATGTTTACCGACATCAAACAATTGAACGTGACATACAGTTGGCCCCCATAGCTTTTCATTTGTCATTTTGGCACTCCCTAAAAAAAAGTTTGCCAAACTCTGCCTTGGCGTATTTAATTTGATTTGTTTTTGACGTCATATGAACAATTTAGCTCCTTCTTATATATACACAAATACATTTCACCCATGTATGTTTAGCAGTTATATTCATACAATTTGAATGCGTTAAGTATTCTTACTTTCGTGTTTCTCTTTGTTTAGCAACACCACAAGATATCAATACAGAGATTGATCCATATGAAACTACAGACATGAAGAAAACATATTCTAATGATTTTTCGATTACCCATATTGCCAATGGTGACAACAATCATGAATATGATACCGTCAATATTCAAGGTAATAATAAATCGTAATTCAATGCAGAAGTCATTTAAATAATTTCTAGGACTAAACTTATAAGGCTTGCTTTTTTATTTTTAAAAATTTTTATAGCCTAATTAAAAAACTATAGAAAAAAAGAAAATTAAGTTTTGTTTTTAAATTAATCATAGCAAATATTATTTTTCCATTAAGTGTCATTAATAAATCCAAGCAAATGCATTAGCAATAAATTGATAAAATATATAAATTATACGTTTGTTTAAATTTAAAACGCTCATTCTATAGCAGGGCTCGGCAAACGTATTAGCCACAGAGCAACATGTGTACATAATAACAATTAAACAAATTGATAGCCAAATATTTTTATTGACTAAGTAAACCTTTATTAAAATTTAGAACTTCATTAAATTACGAGTACACTAAATAAAACTTGATTTTATACTAAAAAAGAATTTATTAAATGATAAAAAATAATATGTAATTAAGGAATCCACAAATTTAAACAATTACAAGGACTGACAAACACTTAATGCGAACAATGAAATTGCATCAACTTGGAAGGTTTGAGTAAGTTATGTTTGTAAGTTGTTATTCTTAATTTTAGGCACGAATCTAGGTCACTAAGACGACTTCTCAGTTTACTCTTGATAAAGTGCATGCTTGAAAAAGATTCTTCGCATTATTATGTAGGACTGAAAAGGAAAAAAAAGTGAAAAATAGTTATCCAAAAATAAAAAAAGCGATGTGACTCTAATAGAATCTTAAATAAACACATAAATGACGTCTTGGCGTAACTACTTTGAATAAGCCCATAATTATTATCACGCAAATTTGTTGACAAATTGCATGTAGTATGTGCAGCTGGATGGACAATTACATTAACTGTATTCATTAAAGAGTTACCTCCGCCCACACCACATATTTTGCTGTCATCACACGAACGATACTATCGGTGCAAGTTGCACGTCTGCACGATGACATTCGTGACAGGGCCGCATTTAAGGGGCCAACGAGCTACATGCGGGCTCCTTAGCCGCACTTTGCCGAACCATGTCCTAGAGAAAAGGTTAAGAAATAACATTAGCCGTAGCCGGGTTTTTCTTAGTGAAAATAAAGAACCGAAAAAAGCCTTATATATTACTTGAAAACAATGATTCTATTTTTTTTTTCGGACTTGTAGTATTTCATGTTTCCTATGTCGAAATTGGGGATAAAATATGTATAAATGCTTGCAAGAATCTAACCGTATTTAAAAATGTTTAGAGGCATTATTACGTTCCGTTTTTCAAACGCGTTACAGTGAAAACAAAGTTAAACAATCTATTTTTAATGATTATATAAGAAATGTTAATATAAGGTATCATATGATTCTAAATCTACAAAAAACTGTATTTTATCCACAGCTGAAAATTGCTATGATGAGATTGCTGACATAAATACCCCAATGCCTCCCGGATCGGCAAAATCATGTTAATGAGATATTCTTTAAAACTAATTTATAACTATATATTTAATATATTGTTTGATAAGAAAGGAAGAAAGAAGCAATGTTATATCGATGCTGGGTCACCCAACAGTCTAAACTGAGTTAATCTCAAGTTGCTGGTCTGGAGTTCAATCCCAAATATATCACTGACAAACCAAAACATATCCAGCATCCCAAGTGGATGGGACTCATTAATCTTTCATGGATGGCAAATAATATAAGAAAAGGAAACAATGAATTTAAATCCCGGACATGGAACCCCGTAGGCTGATAACAATGGCACAACGAAACATTCCGACAACTCCTGCGACGCCACTGGTGCCAAGATGTATCATCCCGTGGGTTATGCAGCGTGGGAGACAATAGATTTGCTGTGTAGGCAAAAACCTTATAAACACAAATACTAATCCCAATCCATGTGGATTTCATCCACGGAAGTCTACACTGATGTGACGCACGGATACCAGCAAATATGTACAATTTACTTAATAATTGTAAATGACAAGATATTATACCAGTAAAAACAAATATGAAAAACTCAGCTACGAGATGTTTCAACGTTTTTGGCTTCCCTGTATATATTTAAATGTCTAGTACAATAAAAGTGAAAAGTTTTTTGTCATAAGTTGTAAGATGTTTGTCATTATGGAGAATGTTTTAGAGAGAAGCGATACTGACATTGTGTCAGGTGAAAGAAATGCATTTACGGGTCATGGGGAAATGCCTGTGTGCGGAGATACGGGAGATACTAGGAACGTATTATAACGTTTAATATGTTTCATTATGATAGCGTGTGTTTTTTTCTTTCTGGAATTCGGCGAGACACAACGTACACAAAATTAGTGAGACAATGGACGCACCATAGTGCAGCACTGCACGTGAACGTGCGGCAATGCTCTTAAACGTCCAACAAACACATCGTCAATTCATCATTACAAAATCAATAATGGTGGGTATCCATTTCCTATGTTTCATCCCAAATGCTCTTATGTTGTCGACTCGTAGCCCCTTGATCGCAAATATGCCAAAGTTGTGCAGATGCAGTATATATAAATATTTATGTAATAACTGACTAACAAAGTTTCACTATGAGTTTTGAGGGACATACTAATAAAATAGCATGTAGTTTTTGCAGTATGTCCCTTTAATGATTAATTAACAGTAAAAGCCTAACAAAGTAAAAAAAAAATCTTGACTTCAAAATGTTCATAATGATGAGGGATGTGTATGCAGTAACCACAATGAATGTTGCTGTCCTGCATCGTCTTTGTGTCTTTGCCTTAAAAATATATCTCGCGTTTCAAACTACATCCCAACAATTACCAAAGCCGCCTCGCATGTTTTGATGCTGATGTGGATGCGAATGTTAAACTGTAGTTTTTTCTATCTGCAGTAATCACAATTTCTATATTTCCGGTGCCATTTACATAGCTTTTTTTAAAATATATCATAAGAAGATTTAGATAATTAAGCATTTTTTAAGTTGTCCGATTAGCCAGGGTTTTACTACTTTCAAATATTTAATTTCCGCCTTCATTTCATCGTTGCCACTAAAATATATTTGAAAGAGTTGGGATTATTTTTTTTTTTAGATCAAGGTAACACAGTGCTATTCCTCGATAATTTTGCCCTGTAGATTTAATGTGTGTAAAAAGTGTCCATGGTGTTCCTCCTTTGCTCTGAACGACGTCATCTGAAAATATCTATTATATAAATAATGTTAATGAAAGTTTTACTTTTATTTTGTGCCAGCTTTTATTATATACTAGCGAGTACCCGGCATGCGTTGCAATGCCACTCAAAGAAAGAAAGTGTTTGCATGTTAATTATGTTTCTTCAAGAGGTTTTAAATAGTCAAAGTTTTTCTTGTTTTTTTCCATCTTGTATACACACGAATAAATCAGAAGATTTTCCGACGCGAGAGCAGGCCACATACATCTGTCCATGGGCGAAGCATGGGTTTTCCAAATTTAGTCCGCAAACTTGTAGCGATTGTCCCTGAGCTTTGTAGATAGTCATTGTAGACGCGTGTCACATCGGAAACTGTAGGCGTTTGAATTCAAATGGCATATCTGTTGGAATCATTGGTGTGAATGGCAAAAGTACATCACCTAGTTTAAAGTTTCCATTTAAAATAGTAACTTCAATGGAACCAATTTCAGAAGATTCATTTGAGCAAATGTACCGTACCTAATGCTTCGATATCAAAGTGCGTTTCTCGTTGTAAATCAAGAGCGAAAAGTTTGTTTGCAGATCGATTCCGAGAGGTCATTCCCAACTCATGAATCATCAAACGATATGAATAGTATTTTATTGCACTTACTTTCTTATTCGAATTTCTCAATTTGATGTCAAAATGATATCCATCTTCTACTTGCCAAATAAAATAGGATATTGCAATCAAAAGTATGAGCGATGAGTTTCTGAGACTCGCTGAACATCCCCACTTCTGCGATGAAGAATTATATCACGTGAGTTAAATTCTTCGCCAACTTTAACGATTGCCACTTCATTAATTGTTGGTGCATTGTATTGTCTTTCATGTTGGCATACATGTGTTTAGTCTGCTCTAACTATGACTTTGTATTCATCAGTCGGCATCTTTTCAAGTGCAATTCTATACATTTGAATTAACTCATTGTGTTGCAAAAAAATAACGTTTGCATTGCAGCGACGATAACTCATTTAGTGCCTGTATTGATATGATAACGTTGATCGATTTGTTCATCAGTATTCCCCATGAGATCATTTGAAGACATTTGTGATCTGTGTTTGGCATTTGCATCAGAGATCCTAAATGATGGTAAATATCGCCTTTCACTTTACTTTAAATGTTGGCATGTAATTCTTGCGCACGATATTTGTTGCACCGAACGATGTCATTTGGAAACATGAATTGCATTTGCATATATTTGCCAAGAAATGTTTCGATTGGCTATTGTCAACTGATACCAACGTTGATAATGGTTCCGATGGTGAATGTAATTCTCATACGTTAGGATCTCCCATCTTTTTACTTGAAAACCTCACACAATAGGTACGTTCATTGTTGGCAGGAGATTTCCAGTTGTATAGTTTCTCATTAATGTATAAATCGTAAATTCCAGGTGAAAAAAATGACCATTGTTCAATACCTACGCTGTCAAGTGTGTTATTAAATTTCTTGAGAAACCATCGATTGGTGTAAAATGTATTTACATAACACAAAACAACTCCGAAATTATAAGACTCTATTCAAGAAATACTCTTAGTTGAAAAAAAACGCTATTTCGATGTCATTTCCGATTCTAAAATGCGTCACAAAATTCAAGCTTATTTATACAAATAACAAAAATACTCTCTACATGTAAAAACATGTTTTCTCTGCTTTACTACAAACGTGTCATTTGTTCCAGGGCGGTAGTGTTGATATCTTCGTTATAAATTATATTGATGAAGCTCATTTAAGAAAATAAATTGAATTTAGGGTCCCCAGCCCTAATTGGAATATTGTACAATGGATGTACTAAATTTGAAAAAATTGCCGGCGGATTCAGCTACTTTCACTCATGCAATAGCTCTGTTTGAAATTATAGTTACATGCTCTTAGAAGAAAATCTGAAATTAGGGTCACTGGCCCAAATGGAATATTGTAAAATGTTTTTTTCTAATTTAGAAACATTTTCGGTAGTGAGCATTTCATTTGAACCAGTTTGATCCTAATCGAATGAATGGTATAGAAATGCAAACGATAATTATATGGATAATAGAAGTGTGGAAAACGACTTTAGGACCCCGCGCCACAAATGGAATATTGTAGAATTGTTGTATTACTTAAGAAACCTACTGCATATGTCACACACTCAATTTAATATCATTATTTGTATTTGATTAAAATTTATCCATTCATTTATTAGCTCTGTTTGAAATTATAGTTGTATAGCTTATATAGAAAAAAGGAATATAGGACCCCTAGCTAAAAACGGAGTATTTTAAAATGGTTGTAATCATTTAAGAAACCTTTGCGGGCGGGCGAACAACATCTCTCTAAAATTTTATCGCAATGTAATAATGTAGAAGAGCGCATACGGAAATTATTTTTATAAAGCTCCTAATGTAAGGAAAAAAAACACGAATTTGGGGCCAATTGCCAAAAAAAACGAAGATTTTAGTATGGTTATAATGGCTTAGAAAAATGGTCTGGCTTATGGCCAACAACTCACCTCAGTTTTATCGCAAGCGCTTGAATGATGTAGGAGCGCATGCGGTGTGAAATTATATTTATATAGCTCATTTTGTAAAAACAAACATAGGGCCCCTGGCTAAACACTGAATATTTTAAAACGGTTGTAGTAATTTAAGAACCTTTGTGGGCGATAGAACAACATCTCATTAAATTTTTATCGCATTCTGAAAATTGGTATAGGAGCGCATAGAAAATTATATTTTACAAAGAGCATATAAGAAAAAATAAGAATTTGGGTCAACGGCCCAAAACGGAATATTTTAAAAGTGTTGTAATGAATGTGTAGCATGAGTATGTTTATGGATAACAACTCATCCAAGTTTTGTAGCAATTGCATGAATGGTGCAGGAGCGCATACGGTTTGAAATTATATTTATAAAGCTCGTATAAGAAAAAAATGTAAATAGGGCCACTGGCTAAAATTGGATTATTATGAAAAGTTAATAATAATTAAAAGCCATTGCGGCCGTGCTTCCAACATCTCACCAAAGTTATAAGTTTTATTGTAATCGGATCAATGGCGTAGGAGAGCATATGAAAATTATTTTTTTACAAAGCTCATATGAGAAAAAATATGAATTAAGGGTCAACGGCCAAAAACAGAATAATTTTAAAAGTGTTTAAATAACACAGTAAAATGTACTTGCGCATGGACAACAAGTCACAAAGTTTTGTACCAATCGCATGATTGGTGTAGGAGCTCATACGGTTTGAAAATATATTTATATAGCTCATGTAAGGAAAAACGAATATGATGACCCAGGCTCAAAACTGAATACTTTAAAACGGTTCTAATCATTTAGAAACCTTTACGGACCTGTTTGCAATATCTCAACAAAGTTTTATCGGAATCGGATAAATGGCGTAGGAGCGCATATGAAAAAATTTTTTTTACATAACTCATATTTGAAAAAAAAAAGAATTAAGGGCAAACGGCCGAAAACGGAATATTTTTAAAATTGTTTAAATAACACAGTAACATGCACTGGCACATGAAAAACAACTCACTAAGTTTTGTGGCAATCGCATGATTGGTGTAAGTGCGCATACGGTTTGAAAATATATTTATATAGTTCATATTAGGAAAAACGAATATGAGGCCCCTGGCTCAAAACTGAATACTTTAAAACGATTAAAATAATTTAGAAACCTGTATGGACATGCGCGCAACATTTCACAAAAGTTTTATATGAATCGGATAAATGGCGTAGGAGAGCATGTGAAAACATTTTTTTTACAAACCTTACAAAAGAAAAAAACGCGAATTAAGGTAAAACGGCTAGTAACAAAACATTTTATAATGTTTTTAATGACTTAGTTAAATGGCCGGTTTTGTGGACAACAACTGACTAAATTTTTGTCGCAATCGCAAGAATGGTGTAGGAGCGCATACGAGACATACAGACATACAAACATTCATTTTATATATATAGATGTGGTGTAGGAAGACAAATTCCAGACCTGTGTTAGAGTGTAAAAGCTTATGTGTAGTGATGGAGATATGTTTTTTGGATACAAATTATATAAACACAAATTAAAACAAAAGTATATGTCAATTTTTCTGAAGTTTCTTGATTATAATTGAAATATTAGATTAAGAATAATGCTTTTATTGTTTTAGGTGGTAAAATAAAGATACCTATTTAAGACATGATAGAAATTATGTTTCCCTGCGAATAATAGTAACATTTTTATGAAAATGAACGCTCACAAAACAAAAACAACAAACTAACAAATAATGAAAGAAAACCTAATGGAATGACCGGTCTGAATGCATCTCAATCTCATGGTAGTATGGAACACAAGATAAGTAAATTTTAATGTTTATGTTAAGTATCGTAGCTAGGAGTTATTCAGCCTGGTGCAAACCAAGAACTTTGTGATCCATTTATCCAGAAAAAAACCTCTACAGGTGACCGAATATGGCATACCCCAACATATTATATTTTTTTAAAAATGCATCCTCCTCCGACTCTCCAATCATACGCCTTAAATCAGGGGTCTCAAACTCAAATGATCCGCGGGCCGCAGGAGGGAGAGTCTGAGTGAGACTGGGCCGCATGAAGTATTGTACAAAAACGTGATTATAAATTCAATCAATTACAAATGTTACAATCCTCTAAACCTTAAGCAGTTTAAAAAAAAAAAATTAACATTAAGTGCTCTCTAGAAATAGGCTCCCTTCACTTTCTCCTATTTCTAGTTGCCTGAGGCATGGCAGCGCTTCTTCTTTTTAGGGAGATTTAGAAACCACAATAATAAATGTGGCTGCAGTAGTCAGAGAATGAAGTCCCGAATTTTGAGGTTATTTCCGACATATAAAATATATAGTCGTCCGTAATTTAAATTAATGATTTCTGTCGTATGTCATGAACGCTGAAAATAGATGTTTGGTAAGAATGACCTTTTGGCTGAGAATGAATCAACAACATTTTCTTTAGTTCTAGTTACATCAAACAAATCTATGTTAATTGTGGCTAAAACAGTAACAAATCACTACACATACCTATGCTAGTGTTCCAAAAATTTGGACGACAAGATTATAAAACTGGAACATTGAGCACCGCGTCACACCTAAACTCTACAATTAGAGCAGGCCGTCTCATGGGTATCATTGTTGATGGAATTATATTCTTGGTAAGAAAATAAAATTCCCGGTTATCTAAAGTTAAAATAGTCAGCTATTAAATGCTATGAAAATAATGAGCTTTTGGTAAACAAAGGCGAAAAAGCATTAACTAAAAACAAAAATATGGCGATTACCATTCGCAATTTTAAAACAAAAACGTGTTCAAGCAGAAGAACTTAAAAGTGACCAAGCTGACAGGCTTTTTCTCACCTCTCACTCGGACACACTAGCGGACATTTTAATAAGGATTATTTGATACTGTGTCAGATTGTAAAAATTTACATAATTATGAGCGTGCATTTCCCACCAACTGACTTTTCAAACTTTTGATATATGTATATACAATATATGGAATATTGTTTTCTCAAAACCGCACTTTGGCCATGTTTGCCTGTTAAAATGTAATATAATAAAAACTGTATGCCCCATTTTAAAACTATTTACCATTATAATCATCTTCCAAAATTATAGATATATATTTAAACATAATAAAATCATAATTAAACTAGTCGTAGAGATTCGATTGAAACCTTCGCGGAAGGTCTTATTATAGATATGAGAATGGGGAAATGCACGGGCCGCATTAACAGGAAAATTTGCTGTCAAGTAGCGGCCGCAAAAATCTTCCTGCGGGCCGCAAATGGCCTGCGAACCGCAAATTTTGAGACCTCTTCCATAAATGCTTATTCAACAATAGCCGACTTAAGAAAAACAAAATAATATATATATTTATATATATTATATGTATGTATATATATATATATATATATATAAATATATAGATATATATATATAGCTATCTTAAATTGTGGCTGTAGCTAGGGGATACAAGTGCTTGAACTATGAATTTATTAATTTACACGTTTAATTCCCTTTGGATATTATCTAAAAATGTCGTTGTTATTTTTGTTATGGGCCATAATCTCCCAGCAACAGGTAAACACGAGCCATGCTATCTAGTTTGTCTATGTAATCCGCGGGGATTCCCCTTTGTGTTTACCATAGCAGGTGTTGAAACGGTCAATAAACCTTGACATTACGGGGAATAATCAAGAAAAATGGAAAACAAGTTATCTTATCAAAAAAGAGAATGCATAAATATTCAGTGTGATCATTTACTTTAATAAACGTGAATTATGACCGTTTCGTATCAGTATTGATAGTGCATGAGTTACTACAAACACTAATATCTTTTTATACTTAATTTTAAAAGAATCATTAGGGTTTTTGGGTCTATACTTTATTCCGTTTTCTAACAGCAATTTTATTTCCAATCACAACACTTAAGATCCTACAACAATTTTTTTTTCAATTGCTTTAAACGTTGTTCGTGACATTTTGAGACTTATTTTTTTTTAATATTGCTTTTATGCATATACTACACAGATTTAAACATAATTAAACTAGTCGTAGAGATTCGATTGAAACCTTCGCGGAAGGTCTTATTATAGATATGAGACACAGACGACCATATTTTAAGCCTTGTTAAGAGAGTCTATACATAAAATTATGTCATACATTTCAATTAATACGCTTTATCATTCTATGTCATCAATTCTATATTATTTTCAGTTGTTAAAAATATGTTTTGTTTTTTTCAAAGATATTATCGATATCTTATATAGATAAATATAGCGCCTGATCATGGGCTAAAAATTTAAATGTGCCTTGTGTTAAATTGCGCAGTACATTTGAAACTGTGCCACTAAAAAGTCCTAACCTGAATGTATTATTTACTTCCTTGTGCAAGTAGGTCATCAAAACATTCCCTCTAAAAGAAACCTCACTACTTTTCAGCAAGTTTTATCATATCAAGGGGACCTGGTATGTAGCCAAACCAGTAGAGCTGTTACCTGGGAAGGTCAGTTATGGGAAAGATTTAGCACACGAACAAGGAAGTATTTAAATAAGGCCAGGTTATAGTCAGGTAACCATACGATGGCGGTCGGGCGTGGTGATGTTGACTAGCACTGGGAATCCAGGCCTTAGTACACGTACAGCTCAACGTTCATTTGACGCATGTTATTAGCAATATGTAATTTTTGTTTTGTTTTATCTCCCTTTGTAAGGAAAACATTAATGCTATCCAGTTTAACAGTATGTTTTAGAATGTTGCAAAGTGTCAGTATCTATATTATTTGATTATAATTTAAACTATTAGAATAGTGAAAAGAAAGTACCAACAATTTGACGATACTATTTTAAAAAATAAATTATCTAAATACTTGTATTGTTCCTTAATATTCCATAGATTTTTTCATCACTTTAAAAGAAATGGGGACTTGCTAGCAGCTTTTCTCTTACATTGTTTATTTCACCTATAACATTCACCAAAATGTATGAATTTATAAATAATTGCTTTATCAATGAGTTGCATGGCAAAGTGTAAACACACGAAATCAAAAAAGTGATTTAAAGTTGCTATGTTATTTTCTTTTAGTTCTAAATATATTACTATACAAGTGGATGGTAAAACTCAAGTAGGAAATAAAAACCCCATGAGGTGGCTTTCCGTGTTATTAAAATTAATTATAAGCCTCACTAAAATCACGTTTTAATTAAACCATTGACAAAATTGAGTGTTGTGTAACATAGCTATACTTTCATAGTTCACGTTTACTATATTGTATCTGCTGTGTATCATTAAACAGCATGATACTTACTGTAGTTGTCCTTAGGGGCTTTATAACATTTTTATATGTGTCCCATGCTTTCTTGATGTTGTGATAGTAAACAAAAATGGGATTTAAACTGAATAAATGAAAATTAAAAGATATATAGATGTAGATATATTTATATATAAGTGGGTTGGGGTGAGGCAATAGTGTAATGTTTTTTCTACCTGTGTAATGTGTCATCATGCTAGGTATTTACATTAAATCTAGAATGCCATTTAAATTATTATTTATGCTAATGACAGTATAAAAATTATTAAAAGCTTAAGTCTATAACGTAGATATGAAGGTCCAATGCTGAAATGTTTATTATGAACAAACAAAAATAAACTATACAATTTTATATCATGACTAAAAGATCTGATTTTTATTTGTTCATCTTAACAACTAAAGTTTTCAAATTTTTATGGTCACACTAAAATATTCCGACCATAAAATTGCTTTTCCTATACACTTCCTTGTACCAGTAGGTCACGAACAATTTAAATCGCTAGCACAGCAGAGACCCTGCCAAGTATTACGTCGATCTGCCTCCAACCTAATGTGACACACCAACAAGGAAGTCCTGTGGAAAATTTACTACACGCAATTATGGTTGGTGAATTGCAAAGTCTAAAATAGTGTGCGGCAAACAGCACTTAGAAATTTAAGTAGGGCTTGGAGTCATAGGTTATATATCTCATATTTGTGTTCAAGTATAGGATACATATCCCAAACTTGAACACAAATATAACTTATGTCAAAGTTGTGACCTTTAAATTTGCAAAGTGACTTCAGATTAAAATTCATTTTATTTTCAACATCGATGTACTCAAGTCCATTTGTGTTATTACCGTTAACTTCTCGTAAAATAAAAAAAAAATAAAATAAACACATACTCATAAAACAATTAACGAGCAATAAGCCATCATTTGCCTTTTTGGCAGGACAAACTGCTGCTAAATAATAATTAATAACTTTATTCTGGGTTTCTTTTATTTTTCTTTAAAGCACATTTGGTTTTCTTATTTGCATACATATTCAAAGTCATTCTTGCATGTCACTCTTCTTGTAAAGGTTGGACCTCAACGCATTTGTTAATATTATTATTAATTCTATTAAAATAAAAGAAATTAAAAAAAACAAAGAAAAAAAAAACAACAGATAAAATCCATGGTGAACCCAATACACAGTGGGCCTGTCTCTTGAACTTTATTTCACGAATACATTATACATGAGATAGGATAGTTTTAAGACGTGTTTGGTCATAATTCTCTGAATTTATATATCGCCTAGCTGTGAAACAGTTTATTCTATATAATTCTAAATTTAGATGCAGAACTAGCCTTGCTGTTTCTGAAGATGTATTGTTTCTAATACACAAAATTGATATCTGTATGTTCCAATGGCCTATAAATTATAATTTATAAATCTCTTGGGATAAGCGTCTTATTTTTTAACGATACCATTTCTCATCTGCGCAGACAGAAATATTTAATTAACGACGGTGTAGACAGGGAAGTACACAATACTTGAAATTTCTTCATATATGTTAATGTTTATTTTAATAAGTTAACGTGGTGAAATACAACCAGGAAGCTTAATGCATAAACGAAAATAGAAATGAGGACCGGCAAAAAGACACTTAAAAAAAAACATAAACTATGTACAATATTTTTATTTAAAATGTTTAAGAAAAGTAACGGTTTTGAAAAAATTAAAATACAAATCTAAGATTTACTTTTTTTTTTCTTTCTTAAATACATTTTCTTTGGTTCATTTTGTTCTTTCAGTTTTGCTTTAATTGTGTGTCTTATTTCATATATCTCCATCTCTCTGTTTCTATATATATATATCTTTATCACTCTTTACCTATATCTCTCTCTTATTCTTTCTCATCTTCTCTATTGCATGTTCTTTTTTTAAATTATTATTCTTTTTTTTCATCTATCATATACGTTCTCACTTTTTGATGTAATCTTTCTTTGCAAAAATATCTTACAAATATTTCTTTAAATAAACCAAATACGTGTATGTATTATTCCAAATAGTAATTTCATAACAATGAATTAATCAAATGGAAACGCGCAAAAAAAAAAAAAGAAAAAAGAAAAGAAATATTGCTTATATATATATATGTATAGAGATATAGATATCCTTTTTTTATGTTCAATGTGAAATTTAATTAAAAATATGAATTCTTTTTTATGTAATCTTTCTTTGCAAAAATATCTTACAAATATTTCTTTAAATAAACCAAATACGTGTATGTATTATTCCAAATAGTAATTTCATAAAAATGAATTAATAAAATGGAAACGCGCAAAAAAAAAAAAGAAAAAAGAAAAGAAATATTGCTTATATATATATATGTATAGAGATATAGATATCCTTTTTTTATGTTCAATGTGAAATTTAATTAAAAATATGAATACTAATCTTACCTTACATTACTTTAATTTTCAGTGTATAGGTTACGGGGAATGTGCATTATTGGGCATTATTCATAATGCTTGGTCATTATGAATAATGACAAATAAAATCGGACAATTTAATAAGTGTGTACTGGTCAAAGACAATCTAGGATAATTTATTACATTGCCCGGTCATTATAAATACTGCTATTATTTCACTGGTCGATTTAATTAATTGTATACCAGATCATTTAATTAAATTTATTCAACTTCAACCTCTTAAAAGCAAAAGAACAGAAGAAGTAGCTTATTATATATTTTAACCAGTTTTGGTGCGCCTACTATTTTGCAAAGTGATTATCGGAGAGAATTCGCTAACAATAATATTAACTAACTATATAGCATGTGGTCCAAGCTAAAGATGGTACATGGGAAGCCCAGACACTCTCTACGTCACGGCTCCGTAGATTGTGCAAATCTGGAAGTGGAAAATTTGCTTTGTTCGTGGCTGGTAGACAATAACAGCAGAAAATGGCCTGAAGGCTTACGTTTTGTCCAGATTATGAAGAACATAGCTCATCATAGTGGCTTAAACTGTATTCCGTATGAGGCCATGTTTGGAACAAAGTTAACAGTTGGTCTAAAAAGTTTTCTACCTACAGACGTTCTGCTTAATATAAATTGTGAAGAAAACTTAGCAGTAATAGTAAAAGATCAAAACAATTTAAATTCTGCAGAAAAAGGTGCACTACAAAATGAACCAGGGTCAAATACTTTAGCGGAGCTAGGTCCAAGTCAACATAACGAGGAGGAATTATCTTCCCTTGACATTTATGTTCAACCTTCAACTTGGTTACTTGAACCAAGTTCTGATTTCCATAACAACGAAAGAGAAATAAATGTTTCCGAGCCATTTGATATTTAAGCCTCTGGTCATGAAAAACGCCGGTATAGAGGTTAGGAAGATTCCTCAGAGGATCCCAATGTGAAAAAAAAGAAAAGCCAACATATTAAAAATAGGGACATTTCAGCAAGCAATCTAAAAAAAATAAGCTGAAAAAATGCTCAAACCTCTAATTCAAAAGACCCTGCCGCTAAAAAGGGTGACACAGAGTTTGAGTCCCAGATGTTATCAGAGGTCGCACTGATGGAAGAAATATTTTGGCATTTGATCTTGAAATAACAGATGCCACTCTTTATAAATTTGGCACAAAACATGGAATCCTAATTCAACTTTATGCTGGGAACCAATTTACAATATCCAATGAAATGTTTATTTATGCCGAAGGTATTCCTCATTCAGAGATTTCACTAAAAAGAATGTGCAAGAATGTCATCCAAGACTGTGTTCCAAAGCTATAGTCGATGTGGCTGTAAATGTGAATGTAAATCTGACAAGTGAAAGTGCCGTAAAGAAAAAAAAGCTATGTAACACAAAATATCACCAAATTGGAAGTTTCTCTAGTAAATAGAAACTCTAGTATTTGACATTTTGTGTGTATATGTATTTGTAAGTATGCATTTTGTTATACTAATTTTATCACCACAAGATTGAATCTTTATTTGTTTGTTAGTTATTTAAAAATTTGTTTCAAGATGTGATATACTCTTATTTTTGTATGTAGAGAAATATGAATACAAATGTTCTCAAATTGCCCACTTGATTTCCAGCATTATTCATAATGCCCGGAAATGTAATATATTCAATTTAATTTATCATATTGACACATCCCATTGGGCACTTTTTAAATTGCCCGTGCATTATGAATAATGCCCAATTATTCACATTGCGAGTAACATTTCAATTTATTTGGAACAATAAAAAATATAATCTTATCTTATATATATCTTCTTTTTTCTACTTGTCAACTTCTAACAGATTCGTCATAGGAAGGTACCTTTAGTCTCTTATATATATATAATATATATATAACAACAAACATATAACATTAAATGTATGTATGAATATATGAATGTGCGTGCATTTATGTCTACTATGCGATCCTATACCATTCATGCAATTGCGATAAAACTTTGCTGACTTATCGTCCACAAACCCGCGCACTTGTTTAAACATTACAACCCTTTTAAGATATTCAATTTTGGGCCATTTGCCCTTAATACGCTTTTTTTTCCTATATGAGCTGTGTAAAAAATTATTTCCGTATACGCTCCTATTCCATTTATCCGAGTGCGATAAGACTTGTTGCGATGTTGTGCACATGCAATAAAATATTTTTCAATTTTTATAACCATTTTAAAATATTCCGTTTTGAGCCAGGGGCCCCATTTTCTTTTTCTTTTTAGTATGAGCTATATAAATATATTTTCAAACCGGATGCTCTCCTTTACCATTCATGCGATTTAAATTTCATGAGTTGTAGTAGTCCACAAGCTCGTGCACTTTTCTAAGTCGTTACAACCCTTTTAAAATATTTCATTTTATAATAATTAGGCAAATGCATAGATTCCTTTTTTATGAGGTATTAAAAAATAATTTCCAAATGCTCTCATTTACCATTTATTCCATTGCGATAAAAAAATAGTTTGTAGTGTTGTTGTTATTACATCCAAAAATGTGTCTTTATTTTGACAACCATTTGAAAATATTCCTTATTTTGCCTTGTGTTCGTTTTTATTGCATAATCTATATAAATATAATTTGAAAACGTATGCGCTCTTACATCATAAAAGCGATTACGAAAAACTGTGTTGAGTTGTTATACACAAGCCCGCGCATTTTCTAAGTTATTATACCCTTTTTAAAATATTCTGATTTTGGGTGCTGGCCCTAAATTCGTTTATTTTTTTCTTAAATGAGTTTTCAAAAAATAATTTGCGTGTGCTCTCCTATACCAGTGATCCGAAAGCAATAAAGCTTTGGTGAGATGTTGTGCGTACGCCCAAAAATGTTTTCTGAAATATTACACGCTTTTAAAATATTACATTTCGAGTCAAGAACCGTCAATTCTTCTTGTCTCATAAAAGCTTTCTCATAAGTATGATATAAAACAGAGCCAATACATAGATGGATAAAATTTTAATAAAATACAAATAATGACTTTAAAATGTGTGTGTGGCATAATAAGTAGGTTTCTTAACTAATGCAACCATTCTACATTAGTCCCTTTGTGGCCGGGGGCCCTAAATTTGTTTTCCACCTCTTATATTATCAAAGTAAATATTTTTGACTTAAGCAGTCCAACACCATTCATGCGATTGCTATAAAACTGTGATGAGCTGTTGTCCGCAAGCCCGGTCATTTCTCTAGGTCATTACAAACATTTAAATATATTACATTTTGGGAGGTTTTTGAATTATTTCAATCCTTTAAAAATATTTCCTTTTGAGCCAAATGCCACATGTTCGTTTTTTCATACATATGAGCTAAATAAATATAATTTCAAATAGTGCTTAACAAAACAACTTGGTTCCATCAAGATACATAAAATCACTAACTCTCATTTTACTCACCACAAACCAGAGTCAACTTAGGTGGCATCTACTAAATAATTAAGTGCCATCTATCAAACTAGAGCTGATATATAATTATAATTTTAGTATGCTTTGCTATACTAAGAACATCACATTGGGAAATGGTGTCATTGGGTCGTCAAGCCTGAGCTCTTAATGTTCTCCCCCCCCCACCCCCGCACATCTGAACACGGGCCAGACGCCGTTTCTCCCCGGTGCAAGACCTAGCATGGAGGACGTCCGGTTGACCGAAAAAGCTGCGTTTAAAGCGTTCGTGGTCCACTCTATCGTTTGGTCAGGCCAGCTTTGCTTCCACTCCAGGAAGAAGGTGTTGCGTTACCACCCTTCACCGTCCAGGGAGTCCTTCGGTCGGGTCGAAACATATAGTATTTCTATACCAATTATCCGATTGCGATAAAACGTTGGTGCATTGACAAGCGCCCGACTGAAAATGTTTCTAAATTAGTACAACCATTTTAAAACATTTCGATTTGGGCCAGCGGCCCTTATATCTTTGTTTTCTTATATGAATTTTTAAAAAAAGCTGTTGCTAATAAATAGGTATATGAATTAGTATAAATATTTTACATTTCGTGTGGAGTCGGAGCCCTAACTTTTTTTTTTCTTTACTACAAGAGCTATACAAATAAAAAAATTAACATACTCACTGCATGAGTGGATGGAATTTAATTAAATACAAACAGCAATATTTCCGTTAGAGTGCAACATAACTTAGTAGTTGTATAAGTATTACAACCATTTTGAAATATTTAGTCTTGACCGTTGGCCCTAAAAAAGTGTGTGTTTTTTTCTAAAATGAGCATTGAAATGTAATTTCCGTATGCGTTCTTACACTATTCATCTGATTGCGATAAAACTGTGGTGGGGTGTGTTCCTGCCAGCATTAGAATTCTTAATAACTACAACCATTTCACAATATTCCGATTCGGGTTCTGGGTACCTATATTCGTTCTTTTTTTTCATTATCGTATTGTAAATATAATTTCAAACATAGCTATTGCATGGGTGGATGTCATTGAATCAAATACAAGCAGCGACATTTCAGAGTGCCTATGCCATATTAGTATGTTTCTGAATTATTATTCTTTCTCCATATGTCTTTTCACCCCGTTTGGGACATAGGCCGACAACAAAAATAGTCCATTCACCACGGTCCGGTTCTTTATTTCCATTTGCTTTTATGTGTATCCCAAATTTTGCGTGTCTGCTTCTAGCTCACATCTCCATGTATTCATTGGCCTTCCTCTCTTTCCTTTTTCCATGTTAGAGAAGAGACTGCCTGGTGATGCTATCTGGGGGTTTTCAGAGAGTATGCTCTATCCACCTCCGTCTCCTCTTTATGATGTCTTCGTCAATAATTCTAATTAATACATCCATTTTACATTTTTTTTTTTGGTGGGGGGGGGGGCATGTGCCCCTATTTATATACACAAAATGAGCTATATAAATATAATTTCAAACATATATATTGCATGGGTGAATCAATCGCTACAAGTGTGCACAATTTTTTCTAGTTTGCACAAGGCGTCAGAAAAAGAAAATTGTTTATATAAAAGCTACTTCAAAATAAATAATTAAAACACGAAAACTGTATTTCTATTAGTGGCAATGCAACGCATGCCGGGTTATCGTTAGTACATATTATGTAGATGAATTTATTTTCCAAATAATCGTATCATCAATGCATCAATGTTAAGAACATCGTGATTTCCGCTTGAAAGAGTTGATCACTGATGTTTAACAACGTAGTTGAACGTTTTACTACGTAACACGATAGTAAAGCAAATATGTTCTTGCAATATGCGTCGCTATAAAATACCACCCAAAGTAAGAACTCCATTCACTACGATTGAAGAATATTCTTGCCAATCCCCTTAAAATACCCCCTACTGGGCTATTTTTTAAAACAGATGCGCTTTGCAGCACAGATTTATCAAAGCTATAAATGGAATACACCTTTGAAGCAATGATGGGGCAGGTAGCTCCATTAAAATGCAATATGTTGTTATATGCAACGTATTTGTGAAGTTGGCTTTAAATATGGCAAATATTTATTGCCTAATATTTTATAGTTTTTCCATATTAACATTCTAGTTTCGTGAAAAAGAGATATATCATCAAAAAATAGTTTTTTAAAAATGTTGAGACTCATGAAACACTTAGACTAAATATCCAATAGTGAAATGATAAAAACGTATTTCACATCATGTTAGAAAAAATAAAGTTGTATACTGATTAAAATGGTTGGTACATAAACACAAATTAAAATGTTAAGATTAACTTTATTTTAAAAATATATTAAAGTATCTGAAATAAGTATGTCTTTTAAAGGTATTCTAGTTAAACGATTGTGATATTTATTTCAGTAAAAGTTAAAGAATAACAAGATATGAGATAGGGAGTAAGAATAGAAGAATATTAATATAAATGGAGTATTTTTAAAATATTTTTTTTTTATTTAAAAAAACAACAATTTTTGAAAGAAAATTCTGTGGAAACAGTGTTATTTGAGTCATTCATATTAACTTAAATGAACTAATACACACGATTCGACTTGATCTCTTTGCTTGTCTTTTGGTTCATCATTGTATAGTACCATATTTTCATTTACTGTTATTTTTTTTCTTTCATGAGAATCAAGTTGCACAAACCTTTTTCTATTTAACTGACAAAGATTAGGAGAGAAATTAATGATAATTTCTTTTTAAATAAAAAAACACAAAAGAAAAAAGATTGTTGCTTGATTCTTTTATTAAATATTGAAGATAAAATGTGCTACTCATAATAAATTGAAAAAAAAGTTCTAAAATATTTAAAATTGCTTTATATATGAAACAAATAATATTAAATTGATAAAGATTAGTATACATTATTGTTCAAGGTTTAAAAATGAAATAAAAAACTCTCAGGATAAATAAATTAAACAATCATAAAATTGAACTTTTACATTTTTTTCAATTATATCACAGTCATAAGACTTGACATAAAAACTGACCAGGTTTTTTTGTTGAAAGAATTGATTAACATAACATTATCAAACTAAATCTTACACATCGTTCCTTTGTTTAAGGGTAATTAAATATTAACTAAATTTCAATACAATAATTTTAAAAAAAATTCTTAGTCTTTATTTTTCTAACACATTTCATGCATTGCTCGTGCATTTTCGTTTTCAAAATATTTATATTATTTATAAGGCACACATTTTTAGAAGGGATTATAATTAAAAGTTTATGTTTGTAAGTATACATCATTGTGAAGTAATTTAAATATAAATTTAAAAGTGAAATATAACTATTTTTTGTGAAAAGATGCAATGCATCCTGTAATTATATATACATTAAATATGCATTTGACATTGGATTGCAAAACCTAGATCTTTATAAGTTAAATATTATTTATAAGGCACACATTTTTAGAAGGGATTATAATTAAAAGTTTATGTTTGTAAGTATACATCATTGTGAAGTAATTTAAATATAAATTTAAAAGTGAAATATAACTATTTTTTGTGAAAAGGTGCAATGCATCCTGTAATTATATATACATTAAATATGCATTTGACATTGGATTGCAAAACCTAGATCTTTATGTGTTAAATTCCCTTAAACATTTAATTTATTATTTTTCTCATGTGTGACAACCCGATATTTTTTTTTTAATATTTGCGCGGAAATCACATTAATTATACGAATAAAAAATGTTTCAACATATCTGTTTTGTAAAATAATATAATTTAATAATAAATATATTTTATATAACAGAACCTTTTGTCAATATCCTTTTATAACATAATGTATTGTATTTAAATATTAAATAAATCTATTTAGGTCAGTCTTTTTCAAAGTGTATGGTGTCGCAACGATATTTGCGGGATGGATGTATTTAAATGCTAAGTCGACTATGGGGCGCTGTGCCTATCTAAGAATAATTATTTCAGAACACGATTTTTTAAATATTTTTTTTTTATTTTAACAGTACACACAGCAGGTAACAAGACATATTTGCTTAGTGCTGTCCCAAAACCAGCAGTCACGACTTGGCTATTGCCAGAAATATTTGCAGATCTCAATAAATCAATAATTAAATTTGTTGGGATATTATGTTAATTTTATTAAGACCAAAAAAATAAAGTTCACTTTTATACCTTAACTAACTCTGCTCGTTAACAATATTTTCAAATGTCCAATTTAGTGGGTTTTACAATATGTTGCGTCCATAGCGTAAGTTTCCCAGACACAGACAAGGTTCCATCACTTTACTAAAACACACCAAAAGCTTACATTTAGCATATTTGAACGATGTAAAGTAATTTCCTATTACTAAGTGTAATAAAAATCCTAGCTTAAAAAAAAAAAAAAGTTTTATTTTTTAAATAATGTAATTAAAATAATAATGAATTTCTTAAGCGTAATACGTTTTCAAATTTTTAATAAAAGTTAAATTAAATTTAATACTATGACATTTTATTACTTTTTTTAGTAGTCCTTTCAGAAATATTATCCTTAATAACTTACTTTTTAAAAATTATTTTTATTAATAGTGAGGAAAGCTATGGAGGGGGGGGGGTTACGGAAAACGTTTTTTTTTTATAACAAGGTGTGGTGATTGAAAAAGTTTGAGAACCACTAATTATAATAAAATTTCGATTACTTTCCTTAACAAATGAAAGAAAATAATATTTACTCTAATTCTTAAGTGTGTATATTTTTGTCGTGTGTTTACAATAAATTTTACCCATTGTATAGAAATATATAGCATTAAAACATAATAGTATTAAAAACCAACAAGATAAAATCAAATTTACCTGTGAATATTTAGTAATAAAAACAAGTTTTATAAACTAATCATTGACAACCAAATCATTTGAAATTTCATAGCTATAATTCCTAAAAACAAATAAATCCTAAACTTTACAAATTTTACTCAGACGTTAATGCCTCTTTCAATTAGCATTTCAATGGTAAAGTTATGGAACCATCAAAATAATTGTTCAAAACTACGCACTATGCAAAAGACTTAAATTAAACGTGCAATGAAACTATTTCTCTCTCTCTCTCTCTCACACACACATACACACATATATCTATATAAATATATATATATATATATATATATATATATATA
>CAXITT010000160.1:938879-1002230 GCA_964033795.1 Lymnaea stagnalis | reverse complement strand
TATATATATATATATATATATATATATATATATATATATATACATATATATTATCATTACGTCCTCATTGTCTAATGCATTTAATTTAGACATATATAAAGTAATCAGGGGATACAATTGTTGTAAGTTCAAATTTATAATTTGAATATATAAACTAGAGGAAGGAAACGAATGAAATCCAAACCGAGCACATCGAGCTGGAAAAGTTAATGATGTCTGAACCCAAACCGCACCGAACTTTGCTTACGACTGAATCCAGCAGACATTCAACTTCAGATTCATTTGGTAGGAATGAACCCGGAGGTACCATCTCAAACTTATTAGAACCGACTTTATCTTAACATTTGGAAAATAACGACTTACGCTTGGAATTCTTATAATTAGAAAATATATTTGCAAAATAATTTTTTTAAACTTAAAATAAATCATCCTCTATCCTTTCTCGCACAGGTTGGATTTTGTATTAAAGAGTAACAAATCAAACAATAGTGCTTCCATTTTTAAAACATGGCAAGAAATTCGTTTAAAACAAATAAAAATAGATATCAGCAGATACAACTATCTGTCAATTTAAAAAATACTGTTGACACATTGCGATGATGCGAGATATCTGTGGGCATAGAAGGGGCATAAGTTCGAAATAATATGATGATTCTACTAGCAATGGTGTAGGAAAGGAGTTACGGAGTGTTGTTCTTTCAAATTTGTTTTATAATTTTGGGCCAAGTGACTACGTTTAATCGTGGAAAGTGATAGCATTATTCTTGCCCCACCCCATATGTCTTTTACACTAGCTACGCCACTGCATACAAGATAAAAACATATTTAAACAAAAAAACAACAAACACTACGAAATGCAATGATCAAACGTGAAGAAGACATGAGAAAACGTGTTTTAACTATTAGATACTATTTTCACTTTTTTCATTTACAACTATAATCGCCGGTTCTAGACTAAACCTTATCCTGGTGTACTTCGCTATGTAAAAGCAACGTAAAAATAATAATATAAATGTATTGCACATTGTGTAAGAGAAGTGTAAGTGAGCACCTTAGTTTGAAAGTGGTGATATTTAATCATGAATATATCATATCACCCTTTTAAAAAGCACAAATTAACGTTTACCGACAGACGTGCTAATAATAGTTTTAAATACTCCGTGTCCTATAATAGCGTTAAAAATGATTTAAAAAAAAACAATTAATAGGTGAAATAAAATTAAATGTTTATAATAGATGTAATATTTATTTATTTGATTTAC
The DNA here is from genome assembly GCA_964033795.1 of Lymnaea stagnalis. Classification (NCBI taxonomy): domain Eukaryota; kingdom Metazoa; phylum Mollusca; class Gastropoda; family Lymnaeidae; genus Lymnaea; species Lymnaea stagnalis. Next base: position 1,000,968 of record CAXITT010000160.1, on the reverse strand, counting down.
TATTGTATCAAATTAATTTCAAATTATCAAACGACCCAAAATACAGAGGGGTTAAAACAAACGTTTTAGAGTTTAACGAGCTTAAATTAAACCCTCCAAATGAAACAAACCCAAACCAAACCGAATACTCTCAACGACCGAAATGAACTTGGCAAATTCCCATCTCTAATACCAACAAGGCACGTACTCTGCATCTCTATAAATCACAACATGCATATACATGTATTTTTATGAAAGAGCAAATAACTGTGACCTCTTAGACTAGGCAAAGTACACTTTAGCATAAGTAAAAAAAAGGAGGGAATAGACATCACCATGAAATAGTAAAACTAAAACAATCAAGACAGTTGAATTTCAAAAGAACAACACCGTATCTAAACACATAGGTATTGCAGCAATTTAAGATAGTCTGGTAAATGCTAAAAGTTGTTCTTGTTCTTCCCTAGAACAAGAATAAATGTATTTAATTTTAAATATACTATTAGAACATGAAAATTTGACAAACTGTTATCAGCATTATAATAAAATACTTTTAAAAAAAATTATCTTCCTGGTAACTTACCAAATTATGGGTTAGATTTTAAATAAAGAAAATAAAAACATTCACCTACATTAAAATAAATAAAAATAAAAATATAAACACATCTGTTACTTTACCTTGTTTGATAAAATATATATCTGCATTGTTCACTATAATAGAAAATTAAAATGTTTTTTAAAATTAATAATATATAAATAAAACATGTTTACATTTAACATATTTGATAAAGAATGTTAGTTAAATGTTTTAAAATATTGTTACAAATATGATATTTGTGTTAAGCAATATCTCCGGTTCTCTATGGATCCAGTTTCCCGGTGTAATCCCAAAATCGGTGGGATGCGGATACCGGTTGAATCCATATTCCAGTGGGTTCCCGAGACTCTTGGGTCCCGTTTCTCGTTGGGATTAAGTTTCCCGATGTGGTTCTAATCCGGTGGGATCCCGTTTTTAGGTCGTTTCCGGATTTTATTATGATCCCGTTCTCTGTAGATGCAGGTTCCTGGTTATATCGTCTTCTCCTATGTGATCCCGTTTATCGGTAGGATCATTATGTGATCCTGTTACCCGATGGGATCACGTTAACAGTGGGTTCAAGTTTATTATTTCCCCTTTAGTATAATGTATCTAGCTGTCATTTTATATTTTAAAAACAAAAATGACTGTACAAAATGTTCAATGAGTTCATATATCCTATTATATATCTCCCTAGAACAATATTTACATTTCTGTAACATTCTAGATTAAATTGGATATCCTCTTCGAAAGGTGTATAAAATGTTTCGAATACAAAATATTATATAACTAAATGCACTTCAATAACAATAGTACACTTAGGTTGAATAAGGTGCCCCTTTCAAAATTGTACCAAATTTATTTTGCTTTAGATGGAAGCCAAATAAAAATAAGCGAGATAAATTATGTAATCTATTTTAATGCCATACATATAACTTTTTTGTTACATTAAGAAATGGCGTCAGTGGGCCGTCGAGCTTGCGCTCTTTAGGCCCTCCCCAAACACCCCTCCCCAACCCGGTATCGGGCCGCGGAGTGGCACGTCGGGGATTTCCCTTTGTCAGGACGGCCCCCACCCGAGTCTGTTCGACCAGGGTCTCCGCCGGGGGCCGTCCTAACCCAAAGACACCCGGTCGGTCCGACACTGTGTTTGCAGACAGTGCACATGATCAACTTTCTCAGGTGTCGGGATGAAAAAATGTACGTCCTTTTATCTTCCCCCACCCATCCCGGGGAAGCGTTAGACGCCCTATAAGAGGGATTCCACAGTGGGTTTCTAAACGCAAATAATTCGCGATATAGCTAGGCCAAAACGGTTGCCTTGGAGCAGCTTCTCAGGGCTGCGTAGTAAGTATCAAGTGCCAGAGGTTACCACCTTTGCCTTTCACCTCATACCCATTAACGGAAACTTGTAATGATAAACCTTAACCTGTCTCTGCCTATTTACCCAGGTGGGAAGTATCACAACTGGCAGCCCTGTAGGAACTGTTTTATGTACGGCAGGTACCGAGCACATCTCTTGTCTCCCCACGAAGGACGCGCCCAGTAGTTATGTTCCCCGGGTAACGACGAGGGGGGTCGGTGGCCGAAGCCTCCTTATCGACAAGCCACCACAGACTTGTCAACCAGGGAACCGGGGGAATATAGCTTTTTAAAATTATCGAACCTTATAGAAAGTTCTAGATTAAATGTAATATCATCCTCGAAATGTGAAATAATTTTTACTGATTTAGCTTTGTCTTGGATGGCGGTCCTGTAAAAAAAAATCAGTCAGATAAATAGAAAAGTTAGAGTTTTAAATTCATCCCATTAGAATCCGTTTAAAATTGCAATAGATATACATTTTTTTTGTTAACAAAATCATCCCACTGTCTAAAAAATTCTAAACCGGGCGTGAATGGATTGGATATAAGTAATTTTAAATTCAAATATATGTTAATATGGACTATGAAGTAATCTGCTTCAGATCTAGACCTATATCCATCAATTCACATAGAACCTAAAGCATTGTCTAAGCATATTTATATTTATATAGCGTATGTAAGGAAAAAATAAAATTAGGCACACGGCCCAGATAAATGGATACTATGAGTTTATTACCATTTTATTTCTCACTATGGATAATTAAGTCTATGTGTCCTAGGTTTGGTCAAAATCCATCTTTTCGTGTAGAATTTGTTGCGCGTCATTTTATTTGTACAGCCCATTTAAGAAAAAAAAATGATTTCATGGCCCACGGCCAAAAATGAAGTGTTAAAAAAGTTTAATAAACCCCTCAGTTTTTTTTTCGGATAATAATGTATAAATGTGTCACTATTAATTTTAAACAGATCCAGATTTCAGTTTTCTTTAATATTTATTGCCATTGTTAACTCAAAGAAAAATTTGACCACCTTTTTATTTAAAATTACCCACAAACATAGATAGTTGTTTTATTTAATACTAGCCAATATACCCGGCTTTGCATGGGAGTTCATTAGAACCCCGGTCCTGGTAAGATCCCGATTCCAGTGGGACTCTAATTCCATTCTGACACCAATCATTGCTCAATTTTTTTCCCAATGTGATCCCGATACAGGTGGGATCACGTTTTTTTTTGTCTCCAGATCCAGGGGCGATCCAGATCCCGTTGGTATCTTTTCCCGATCCGGTCGATACCTCGATCTTAGTGGGATCCCGATCTCGATGGATCCTGATTCCAGTGGGCTACCGATCCCGTTAGGATACAATCCTCTATGGGATACCTATCCAACTAGGGACCTCCTTTTCCGATGCTATCTCTTTTCCCGATAGGATCCCGATGCCCGTTTGATCCCGTTACCCAAGGGGATCACGTTACCGATGGGTTCCAGTTTACTGTTGGATCTCTTTCCTCATTAGGATCCTGTTCCTCAAAGGGATCATGCTCAGTGTGAATTTATTCAAATAAGCTTTAAGATCCCATTAAATATTCCTGTAAAAATTTAAAGAACCTTCTGGAACATTCTAAATATCCTTAATTAAAAATCGGTAAACAATTATTTTCTACGTATTTTTTCTCGAATGCGAAATATTATAAAACTTAATTGAACTATTATAGCTATAGTACCTTTTAAAGTGAAATTGGGGCCCCAGTGGGTGCCCATATAATAAAATATCGTTTAAGTTATTTCTGAGATTGGGTGGGGGCCCTATAAAATCATTCTCATAAATTATAGAATTCAAATTTAAAATTTGTCACATTAATGTGCGTTTAAAATTACCATTGTTACAGCTTTTGAAATTAAAGAACTTTCTGGAAAATTCAAAAAGTGGCCCTGAATGCCTTGCATATTTTTTTTTTTAAATCCACCCTTTCAATGTGGACTTAGAAATGATATGAACAGAGCTTGACCTGGATCCATCTCTTCGCGAAGAACCTATAGTGATGTCTAAACCTATTGATATTTACATTCGTTTATATAAGGAAAAATGAAATTGGACCCTCGGCACCCGAAGAATAAATATTATAAGTCTACTAACCTTTGGTATTTGAATATGGATACTCAAGTGCATGTGTACATAGTCTGGTCAAGATCCATAAATGGATGTATGAGTTTTTGTTGTTAATTGTATGTATATAGTTCTTATAAGAATTCAGGGCCCCCAGACCCAAACGGAATTTTAAAAAAAAAATTCATAACATCTTAAGATTTCTTTCTGGATAATGATGGATATGTATGCCAAGTTTGGTCAAGATCCATCAATGCATGTTAAAGCCTTTGTGGAAAAAACAGACATACACGCCTCAGACAATCACGTATATATATATATATATATATGTAAATATGTATACATATGATATGACTAGCCGACATACCCGTCGTGGCCCGGAATTGCATTACGACTCCAAACCTGATGAGACCACGACCCCATTTGACCCCAATCCAATTTGACGCTGAACCTGGCGCAATCCTGTTACGAGGTGTGATCCCAATCCCGGTGGGATCCTATTTTATTGTGACTCCGGATCCAGGGGGAATCCAAATCCCGGTTGGATCCAGATTCCGTTGGTATCTTGGTGGATCCCCATGGGCTACCGATCCCGTTAGGATACCAATCTATATGGGATTCCATTTCACATAGGAACCCTCTTTTCCAATTGATTCCATTTCCCTAAAGGATTCCAATCCTGGTTTGATCCCGTTGCCGGATGTGAACACGTTACCTATAGGTTCAAGTGTACTAATAGATCTCACTCCCCATTAGGACCTTATTCCTCTATGGAATCTTGCTCAGTGTGATTTTGTTCGAATGAGCTTTTAGATCAAACTATATAGCCCCATGGAACATTATTGAACCTTCTAGAAGATTCTAGATACAATTGAATATGATCCTCGAAACGTATAAAAATTACTTTTCTAAGAAATTATTTTTCAAATACGAAATATTATACTACTAATTTGCACTACTATAACTATAGTACATTAAAATGGAAATAGGTGCCCCGGTGGGGCCCATTTAATAAAGTGCTTTTTAAGTTATGTCTAAGCTTGGGGTAAGGGGCTATAAAATCATTCAGATAAATTATAAAATTATGATTACAAATTTGTTCCATTGAAATCGATTTAAAATGCTTTTTAAAATTATCGAATTTTCTGGAAAATTCGATATTTCATAATATTAGTTTTAAATCCATGGATATTTCAATACAGACAATGAAGTATATTGCTACAACACTATGTCTATATCCGACAATTCACATAGAAACTATAGTGTTCTCCAAGCCTTTTGAAATTTAAATAACTTATATAAAAAATGAATAGGGTCCTGCGGCGACATATGAATTGATATTATGAGTTCAATACGATTCGGAACATGAAGATGAATAATGAAGTGTATGTATACTAAGTTTGGTCAAGATCCATCCATTCATGTTAAAGCATTTACTGTGGAACAAACAGGCACCTCCACAAACGAAATTTCACCTTTATTTATCTACTAGCCAATTTACCCGGTGTGGCGCGGGATAAGATTAGGACTTCAATCCGAATGGGACCTAATCCCATTCTCATCCCGTTCCCGCCATAGTTCCGTTTCCCAGTGTGATCACAATCCCGGTGGGATCCCATGTTCTTGTGGCTCTGGATCCAGGGGGAATCCAGATCACGGTGGGATCCCAATCCCGGTCGATCCCAATCCCGTTGCATCACAATAGAGGTCAATTTAATAAAGTACCCTTTTTGTTATGTAGGAGATTGAGGGGGGAGGTGTGCTATAAAAATCATTCAGATAAATTATAAAATTAAAATTTAAAATGTGTCCGATTAAAATCGGTTTAAAAATGCTATAGATATCTATTTTTAAATTATCGAACGTTCTGCAAAATTCTAGATCGGCCCTACATTGATTGGATATCTTAATTTTAAATCAAACGACATTTTCTATAAGAACGATGAAGTGTATTGATACCAAGCTAGGCCTATATCCATCAATTGATATAGAATCTAAAGTGTTCTCTAAGCCTATTGGTATTTATATAGCTTCAATAAGAAAAAATGAAAGTGGCTCTCTGGCCCCAGAAGAATGGATATTGTGAGTTCGGTACCATTCAGTATTTGAATATTTATTATCAATTATATGTGTACTAAGTTTGGTCAAGATCCATTCATTCATGTGGGAGTATTTTTTGTAATTTTTTAATATAGCTCATTTGGGAAAAAACGACATTTTTGGCCCCAACCGCAAACGGAATGTTATAAAAAGTTCATAAGCCCTTAAGAGTTCCTTTTGGATGATTATGGATATATGTTTAAAGTTTGGTCGATTTCCATTAATCGATGTAAAAGTCTTTTTGGAACAAACACACAAACAAACTTTCAATTTTATATATATATATATATATATATATATATATATATATATATATATATATATATATATATGATATACGATTTTTTATTTGATATGATATGATTAAATGACATGATATGATATTGTAATAGGACAAGCCTTTTTGATTTCACTCGAGTACGACATAGCTATTGATAAATATTCGCTTGGAAAAGGTAAATTATATCAGTATTAGAAACATTTTTTATTTGGAAAGGATCTATAAGAACAGCTATTAACTGAATCGAAAAATATATATCAAGCAAAAATATATATAATATGTAAACATCGGTCCGTGTAATGTACTTACTATAATGATGCAGAAACGTCTAGACTTGTGTTTAATTATCATTAAAGCTAAAAATGTGTATACATATTTAACGCAAATTGTATCTAATTAATCTACTTTAAGCTTTATTGCAGAACAACACACTATTAACTTGTTATCACACAATAAGTATTTTGCTATGTTTATAAATAAACAAAATGTGTATGCCGTTCTGCTGGATTAAATCCAAATCGTATCATAATATTTTTAGAAATATAAAATGAAATATATTAACCAAAGTTACTTACGTAACTTGTCAGATATAACACTGAAAAGCGTGAATAAAAACATGACATTTGTGGATAATATGTTTCAATAGCTTTTCAATAATTTTAACTTTATAGAATCTTGAAAAAAGAAACAAAAAGTGCATTATATATTATAATAAAAAAATAATTTATGCCTTGTAGGTCTCTAATTACATTTTAAAATTTTTAATATCATTTTTTTTTTTTAAATTTCAAGTACCAATCAACCGTTGTTAATATTTTCAATGTTTTAAGTATGAATAGGCCTTACAGAATTGCTAAAAAGAAATAAAAATATTATACCATATGCTTTTAATGTGAGCGCTTTAATTTTAAATAGCTTATTAATATATTATTTCTTAATTAATTATGAACGGAAGAAAAACGAATCAAAATAATTACCTTGATGTCTTTTTTAAAAGACGTTGGTCTTAAAAAAAAAGAAAAGTTATGTTTTTTTTAATAATTATTCGTTGATTACAAAATATAATACTAAAGGGGAGAGACAACATTAAGGTAGGGGGACAAGAAATGAGTGGAACAAAGTATGGAAATCCGAAAAAAGGACAACAATAAACAACGAAAATTACTGATTTTTTTCTCAGCCCTTTTTATGTAGCACATATTTTAGGAGCAAAATCTATAAATAAATTAAATATTCGAAATTATAACGGTAAGTAATAATAGTTATACAATTAAATGTGTTAGGCCACCTGGACTGAATTTCTGTTAAAAACCTATATTGAAAGCTTAAAGTGTCAGACATTCCGTTTGGACGCCAGTGGAAAACCATACCATTGGTGGATTGACTTTATTAGGGAGACATTAAAATTCATAATATGAGCCGACATCAGGCCTCACTCAATTATAACTCAACTTGATCACGCCTCGATTGGGCGGAGTGAGAAATAACATAAAAATGAATTTGAAAAAAAGGAATGATCTTTCTGTACACAATATTTCTTTGAAAAATATAATTTATTTGCATTAATTCATTATATATATGTATATATATATATATATATATATAACTTGAATTTGATGGATAAACAATTTAGATGTTACTTATATGTATTTATATCTCTAAAAATAAAAAAACCAATAAATTATACTTACGTAAACTGTGAGAAATAAAAATCAAAGAGATGATCACTACCAAACCGCCAGCAGTGACACCAACTCCTATGTACATTTTTTCGAAATACTGGCCTTTGACGGGAGAAGTTTCTAAATCTTCAACTAAAGAAAACAGCTTATCTTACATAAAGCCTTTTGTGATACATAATCAATGTAGTGTTGTTTTTTTTTTAATGTAAAATTTTATTTTAATATATGAAAAAAAAAGTTATCAAATAAAGTAGATGACATAATCTGTAAAGTTGTATAACTAAAATTGTCTACTAAATTATTTTAGCATTAACCTTTTAAATTCAATATTGGATGCCTTGCCTCATAAGAAATAGACATAACGAAACAAATTTTGTCATTTTGTACAAATTATTTGATGCGCCTTGACTGCAGCGGGCATATTAGCATTTATCTTTTAAAATGATATCTATGTATTGATCCTAAAGATAAATATTCAACAAAAAATATATATTAATGTACATTGTTGTTGTTTTTCGTCCGCAAAATCGACTAGAACCAACCTGTTGGGGGGGGGGTGAGTTACGGTTATCTCGTTAGTGTCTTACTTATCCGATCCGTGCTCGGAATAATCTTTGGCACCACAGGCAAGGGATAGTTGTTGCAGTCGGTGACCTAATGTTGCTTTTTCGGACAAACTTTTATGTATCAGCTGGGGCTATCCTAATGGCTTCATGAGATGTATCCCCTTTCTCAACATCTGATATCCAGATGGCACTAGCCTGCGCTGTTTGCACCAATGAAGTATGGTTTATTCTGAAGCCATTTAGTGCCGCTCAGTGTGTCCTTGCAACGATGAAGTTCAACCGCCAATTTCTATATTTGTCTTGGAATTTTCTCCTTTCTAATGTCGAATCTTTTATGTCGCCGAACCAAAATATCTCGAGCACAAAAGAGGTTAAATCGGCCACATAGCCTCTGTTATCTTGATCCCCATGACCAATCGCCAACTTTTTAACTCCGCAAAAAGAAATAGCAAACAACAAATAAACAAGTGTTGACAATTAAAATTACGTATTTATTGTAATATACAGGTATGAAAGAATCCGAAAATTGTCAACAATGCCCCATGAAGGAGTGTTTTTACCCATTTGTTATGAGTATTGGAATCGCCCAATCCAAATGTATTTGGTATCTGTGGAAAGCTTAATTATTCCGGTTCAAGATAAATATAACTTATGGTCATTAAGAAAATTACGAAAGAAACTGAAGCTTTCAATCGCCGATAATTTTAAGCACAATTTGGTATTTTCCTGACCTACCTGGTGTATCACGAGATCTAACCACGTCCTTTAAATAAAATAAGGATTTTGATTGACTCATGTGTCGAAATTCTGTTTTTAATGACTACTTCATGTTAATATATTTCCTCGAAATTGGTATTCGTAAATCTCAAACATCCTTTATCTCGAAGCTTTTTTGCAAACCCCTAGGCTGGCGAAATAACAGGATTCTACTAAATAGAATGTCTCGCATAATTCTTGATTTTCGAATTGTTCTTTTTGATTTGAGGGCCTCGTTTCCAGTAACTACTGCCCTTTTCACTCCTCCAAACAATTCTGTATGCCAGTTGGAGCGATGTTCGGCAATGAAATCCCATTCGTTTGTTTCAATATTGGCTTCCCTCATGCCTCGTTTGCAAACGTCAATAAATCTCAGGCGCTGTCATCCAATATGTCTTGTCCCCTCTGCCAACTCTCCTTCCACAGAATCTTTGGAATACGTCCTTTCTCCATTCTCCGTACATGACCTGACCAGCGAAGGCGTCTCTTGATAAGAAAGGAAAGCATGCTAAACATGTGTGCATGTTCCATGACCTCCACGTTAGGCACCCTGTCCTGCCAACGAATGCGCAAAATGCGACGCAAACATCTTTGATGGAAGCTGTTGAGTTTCTGCTCCTGACTGGTATATGTGGTCCCTACTTCGCAACCATATAGGAGCGTGCTAAGCACGCATGCCTGATAGACACGTATTTTTGTTTTATCAGTTAGATTGAGATTATTCCACACACGCTTATTCAGTTTAGCATAGTTGCTGCTGCTTTTGCGATCCTGATATTTATCTCTTCATCAACGTAGAGAGAACTAGAAATATTGGATCCCAGGTATTTGAAATTATTAACATCCGAAAGATTATGACCCTCAATAGATATGATTGGAGGGGACGGTGCTTCTTGCATCATTACATGAATTTTCTGTAGACTAATCGAAAGTCCAAACTCTTTACAAGCGTATGATAGATGATTAAACAGCCCCTGCAGACCTTCTTCTGTGTAAGATGTTAAGGCGGCATCGTCAGCGAACAGCAGTTCGCGAATTCACCTTTTTTTATTTTGGTCTTTTCACGAAGACTGGAGAAATTGAAAAGTCTTCCATCAGATCTTGTATGCACGTACACCCAATCTTCACAGTCACTGAAAGCAAATTGAAGGAACACCGAAAAGAAAATTGAAAAGAGTATTGGTGCCAGTAGACACACTGTTTTACTCCACTGCTAACTGGAAATGACTCAGAGACGGTGCCATTGAAAGTTACTGTGCTGTGCATGTTTTTGTGAAATGACTGTATTATTGTGAGCAGTCGTAGGGGACAGCCTATTCTTTGCAAGATACTGAAAAGGGCTCTTCGACTTACCAAGTCACATACCTTGGTCAGGTCTATGAAGTCAATGTAAAGAGGCATATGCTATTCACGACATTTCTCCTGCATTTGGCGTTGCGAAAATATCATGTCTATTGTTCAGCGCCCACTCCTGAAGCCACAATGGGACTCTGGGTAGATGCGGTTCGCAAGGCTCTGCAAACTTTAAGGGCAACACGGGCAAAAGTCTTTCCAGGTAAGCCAAGGAGAGAAATACCTCGGCAGTTATTGCAATCACTTCGGTCCCCTTTTTCTATACAATGTTACGATTTTGGCGTCTCTCATGTCCTGGGGGATGTGAACTGTTTCCCGACACAGACAGAGGAGCTCATGTAAGTGCTGAAGTAGGATAGGTTTTCCATTTTGAGGAATTCCGCTGGGATTCCGTCGATCCCTGGAGCCTCCCCATCCGCAAGGTAATCGATGGCTTTTTCAAACTCCTTTAAAGTTGACTCTTCATCCAGTTCATTCATTACTGATAAGGCAGGAATATTATGGAGAGCGGTCTCAGTAACTACATTCATTGTAGAGTAAAGATCAAGATAATGCTCTACCCAACGCCGGAGTTGATCATTTGGGTTCTTGATATTTTGACCCATCTTGGACTTGAATGGTGCTATTTTTGACGTGTGTGGACCAAATGCCCTCTTGATGCCCTTGTGCATGCTCCTTGCATCTCCGTTGTCTGAAGTTGATTGTATGAAATTGCAAAGTTCTAGCCAGTAAGTGTTGCCACAGTGGCGGACCTTCTGCTGTGATAATTTATTTGCGGTTCGGAGAGCCTGCAGTGTACTAGCACAAGGTGCTTCCCTATAGGCAAGTAAGGCACTTCTCTTCCTCTCGATTACGGGTTCCATCACATTCCAACGCGCCTCGTACCAGTCATTATTTTTTGCTTCTTTTTAAAGTAGACGGACATGGCTGAATCGTACACAGCATCTCGTAAATGGCTCAACTTAGAGTCAATAGCCCCATCGTGTGATCCTTTAGCAAGGGTATCCTGCAACACTTTTGAGAATTGCTGCGATTTTTCTGGGTTGTTTGAGCAGCGGATATTTATTCATGGACGACACGTCTTTTTAGCATTATGCAATTGTGTGGGCATTAGTCGTATCTTGCTTGCCACTAGATAATGGTCCGTGTCACAGTCAGCACTATGGTAGCTGCGTGTGTGAAGTACACTAGCTAGTTCCAAGCGTTTAGTAATGACGAGGTCTAGCTGGTGCCAGTGGCGGGAACGTTGGATTGACCATGACTCATTTTGGATTTGTTTACATTTGAAGAAGGTATTTTTAAATAAATCTAAAATATAAAACAAGTTAATGATAAAAATATAATTTAAAAATGTGTACACATTTTTAACTAACGTATAACACTATTAAATAAAATAAACTTACCTATAAAATTAACAGTAGCTGTATTTTGTAGGCACCTTGATTCTTGCCATACCATGCACTCACATTTTCCATTTGTTACATTAGAAATATTAAAAATCATACTAACTTGATCTTGATCTATTGAAAAGAAATTCATAAAATCTACTTTTTGAGACATAGTTTGTATCAAATATACTTTGACACTTGAACAATAGTTATCTAAAGCTAATGGCAAATAAAAACGATAAAAAGTCAATTGCAGATTAAGAATTTTTTTTTTCTTTTACTGCAGAGAACGTCAAAAAAATGTATTAACTTTGTTATACACAAATTTATAAATATTCTTGTTTGTTTGTGTTGTTTTCTGAATAATTTTTTTTTCAATACAATTTGTATCTGAAATATTGGTAAAAAGTGCATTGTAAAAGCGGATGGTACATTTCAATATTAATATAACTTAGGGACTTAAAAAATATGACGTTACAGAATTGGGTTGAGCACCATTTGGATTCTTTAAAATTCCATTACATAAATGCACGTTTTATGAAATTTCCAGTTCCACACCCCTTTGCTCCATTAAACTTGTTTTAAATGATTTTACGAAAAGCTTTGTTTTAAGAGTATATAATAATAATAAAAGTATCGTTAGTCCAGTTTTCATTTAGATTGATGAGAGGAGATAATACAAGATAGAAGGATCTGTAAAATGAATTCAGTAAGTTTATCTCCATTTATTTTTATTATACACTTGATTATAACCTTGGAAGCTTAAAATTTTTAATTTAAATAGTTAACAAAGAAAAAAAAATAAATAAGTTATGTTCAATGCATTTAATTAGGCAAGTAAACGAACTGCGAAAACGTTATATTAATTTAGGTGCTTACTTCTACCGTAATAATCATTTTATTACTTCGTTTAGTTGCGTTTATAAGTAGCGGTAGTGTTGTTAGAGGGGATGACAATGCAAAACTATACCGATCACTGTTAAGAGTAAAAAGACTTTTAAACTTGTTTATTAATAATCTAAATATGTAATAAAATGGTTTTCTTACAATTGTATGTGTCAATCAAATAGCTCAGTATACATTAAGATTTATTTATATTATAATTGTTTTGTGTGAGAGTGTGTGCGTGGATAGGGGGGTTATAAAAAGATTGACATGATATTTTAGGGGGTCACTGAAAGTTTGACATTTGTTGACAAGGAGGGGGGTAGGTCAATAATTGCCAACAAATTGTTGACTTATTTAATTGTCAATTGTTACTTGCATCCACAATTCTGACAATGTTTGCCAGCATATTGAGAATTTAATTTTTCAAAGTCTTCATGAATTGTTCAATCGTGTGAGTCAAGCTGGCAACCAAAATGCACATGTTGTAAAATTAGGCCTGACAGTTCCCTACACAGTGGAACCATCAGTCGTTCTACTCGATTAAATTCACTCCTACCAGGTGCATTTGTTTCAACGAACACTCCATTAATGTTTTGCTTCAGAAAAATGATGAATTGCAACATTAATGAATTTTATCTATCTCGGATTTTCGTCGGGTCCACCAACCACAGACATGATAAGAACAGGTATGACTATATTATTGTTTTCATCCTTTGTGATAATGTCGAATTCTATCAACTAAAGCAGATTTTCATAGTCTAGTCCATGAGCGTAAGCTGATGATGAGGCATGCTTGCCTGACCTGATGGCTATGTATGTTTGACCTGAATAGTTCACAGCTTTAGTTTTGCCTAGACCATCCTTTTGAATTTCAATGCCAGCATAAACTGACGGAATTAGTTTATGCCTTGCAACCCCAGCTCAGTCAGGGTCTGGAGAATTAACACAGTATTCAACATGCATTAAAAGTGAAGCCTTTTTGTCACCTGTTGTCAGTGCAATATCAACTCTGACTTTGTCCTCTTGGCTGATGAAGCACACTTCTCTTGGTCCCAACAGGGAGGCAACTTCCTTGAGATGATTTAGAGTAGATGCGGTAAATGAGCCACCTATGAGCTTCGAGTGAGAATCATGTTGTGCTCAAATTAATTTCACTTGCACAGTTTGGAGATGTTGCTTACCCTCAAACGATGAACTTCGTTTTGATATTAATTTAGTATAATTAACACTTCTACTGATTTGAAAATCTTTGTTCTTCAAGTGTTCTGTCGTTTCATCAAGAGTTTTGAGATAAATGTAAATCTGCTTTGCTCATCTCAGAAGACCCATGTAAAGCAATGTCAACAATTGTCTTGAGAAGTAGTGGCTCATCTTCTTTAATTTGTGGTCGGCTAGCTTTCTGTCGGATCTTTACTTTATCGATTGTTTCAGGATTCTCTGCACCCAATTGATTTCAAATATCCTTTTTTTCCCTACAGAACTGCTGCTTTTCTTGCTCATATTTTTTTTTCTTTTCAATATCTAATCTAGCTCATCAATGTTTAGTTTCTTTTGTCTAAGTTCCTTTTCCTGGTCTAAAGTTATAACACCGCTGGTCTTCCACTAATACAAGCCAATCAAATCACTCTTGAAGATATTTTTTACCCTGTATCTTATATTGGGATTTATTTTGTACTTAAAAGATTCTACTTCAATTCTACTACCTCTACATGTACTGGATGGACCAGCTTCAAACATTTCATCACATTTCTGTTTTTTTTTTCATTAGGTGATTCATATTTTATATAGCTTTTTCTACTGTTACATTTTCAGCCTAATGACTGGAAGCAATTTAGGTTTTCAAAGCATTACCTGCTCAGAAGCCGAGCAGTTTTCTTGTTTTTTCTGTGCTTTTTCAGCATATTTAGCTAATAACGCATCTTCTTTTGCTAACAACTTATCTTTTTTCTTTAATTCAATTCAAATTTCTTCGCCTTCTTTTTGACTATCCTGCTTACGCTTTTTGGAAAAGCCCCTAAATAAACCTAAATATCAACTGATGATAGTGTTGTTTTTCCATTTCTTGGTGTATTAAAAAAATGAAACTGTATTATATCCCTGAATACCTCTTTAAAAAAAAAACTATGTCGATAACTGATTGTTTTTTTTTTTGTAAAATGTACAGATGAATCAGGTTAGAGGTCAGATTTTATTTCCTTTCCCCAATCTCAGATCTAAACCAAGTCATAAGGTATCTTTCTTTTCGACTGTACAATTTTATTATTGTTACTCACTTTATTTTCAATTAATTCTCAAAATATCATATTCCTACTCTATCAATATCATTTATCTTGACTGCACAAGATGATGTAAGCTTTTCCATACCTGCAACATGCTCTCAAAACATACAGCCCTAGTCATTTCCGACAAACAAAATATGCAGGTGAAGAGAGGCTACCTATTATTTCTCGTGCACTAACACAGTGTGCTAACATTCTGACCAGCCTTATGCAGAGCACAGACAGATATACATTGAATAAAACTTATATCAATAATATTCTAGAATGAAAGGACTCTTTACACTAAATAAACTTGTAAAAAAAAATATGTTAAGATTTTAATAGTGAAAAAATGATTGCTGACGTCAACTAATCTAACCCCCCTTCCTCCAACGTGTGTTAAATATTTCCAACCACGCCCCCCTCCTGCCTATTTTGTTTACATAATTAATGGACGACCCCTAAAAATGTGTATTCTAGATTTAACTCCACTCTTTAGATTCTGAAAGGATGCGGCATTTCCAACATGCATAGACATTAATGTAGTATTTTAATTATTTAAGTTATATTATAGAAATATTACTTTTGTATACGAAGTATGATAATGTTTCAGATGTAAATTTGAATTTAAATTTAATTGACTTTCTTTTTTCCCAAACATTTACGATCTCACTTATTAAACATTTGTTAATGTCATTTCTTTCTTGATAATACATACGTCATTATTTAAAATTAATTAAAATAAATTTTGGTTTTATTGAATATGATATCAACATTGTTAGCATTTTTTTAACAGCATCATACTACTCAAAGCTTAATTATATCGTCAAAATTGTGTCCTTACTTGTTGCACTGGTTTCCTCTGGTCCACATTTGAGAGATATATTCTTTAATATTGGATAGCCACCTTTCGACTGACAAACTATTGTGTCCCCTTCAGTAATTTTTATCATGTTGTTAGATTTGCTTTTGATTCCTTCATTTTTATTTATGAAAATATTTGGAACACCTGATGGACCTGTATGCAGAAGTGGCATAATAAGCTGTATACTTAATGAATTCATCAAGCTGTTTTAAAAATCACTATGTATATACATACATTCCTAATGAAATTATTGATATATATATTTTTTTTTAGTTTCATATACAATTTACTTTGCAAAATTTAGTACCTTTAACAGTCATAGTTGTTGTTATACTCGATACATTTTTCGAATATTCTTTGCTGTTTGCCAGACAGGAAATGTTATAGAAACCAGTAGATGCCATGGTTTTATTAAATATATATAGATTTTCATGTTTTAAAGACGTAATATCCATTGAAGAGATGTTTATATTTACAGTAACTGAAGGTTCTGGATTGCTTTCACTAACAAAACAAGTTCCCGAAATAAAGATGTTTGTGTCATTGCACAAATCAAAAACTTGTTTTGTCATATTAAGCCATAAAGTGTCTGGTGGGTCTGAAAACACAGTAAATCATACATTTAAACGTATTCTTAAGCAAACATAAACATGCAAGCGACGATAAAATACTAACATTTTCATTATCAGGTATATTTGATTGAATATAAAAATATTTACAATTTTAAAAAGTTATTTTAAATTTAGTAGTTGGTATTAAAATATATTTTTAAAAAAATGTGTTTCAATGTCCTAAAATAACTAGTGCTATTAATAATACATAGTAGGAAAAGTTATGTAGAAGCTTCAATAAAAAGACAGAACAAAAATATGAACGTTTCGGCTAAGATCCTTCTCTAAGCAGACAAGACAAATGAAAATACAACAAGAAATTGAGAATAGGTAAACGTTTATCTGATTTCCATTGTTATTACCAGAGTTTGGATTTTTCAAAACCAAGATTACAAGAAGAAACAAAAAAATATTGTTAATGTGAACTTAAACCTTAAGTCGTTACTGACAAAAATATGTTGGAGATATATAAAATATAAGAAATAAGACGAGAAAAGTTATATAGGGAAATTGAGAATCATTAGTGAACATGCATTTGATCAATTCCATATGGTGTTATTTCGCCATATATTTGCCCTGTCTGATAAGCAAAGCTTTTAGCCTAAATATTAATATCTGATTGTCCTGTCTTTTAATTTAATTGTTCACATATATTGTCATACTATTTCATTAAAATAGCTTTACTCGAATTATTACACTTTTTAAATAATAGACGCCTCAAACCTGTGCATAATATTTTCCTAATATAAACCTATAAATTGGAATTTAAAAAAAAAAAAGCTACATTTCTTTTTACATACTTTAATTACTATTCAAAATATCGAAAACTTATTAATTATTCAAAGGAAATTTTAAACATGTTTTCTTTTTATATTGTTATGTATAACGTTTTACATGATTTCCCTGTGCTTGAATTTTGCTTGACCCAAAATAAATTCCTTAGCAGACGTTAGCATTTGTTATGGGCGTGGCCTATTCTTTTGATGTATTTTGTTGACTATCACCTTTCCAATTAAACCTTGTTAGACTGTCTCCTAGTATTTTGTAGAATGATTCCGATTGTTCTAGAAATGTAAACGAATGTTGAGTAGCTGCTGGAAGGCAGGGTTACGCATCGGTAGACCCACCTCTATAAGGGATTGATAGATACGGAGAGAAGGAGATTCAGATAGATATTAACTTTACGAGGCGTGTTTTATTCTTTGTGTATTTGTGTGCTCATATGGGTTTATTTCACATTTCATCATCCTTCAACGGCACAATATACTAACTGTGCTAAGTGAGTAATGGTACAAGATCTACCATAATGTAAGTTGAAGACTTTCATTATATTTTCTTTTCTTTTGTTATTATAATAAGACTTCATAAATCGTATTAATTGTTTACAACGAGCCATACATTTTAAATAGGAGATTAATTTCTCACAATAGAAGCCAGTGCGTAAAAATATGCTTACATGAAATATTTGGAAGAAAGTAAACTTGATCTGTCCAATTCAAATGATTTGAGATTGTACATAGAAATGACTGTTTTCCTGGAAGAAAATATTTTTCTCATAAATTTGTAAATACAATTGTATTTACTATTTTAAATTCTAAATTTAAATGTTCTTATGACTAGTTATATGTAATGTAAGGGTGGTTTAAAAAAATAATTAAAAGACTAATATTGAAGACATGTCCATTTTAACTTTATTAAGGAATAGAAAACGCTAACAAGTGTTGTTTTATTAGCTGTGTTCATTTAACACATTGAAAAAGAACTGAAAAGGAATATTGAAAATAAACCAATAATGTAATTAAATCGTCAAATTATTAAACTTACTTTTTGCTGTAAAAAACAATGTTTCTTTTCGAAAAATAATTGATTTGTTTGTTAACCAATTTATTTGTGTTGGCAAAAAACTGTTGTTGATATCCAAGCAAGTGCAATTACTTTGTTTATTTTCCATAACATAGCCTTGGACTTCACAGTCTGTTCCAAGAAGTGCTCTCGGATAACCTGATTTCATGGAAATTAAATAAATTTTTTAAATATTGTAAGAATGTGAATATAAAAACAATGTTGTAGTTTGTTTTTCTTTTCCTTTTAAATTCTTACTTACACATATGCCCTTAAAATGTGATTATAGCATGTGTTATTAAGCATTAGAGTCTATAGCGTTTTTTATCTTACGTTTTAAATTAAGTATCTGTAACGAAATTCGATACATAAAACTCAATATCCTTTGCAAAATGTATTTTTAATTTTAAAAAATATATTAGTAATTGTAATACAAACTTTGTAAAAAAAAAATGCGTCCCACTCCCTTTAAAATTGTATTCAAGAGTTTACGGTTTAAAAAATATATATAATTTTTTTAAATTTGCCAATCCCAGAGCTATCGTAGCTTATCACACAAAATAAAATATTAACCTTCGCGGACTCTGGATCAAAAGGGTTACAATTTAGTTATTCCCAAGATATGGATTTTATGGGATGTTTTATGGTTTTGCACATTGAATGTATTTAATATTTAAATTATTAGCAGTAAGTAACACAGGATTAAAAGCAAGTCAACATACAATTACAATGCAAAAGCTAGTTACATAAAAATAGTCCATTCAATTATACTACTAAATGTATATACAAAATCAAATATAAATAGTTACATTTATACACACTATTTCACAGTGTAGACTGCAAATATTAGCAAACAATTCCACAAGAAGTAAAATCTGGTAAGGCTATTAAAAGTAGTGTAAATTTGGTAAAATTGTATAGCGATTAAGTTATAACACCATGGAACATAAATCTAGAAATAGCATCATCTGATAGCATTCTTAAAGGGAAATACAACTTCAATAACTTTTATTTTTTAAATAAAAGGACATGTTTTTAATGGAAGAGAGCAATGCATACGTTCGGTGATATCAACATCAAAGGAAAATACATTCGTTTGATGCCACTGCCTATGGAAGGGCTTGCCTCAACCCTTCCATCCACTAATATCTAAATGATACTTCTCTCTTCCATCCTTTTATTACAAGCTGCTGTAGATCTTTGTCAACATCAACCATCAATGTAAGCCAACGTGTGTCTTTGAGCCGTATTTTTTTTATTATTTTGGTTAGTAATTTATTTTTATTTTACTTCATTTATTATATATACAAAATGTATGAATAATTTTATTTGCAAAAATGCGGTTTATATTTGTATTGGTTTCATTTGTCTTTTCTTCCAATGTAAATTTTTTAGGCTTTTATATTTTAGCCCTGCTTTAAGTGAAACCTATTCTACCTAATCCAATAAAAGTGTAGAATATATCTTTACTAATTTCACTAAGAGGGCTATGTCATAAGTTTATGCAGGGATGGTTGTAGGTTTGGGGTTTAGGGTTTCCTTCAGAAAGTAAACTTTGACTGTTTCTCGGTGTTAATATGCATGATTTTTATAAATCTATAATGTTAGATTAAATTGCATGCAAGACATTGAGTTTCCTCAAAACATTAGCGGGGGATGAATGGTGGACGCTAAATATTTGCGTTAAAACACAATTAGATCAGCACACACGCTTTAACAAGGGGAAAATTATATATCCTTCACATCCTTGAAATATTTCTTTTCCCCTTGCATCCGTCCGTAACAATATCACAATGGCGCAGACTTCGCGGAACAAAATCCACAAGTCCTGTGATTATTCTTCTAGGATTATAAGTTGGTTTCCAAAAGCATATTGCCTCTCACCACTCCGCTGGATAGCAAAATGGAACATCATGTGGATAATACAGCTTGGCACCAGTGGTGTCGAAGGAGTTTTCGAAAAGTTTCATTGTACGAATGTTATTCGCATACGGTACCTAATCTCTGGGTTTGAATTCATAGTTTCCTTCCCTTCGATGATTCAAGGTTAACAAATCCCTTGAACCCGGATTTAAATTAATAAATACATAAAGTTTATATATTTATCGCATTTAAATAAGACGAAATATGCATAGTATTTTACATTTTAAAAAAAAATGATTTATACAATAAACATGTGTTTATATTTGCAAATGAAATTTAACTTTATTTATATTTTATAATGTTACTCTGACAACTGAAACGTGTCAATACAAATGTTTTTTATTCTTATTGGCAGTTCTGCATCTGTCCCTTATTTTCATAGAAAAATTGTCAAAATAGCGCAAAGCCCTTGTTAAAATATTATATTCAAGATACAAATAAACTTATTTACCTTGTTATCTCGACAACTGTCTTCTAAACCCCAAATTTTTTATGACATAACTAGTTTAGAGTCAATGAGTTTATCTTTAGAACAGTAACTATATTGTAAAATTTAAAAAAATAATAAAACAAACTAACTTTATACAAAACTTTATCATATTAATTTCGGTAAAAATATGCAAATAGAAATATTTTTATAATGTGGTCCCGTGACCACGATATGGTGGATATTTTATACATTAGTACACTTATGTAAAGGTATCCACGTTTTGTAAAAGCACTTCTTAATTTGTAAAACATATGTGCATTTGTTAGAAAAGAATGTAACATCTTATTTACGATTATAATCTCAATTGATTTAAAGATCCGTGTATTCACGTAAAAATGCATACAACTTATTTTCGAACCCCCAATATGGATTTTCCGAAGAACGTCTTTTTTTTCAAATTCTTTCCATTATTCTTAGATTTATGTTGTGCTTTCCTAAAGCTATATGAAAGTATTGATACAAGGATATAGGCAATATATATATAATATATATATATATATATATATATATATATATATATATATATAATTATATATAGTTATTCCTCGGTATTCGTCTGCTTCGGAATAAGTCCAACTTGGTATAGGTCCTGGTTGGACGAAAAACCTTTTGCTTCGTTTGGAATACGATACGAATGCGTGCTAGAGCTTACATGTGTCAATATGACACATTGCGCACAGACTATGATGGATGTACTCTCTTCTTCATCAGAGGAAGATAAGATAGAGGTAGCTCCTACTTCATTAATCAGGAAAATCTTTGCCTAATGGACGGATGTCAAAAAATTGCAGAGAATTACCACCCCAACAAAGCTCAAACAATTCGTGATAGCTTTGTCTGGAATGACCATATAATGTCACATTTTCGAAACATCCTGAGGAGAAGTTCTGAGGACAGACGTTATTGAAAGTCAAATGTGGTGAGCCAGGGTCATCTAGGGAAAAGAGGGGGAAAAAAACAACAACAGAATTTCTTATTTCTCAAGTTTTATTGGAAGCGGACTCTCTTTCAAAACAAAACAAAAATGTTCTCCTTCTTATCACCATATTAATAAGCACTTGACTCTTCTCACCAAGGTCATGTGAGGTATAATTTTCATTTATTTCACCCAAATTCTTTTTATTATTGTATTTTAGTACTAAGCAGTTTTAAATTATTTTACACCACCACATCAATAAATGAATACTATGCCAATAAAAATATGATTTTTTCAATGGGAACGTATTAATCTTTTACCCATTTATTTATTATGGGACAAATACGTTTGTTATGCGTCCTGTTTGTTATATATCAAAGAATCTGGAACAGATTAATTACGTATACCGAGGTACCACTGCATATGTATATATATATAGATTAAGATAAGTCTTTGGTCAATACATCAATTTAAATCCTAAATAGTATAAATAATAATAATACACATATAAACACGCTAAAACATATACGTATTTAAACAGACGTTAAAGCTTGACGACTGGATATATGCATAGTTGACAAATCCACGTACGCGTTAAAGATGCGGATGTTTTATTACTTTTATGTTTAGCCTCCTATGGTACAATTATATATTTTTATTTTA
Organism: Lymnaea stagnalis; assembly: GCA_964033795.1. Lineage (NCBI taxonomy): Eukaryota > Metazoa > Mollusca > Gastropoda > Lymnaeidae > Lymnaea > Lymnaea stagnalis. The sequence goes on along the minus strand of CAXITT010000160.1, from coordinate 978,360 downwards.
ATTAAATCAAATAATTATAATTATATAAAGAAAACAAATATAAGAATTGTTTTATGGATGAAGTTTTTTTAAAATATTTTTATTGCAGTGTCTTTTATACATATAGTAACTTAAATTATTTACGGTCTAAAGACATTTAGACAAAGAGTTTATAATCGTGTATAATGTGTCCGAGATATATTTAATTCATTATTTTTATCAGTTAGACCACAGTAAAAAAGTAACTACTTCTTAGGAAAAGAACTGTCAAATTTATAGGAAATGAATTTGATTCGGATTAAATTAATCAAATACAGCTAATATCACTTTTATTTCAATAATATATTATATATATTTAAAATGTTAATATCATAAAAAAGAAGATGTAGATTCATTTTACTCATTTTACTATAATACGCTCATTTACATGAAACCGTTCGAATACTTAAGGGCAAATTTTGTATACATAATATTAAATACGACCTTTTACAACAAATATGTACAATATAGAATTAAATATGAACGTGTTGTATATTTACCTAAGTATATGGCAATCGTGTAATTACTTGTGCTCTTCATTTCCTCTGTTATATCTGATGTGATGTTTGGATACATGACAACACGAAACATGTGAGATCCAGGTCCTAGGACGGCAGCAGACACAACCAAAGTGCACGTTGTTTTGTAATAGAGTGTAGTCAAATTTTGCTCTTGTGTGTAGCTGATGTGTCCTTGTTTTAATTCATATTCTGATGAAATCTTCATGAATTAGATGTTAAAAATGTTATAATATGTTTAAATTCATTAGAAGTCAATACATTTTAGAAAATTAAGAATATATTTTTTTTTAAAATATTTTTTATAAAGTTTTATCTACATGGTCTTTGTGAAGCTGATCCTCAAACTGCTTATATAAAAAGTTTTAGGAAGAGAAATGGGAAATTGACGTGTCCTGTGAATAAACAATACACATTTTTTTTCCTTTTTCAGGTTATTTAAATTCCAACATGTTTTTTTTTTTTTAAATAAAATATATTTTTTACAATTATATTATGTTAAAACCCCTTTCAAAAATAAACTTAGCAATGAAAAAGATTTCTAGATTAATTTTTCATTTGTAAAAAAAATTTTTTTTTTTTTAAATAAAATATATTTTTTACAATTATATTATGTTGAAACCCCTTTCAAACATAAGCTTAGCGATGAAAAAGATTTCTAGATTAATTTTTCATTTGTAAAAAAAAAAACTGTCCAATTTACTATGCGTGCTTGAAAAAAAAAAATTTTTATCAGAGAATTAAAATTCAAGAAAAAGTGTACTTAACTTCCTATAAAGAAGCCTAAGTTAAAATAACTTTGAAATACAATTTTGATTTCAGGAACTGCCCGTTTTAGCTATAACAATGGTACGAATTAAAAAAAAGAGCATTATTTAAACATACAATCTAAATTTTAAAAGATGACTAAATAAAAAAAATGTAATCGCTCAAGTTAAGATAAATTCATCCGTGCAGGAACGAATTTGGTACTGATATATTTTTGCATTCATATAGGTGATATAATTTATATCAGGACTATTCTTGGAAACAAAAGCTCTATATTTGTATTCGCCTTTTTTATCGTTTATCTGAAGCTCTATGCACATTGGTAATATTTCCGATGTATAATTGTATGTGTATACAGTGACAGCTTCCTTTTGTATTTCTTGTTTGATCATTATAAAAATCTATGAATGTTGCGACTCATTATTTCCAATTGTTATTTTATTAGAAGGAGCGATTATGAAAACGATGCTTACCTCATAAGTAAGCGCAACAGAGGCCCTGATGATTTGAGTTTTAGACCCTTGATCTAATGAATACTTTGGATTTTATCATTTTAATATGAAAGTAATTTAAATTGCTTTACAATTTTTTTTAAAAATTAGTATGGTAGTAGAAAATTTGGCAAAAACGGAGGGGGTGGGAAATTAATCCAAAATAGAATCTTTAGGTCCCTTTGCTTTTATAATATAATTACAACCTAGATATACCTACAACAGTTATTTGTGGCTCTAATAGAGCCAATGGCCACCTAAATATATGTTATTGAGGCTGTAAAAATATCACCACAATGTTTCGCTGTTTTGGTAATACTAATGACTTGTGTTTTCATTAATAGTTTGCAAGATATCACTGTATTAATATTCAACCTAGTAACAACACACTAGTCTTTCCGTGCTCGTGATGTAATTATTTCGTTGGGGGTCTACCTCCCTCAGTCCACATTGGTGGTGAAAATTAATATTTTAAACCGGGTCTTCCAAAATTGTTCTGGTCATGGTTCTAAAAGATCGCTTAATTTTTTCTTAAAGATCGCTTTATTTGTTTTTAAAGATAGTTTAGTTTGTTCTTAAAGCCCGCTTATTCTGCTCTTAAAGATCACTTAGTTTGTTCTGAAATATCGTTTTGTTTTTTTCTCAAAGCTCATTTAGTTTGTTAAAAAAAAGATTGTTATGTTTTTCTTAAAGATTGCTTATTTTTTGTTATTAAAAGTTCGTTTAGTTTGTTCATAAAGAACACTTAGTTTGTTCTTAAAGATCATTGATTTAGTTCTTAACTATCACTTAGTTGTTCTTAAAGATCATTCAAATTGTTCGTAAAGATCATTTCGTGTGTTTTTATAGATCTTTTAGTTTGTAATTAAAAATCGTTTAGTTTGTTCTTAAATATTGCTTATTTTGTTGTTGAAGATCGCTTAAAATTTTTTTTTTCATAAGGATCGCTTAGTTTGTTCTTAAAGATAATTGATTTTGTTCCCTAAGATCGATACGTTTGTTGTTGAATATCTTTTAGTTTGTTCCTAAAGAACATTTAGTCTTCTGTTAAAGATCGCTTAGTTGATTCTTATAAATCATTTAGTTTTTTAATAAAGATCATTTGTTTATTCTTAAAGATTATTTAGTTCGTTCTTAAAAATCGATTAATTTGCTCTTAAATGTCACTTAGTTTGTTATTAAATACCTTTTGGTTTGTTCTCAAAGATCGCTTAATTTGTTCTTAAAGATCGCTATATTTGTTTGTAAAGATCGCTTTATTTGTTTTTTAACGAACGTTTATTTTGTTCTTAAAGATCGCTTGATTTTTCTTTAAAAATCTTTTCTCTGTCGGCCAAAACCGAAAATAAGCCGAAAATCAACTTTTCATTTTCGGTCGAAACCGAAACTGGCCCGAAAGTGATCGAATGGCCACTTTCGGCGCCGAAACCAAAGCTCAAACCGAAATTCGGTCATTCTGTAATTCTAAAATATGAGAAATTGCCTATGGAAACTGGAAAGGAACGTGTGGATGCTACTGTGACAAAATCTCAAACGAGAGAGGTCTGATGATCATGGAATTCACCTGCTTCAACGATTTCATTCAGGCCAACACATAGGATGCACATAATATATCTAGAAAAACTACATGGCATAGTGCCAATGGAAATTACCACAAAAGACCTCGATCTAGTTGTGATGACCTTTATGATGTGCATAAAAAGGGTAAATAAACTCAGTATAGCAGCATCAAATTCGACCTTAAAAAACTGAAGAATCGTAAAATAACAGAAACCTTCACAGTTTTCATAGGAGGAAATTGTGTAGTGCTTAGATATATAGATGCCGACAATTTATACATGGACACACTGATTGATAACTCCAAAAAAGCTGTTACGGACACAGCTCATGACTTTAGGGTGGCCCAAAAAACTCAACTTTCACCTACAGAGCAAGACACCCTCTAACTTTTTTCCTTGCAACAAACCCTTAATTAGCGCAGAGCTTAAGCCTCTTGTGCCAACTGCAAAGTGATGCTCAACGACCATGGATTTTCAAAATTTCATCGAAAATTTCCGAACTTTCATGGAATTTCCATTTTGCATATTTACTTACTGTATCTTGTTCTTTGTGTTATATTTTACTTACTTAGGGTTGGCTGTTTAACTATTCTATGTCATAACTTCTTGTTTAGTGTTACTGTCACAGAGCTAAGTTGAGTTAAAGGAGTGAAGTGAGGTGAAAATTATGACATATAATTTATAGAGTATGGAACTTGGTAAGACGAACCAATAAGAAAAAGAAGAGTACAATGGAAGTTGGAATCATGTTGGTTATTTTAAGTCCATGCAATTAATATATTTATTATGTGACGATGAGAACATACCGACCAAAATTAGCAAATCAGGTAAACAGCAAGACAAGATAACTCAAGTAAAGAAAACCTCTCGAGACCAATTGTTCAATCCAAGTGTAACAAGTGCCTTTGACCGTAATAAAACATCTGATCGTAAAGCTGTTCGGCTACTTATTCCTGTTTCTGCAGCGCTTAGTCACGATCCAAATGCACTTCCTATTTCACGTAGCACTATTCAACGAGCGCTGTCAAGTGCTGGGCATGACATTTCTAAAACAATGAAAGATAATTTTGAGCCAACTTGCCCATTAGTAAGCCATTGGGATGGAAAGATACTTCCAGCAATATTCGGGGAAGGCTCAGTTGACAGGCTATCAGTTTTAGTTTCAGGTGATGGGATGGACAAACTGAGAATGAAGCAAATGCTTTTCACAAATTGTTGGCGGAGTGGCAGCTGGTTGAGAAGGTTAAGGCTATGTGCTTTTACACAACCCCAGTAAATACCGGCAGAATAAATGGAGTATGTGTTGGCCTTGAAAACAGGCTAGGTCATGAAATTCATGTTTAGCCTGTCGTCATCATGTAATGGAGAACATCTTGTCAAAGGTTGTCACCATCTGCTGTAAACCTTCAAACTCCCCAGATATCCCAATTTTCAAACGATTCAAAGGCTGTTGGAGTGTCATCACAAGGCAGGACTTTTCAGAATTCCAGGTGACACCCGAAGCCTCCAGTTTACCAGATGCAACCATTGCAGTCCTGACCAAAGAGCACCTAAAGGAACAAGTCAGAGATGACTACATGGAGCTTATTGAGTTGAATCTGATTGTTTTGAGACATCCACCCAGTACATTCCACTGGAGGGCTCCAGGACCAGTACATCGTGCTCGCTGGATGGCAAAATTACTTTATGCCATGAAAATATATATCTTCCAAAAGCAAACAGATGTGTTCAAGCTTACAAAGAATTAAGAAGCCCAAGTTGAGCGCTTTGATAAGTTTGGTGCACTAATTTACACCAAGCATTGGGTAACTGCTCCCCGTGCAACTGAAGCTCCATCCACTGATTTACAGCTGTGGACTGATCTCAGCAGTTACCAGATCATCGATCCTGACATCAATACAGATGCAAGAAAGTTCATAGAAAAATCATCTCTGGTATTTTTCAGACGAGCTTGTTGGATTAGCCCTGTTCTCAGATCATGTGACAGCAGCTGCAAAGATGGGAATTGTGCAGGGAATGACCCATGAGACTGGCGAACGAAAGGTGCGTGGAGATTCATCAATCTCCGAGTGCCCGAGTTGTCTAAACTGAGCAAATCTCAAGTTGGTGGTCTGGAGTTCAATTCCAGCTAGAGCAAAAACACCACCAGCACCCCGGGTATATGGGACTCGTTAACCTTGGACGGCAACTCATCTAAGAGAAGGAAACTCTGAAATCAAACCCGGAGAAGGAGTCCCGAAAGGCGGATAACATTGATACAATGAAACATTCCGACAACTCCTGCGACGTCACTGGTGCCAAGCTGTATCATCCAATGATGTTTCCTTGGGTTACCCAGCGGCGTGGAGAGAGGCGATTTGCTGTTGGGAACCAGCTTATAATCCTCAAGTATAATAATCCCAGGCTATGTGGATTTCGTCCTACGAGGCCCACTCCATCGCACATTGTGACGGACGGATGCCAGCAAAAAAAAAAAATGAAACCAGATGTATGTTTAGGTGACTTTGGAACTACCTGAACGGGGAACCTTCTTTGTTGTCCTAACATTGACAGCGCTTTTCTTGATTTGCCACCACTAGAGTGGCCTACAAGTGAACAGTATCGATATGGCCAGACACGATTCAAGTCATTACGTGTTGTGAACGACACTACAGAGCAAGCGGTGAAGCTTTTTGTAGAATACAACACACTGCTTACTAACGACGAAGTAGAAAAACAACTCTTAATACAAGTAGTGGAAGCAAACCGCAAGGCTGTTCCAACACAAATCAACTAAAAGTCTGATGTTCAGGCCTTAATGTCAGGATGACAATAACATTGACTGATAATGCACACTTTTGTGACTTGAATTTGAGTTGGTTAAATGTTCAAGTTTTTAAGGAACAGCACAATTGTACCTTTTAATTACGACAAATGCCAATTATCATATGTTTAAACTTAGTGGTTAATTTGGAAAAGAGTGTTGAACTGCTGATATTAAAAAGCTATTGCTGGTTGTAATTTTTTAAAAAAAATTAACATATGAGTATTGCTTCATTTTGCTCGAATTTCATAAAATTCGGATATTATATTGCTCTGGAGCACCGTCTTGTAATTAGAATTTAAAGCTAAAACTTTACCAAAACATTACTATTAGCGGATGTAAAAACTTGGGAGGGAGTCGTGCTCTATAGCACACATTTCTTTTTTTGCCATATCTCAATGAACCACCCTATCATGACATCCTTGGTAAACATCGAAAAACCCAAAATCATTTGGTAATATCTGACATCCTCGATTAAACGGAGGTAATTAAAGAAAACAAAGATGGTCGATACAAAAGAGGCAAATAAATATAGGGCAGTTATTCAAGCAATTAAAAATGTATGAGAAAAGCAAAGAAGATATTTTTTTAAGAGAAAAAAAAAATGAAGAAAAACAGTAGCGAGAAGGCAATTCAATTTTTTTAAAAAGCAACAAACTGCAAAGCAAAGGCGTAGTACTACCATTCAAGACAAAATGATAAATTATTGACCGAGGAATATGACATCTCAAAAATATGGGCTGAATACTGCTCAGAGCTCTATAATGAAACATAAAGTCAGCCCCAGAGATATTTAATGACTCTCCATTAAAGGACACTGCAGTCTACCCTTGTATCTGAGCAGTAGGTGAAGCAGCTGTTCAAGCACCCGGAAATAGGAAGGACTGCAGGGGGGATAATATCCCTGGCAAATTGAGAAATATGGAGGAGAAACAATGATAAGTTCTGGAACCAGCTCCCCTTCCATATCCGTCATAGTGAAACCTCGTCCCTTTTCAAAAAGTCCCTTAAAACTCATCTGTTTAGGTCCGCCTATGACCTGTGATGCATCCACCTTGCCCTACCCCATTTTCTGTTTCGGGTTGATCCTAAAGTGTCAAAGTGTCCTCGTTTTATAGCCATTTTCATTGTTTCTATAGAATAGTAGTTACTATCCTAGTGTCTCATTTGTATTTACTTAGTTTACATGTTTTAATAATTGTAAAGCGCTTAGAGCTTTATGATAAGCGCTATATAAAAATGCCTAAATAAATACATAAATAAGTGCCCTAGTCAATATATGTAACAAAATATGGCTGACAGGGAAATGACCCAAATCGTATACCACATCCCTCATCATCTACTTCATCAAGAAAGGTAACTTACAGCTATGCCAAAACTATCGCAACATTAGCCTAATAAGTCCCCCAAGCAATGTCATGCTAAAGGTCAGTTTAAACCGACTAGGACCTTATGTCGACAAAAGCAATGCTTAATAACAGGCGGGCTTCAGGAAAAAAAAACATGGCACTACTCAACTTGTGCCTAACATCCGAAGAATGTGTGGAAATATGCTCAACACCAACAAAACCTATACCATGTATTTGTTAATTTCAAGAATGCATTCGACAGGGTTTGGCATGCTGCTTTATGAGCCACCATGAGGCACTGCAACATCAACTAAACCTAACCAGAATGATATGCAGTTTCTATAGGAAGGGTATCAAACCTTTCGCATTGCAGGCCTATTTTTAAAGAAATAATATTCCTATGGGGGCACACAACATTTTGTTGTTGTTTTTATTAACTGGATTAAACAATAAAGCGTGATACAGCTTCGATCACATCATCTCACCTATATACGTCACCTGATAGTGAAATTTATGTTTGTAAAACTCAGATATTTAATGCTAGCCAAATACGTCTTTACAGAACGAATCCAAACCAACTTAATAGCTTCTTTTTATAAGGTTTATCACAACACCTTTCACATTGTTGCATTTGAAATCTTCCTGGTAATAAATTTATGTCTGCCGGAAATCTCGTTTAAAATTCACCAAAAAATGTTGTTTTTTTAAATCGTGAAATAGGTTTTCATATTTGAAGTTTAAGTCAGATATTAAATTAAATATGCATATTTATCCGCCGCCTTTTGTGTGATTTCTGGTTGAAATGACAATGTAGGGAAGTAAGTAAAGTTTTTTATCCTCAGCTTTTGTTCCCAATACCAAGTTTCATTTTAATTGCAGAAATAGCTTATTAATTAATTGATATTTCCCGTTTAGATGAGTATTAACATCATTTTCTTTTCTAGTTACAATGACCAGAAATGCGAAGTCGCAAAGCCACTTCTTTTATTCAAACTCTGGAATACTTATTGCAATGAATGATTGTCTAGCTTTATGCAAATCAAACACTCTTTTCAATGTTTTTTTGCGTGGGTCAATCATCTTACTTAGCATATAATACAGCGTAATTATAATCGTTTGAAAACTTTAGAAATTCAATTCTTAGAACTTATGGTGATTCAACCTATTCGACTTAATGAGGAAACTATTTGTTTAATCACTTTTATTATATTGTTCTTTTTGAGGAATTTCTCTTAGTTAAATTTTGTAAATATATGATATGAATGACTCGTGATGGAATCTTCTTTCGCTTATGTACAATAAATTGAGTTGATAGTTATGTTCCTTTGATCTAACTCTGCATTACCAAATGCTAAAGTCCTTACCTCACCTTTCACTTTGACTGAGTTGCAAACCGCCACTGACATGTGCAACGCTGCCAAGACATTAGGTTCGGACAAGATCTAAAACGAAATGGTAAAAAATGTGGCCCTATAGCTAGGACACGACTAGTGTGAACATTATCAAATCCTGTGTAACAAGAATCCAACCCATAGCTTGGCTTAGCGCTACTATCATTCCCATTCCCAAAGAAGAAATGAAACTGGATCAACTGACCAGCTACCGGTCATCACCAAGTTGAGGGTACCCGAGAGATTGGTTAATAAGAAGCTCTACTGGTACCCGGAGAGCCCGGGAGCCTCAGTCCAATACAGGCAGGCTTCCACAACTTAGTGCGGCCTGTGGATTAGGTTCTCCATACTTCTCCATTCCATTACATATGAACTATAGAAAAAGTCAGTTGAACCTTCTTCCTAGACTACAGCAATGACTTGCCACAAAATCTAGCAATTATTATTGCTATGTATGTCCACGCTTTGGTAATATTGAGCACCAAATAAGATGTCCACTGCCTGCAAACACGAATTTTCTGCTATCAATAGGTACATGCTATGGAGGCTTCTGGAAATTAACACCGAGACGATGGTCTAATCGCTATTGACCAACCGGGGCATCATTGTCAAACAGGAGATCGACCTCAAGGTGGGCGAAGTAGCGCTTAAATGGGACAATTAACTAGGTTACCTGGGAGTCAAATTTGATAAAAAGGTACACATTCACAATTTTGTTCAAGACCTCTTCTCCCAAGCAACTCTAAGCTCAATCTGGCAAAAAATGGCTTGCAAAGTTTGGGCGCGGCGCAAGAGCGCTTAAAGCTATATATCTAGGCATTGTAAGGTTGGTGCGGGATTATAGAATGCCAGTCCAATCCTTTGCTAATAAAACTGCATTGGAAAAGTTGGGCCGAATCCAGAATGAGGCCCTGAGATACATCTGTGGTGCACTTTCAGGACCACACCCACATATGTTGTAGAGGTCTTCTACGAAGTAGAACCGTTACAAATAAGGAAAGGAACAGCAATATTAAGTACCTTATAGCGAGAAATAACCTCCGTTCCAGATGAAGAATTATTGGGTTGCTGGGCGGGAGAATAAAGCGATACTCTTTTATACGCCAGGACGTCGAGCTTGAGTGTGCAGTCGACCTGACTTGCAATAAAGAGCGTCTGACCCTAATCAATCCGCCTTGCCATATGTGGGACCCTCACATCCGTCCATACTTTTGACCTTGACAAATGCAGCAGTGATGAAAACAGAAGCCAGGGCGGTTGAAGAGCCCTTTTTGAGGAAAATGTTGTTTTGCTCATCTAAGCAGATGGAGTTGACTAGCTGGGGTCATAAGAGAGTAATCTTAGACCTTCATCAGAATATGTGATTTAGCATGATAATCTTCTGGAGACTGTAAAAAACTTAAACTGGAATGGAATGGCTGCGAGACAAGAAAATTAGGCAAAGCTGTGGGAAGTACAGAAAACAGAGAAGAATGGAGGGGGTAGTTTTTATGTCTTCACTGGCGCCCCAAAAGTCCAAGGACTAAAGGACGTGTTGATGTAGTGGATATATACAAATATATATATATATATATATTATACACTACACATCCGCAATATACCTATCATCACAGCCTTAAAAGCTGCACGCAAAACAAATCTTTTTAAACTCACTATAAAGACTGATTCCGGACTGTGACTGATAAACGATGCTGCTTGATTACATGCATGGCTTGACAGGTACATAGTTCTGTAATAGGTGGAGATAATATACATTTGTTTTGTTTTATTCAATTAATGTAAGTTAATATATATCTTTAAAGTTTCATGTTTGCTTTCTGTTTTCAATTGTATGTACATAATTTTGAGCCCAGCCCTATACAATAACTAATACATAGATATGTATAAATATATATACATATATATTCAGCTATTATTGACGCTCCATTTCAATCAATAGTTTTTTAATGTTGGCATATCAGGCAACCTGAGTTAAATTTTTAATGTTGAAATTTTTTTGAGTCTATGCAAAGAATTTGAGAACAAAGAAGAGCATGCCCAGTTAGGTAGATGAAATATTCAATGCAAATGGAACATACCTGGTATATTAAAAATCAATTGCATATTATGAGTACATTAGATTATGTTGATGACAATGCCGAAACGAGAGGACTATAGGTTAGAAATATTTTCGATTAACCAATATTTTCTTCGCAACTAATATCATTTAAATAATGATTATGTAACAAATCTTGTGTCTACAGGAGTTTGACATGGCATTTTTCGTTGTAGTGTTAACGAGGTTCTTAGAAAGTCAACAAGGAAGTTAAACATTGAAAACAATATTTTTTTTTTTTATGTGTAAAGGAGGATTCTCTACTTCATTTCACAGGTTGTTTTTTAATGGGTTGAAGAAAGAGTTTGGTACCAGGAAATACAATAACTGACATGACGTATAATCACATCCCATCACACAGCTTATACAAGTATTCACATACTTTATTTAAGCGGACGATTTTGGCCGCACTTTTTTAGAACCAAGTTACGGATGTTATATTAGGAAATATAATGGAAGAAGATAACAGATCCAGGCGACGACGGTAATGTAGATCGTAGGTCTCATATAATAGATCTTCATGCTACCATGGTAGTGTGAATAATAATAATAAAAATGATAAAGTTTATTTAAAAATAAAGCTTCATCCCCAAAAGCTCGAAACGCTGTACAAAGTCAACAATATTAAAAAAAATGAAAACATCTATAATATACCACATTGAAATATAAAACGCAACATTACAAAAACTACATAAGAGAATACCCATTCTAAGTCTTTAATCCCTTGCTACCATAAACAACATGGGCCAATATTTATGTAGGAGATCATAGCCAGCTGGAAAAGATGGTAGAAAACACCATATCAGTTGTTTGCGAAATAGATGTGATTTCAAATCGGTTCTGAAAGACTCCAGTGTCAGGGTGTTTCTGAGAGCGACAGGAAATGTGTTCCAAATTGTTGGGCCAGCAAATGCAAAAGTGCGCCTTTCGTAAGTCTCAAGGTGACACGTGGTAACGAGAGTTTTCCAGTATCTTTTGAGAGGAGTTGTCTAGTGGGTACATAATTCATCATGAGCACTGTGAGATTGGAGGGTGCCAGGTCATGCTAGCAGTGGTAGCATAGAGTTGCAATTTTTTAATTGTCAAAAGAGGGTCGAGCAACCATACATTTTTATTGGAGTCAAATTGAATTTTCTTTACATGCGATTCAGTGACCTCCACAAATTTGCTCATAGTAATGTCTTTAAACGGAAGGAATTTGGGAGCATCGATGGAAATGTCAAGTCTCACCGTAATTTTCGTAATGTTTGCAATAAAGAACTCATTTAGAGGGTCTGGCCGCTCGGCTATGACAATCTTATTTAGCAAAGATGTGTTCTTCTGTTCGCCGGTCAGCTGACCCACACTATGAAATAATTCCGTAATTGAGCTACAATTTAGAATATGGTGACTGACATATTCAGTATTACCTGAAAGGACCAACTTCTTTGTTCGTTCCTTGTAATCAACAAATATTTGACTGTAAACGGTCAAGCCAGACTTCCGCCATTTGCGTTCTGCACTTCACTGCTTATTCTTCCCATCCTTTCTTTCGGGCGTGAGTCATGGGGCGGAATGATGGAACGTAACGCACAGTGTGGACAGTTGTGTATGTTTGTCTAACATGACACTGAGGCCACTTCTTTAGTCTTTCTCAAGGTCTACTCAACTGCATCTGAGGGCAGCGAAGTCACATCTGAAAGCCACTAGATCTATCTTTTGGAAGTCACGGAATGTGAATTTGTGCTGAAGGCGTCCAGGCTATGTCAGTCAAAGTCAAAGGTTACTGGGAAATTTTCAGAGATCAGTTTGTCTTCAATAATAAGGTTGCGGGACATAGCTGCACGTTCATCGTGCCACTATGGTAAAGTAGTTACCAGGGCACATATTACAAATCCTCATGCCATCATTGTAATGAATTTACCAGGGCACATATAATAGATAGTAAGGCCACCACGGTAATGTTACAAGATGAAATAATTTTGCGGATGATAGGTGCTTGAAAAATACAATATGACGATTACCACATTATTAAAGAAAACACATTTAGCAAATGGTTAAGTTATTGATAATGGGTTAAATAAATGCTCAAAGAGGATGAAATTAATTGTGTCTCGCACACAAAACAAGAACAAATCACTTTCAAGACAAGTGATATTATTTTTAAGGAATATTTACCTAGGTACCTGCATCATTCTGCAGGATGGTTTTGGACGCAGCTTATACTTCAACATTAGCGGGACACATGTATGTTGGTGGGACGAAATAAAGATTTTTTTGTGAAAATCTTTTCCCGAATATGAGCAAAGACGTTGCAAATTAAGTAAAAACATGTCCAATCTGCCAAAAAGCACGTCGGCCAGGATATGTTGAACCTATAGAATTAGGTCAGATGTAAGTTAAGGGTGAACCATTTAAAAAGGGTTGCTATTGACATTTGGAGGATGTCGAACTAAGTGCACATTAGAGCAGGTTTATCCTTACATTGGTTGATACTGCCACAAGATGGCAAAAAGGAATTCGTTTAAAGAGTAGAGCGACACAAGATATTTATGAGTCAATGTAGGCAATATTCTCTAGAATGGGGTCCCCAGAAGGTATGCTATCAGACAATGGTCCAAACACTTCTCGGATATGTAAGAACAAATGTGTTGATTTTTAATAGACGAAATGATCATTCATCAAGCTATCAACCACAATCTTTGGGAAAATTGGAAAGATCGAATGGTATAATAAGGATAATATTTTTAAAAGTTGCTAATGAAGAAACATACAAATGGGATAGATTTTGACCATCATTTATATTCCCGAATGAGACCACGTTATTTTTCCCGTATGAACTTATCTTCGGTAGAAAGTTAAAGGGACCGTTATCAATATTTTTAAAAATTTACAAATACAACCATGACGGTGGAGAATAAAACTGATTATTAATATGCAATCGATCTAAGAAACCAGTTAAAAAGCAAGGCTCGAGATAACACATTCTAACACGAAAACAAAGACTTTTAAAAATAGAAATATTATAATCCCAATGCAGTTTTTGTGTGTATTCAAGTGGGTGATCACGTTTTTGTGATGAAAAATAAAAAAAAAAAAATAAACTAGCATTATACTTGGAATGTACATTCAAAGTAACAAACTAATTTTCTAAATTTAATATCAAAATAGGAAAAGGACATAATCATAAAGTCTATTATCTAAATGGTTAACAATACTTTGACAGGAATAACAGTACAAAAATAAACAATAGCAAAGATGACATAATGCATGTCAACATTTGCAACAGTTATAACATAAGAGGAAACCAAAGATACAATTAGCAGTGTTGATTATATTAAATATATGTTATTAGCACTAATGCTCATACAATGATTGATATTAATAAAGAACTAAGTAATACGCAGAAAGCGGAAATAAATAAAATAATACATGATATTAAGGATATAATTTCAGATATTCCCGGAAAGACCTCCGCGGGAATTCATAAAATAGAATCATTGGATAACTAACCAAAAACAATAGAGCCGTACAGTGTATCACAACATAAGGTAGAAGGTTTAAAGGAGGAACTTAATGCATTTGTTAACCTTGAAATAATAGAATAATCCAGCTCACCATATTCCTCTCCTCTTGTGTGAATTAAAAGAAGGACGGCTTTATTGGGACATGCATTGATTATAGTAAGCTTCCCATTATTACGAAATCAGTAGCTAAAGTTATGCCAAATCAGGATATACTGTTAGCTTAGTTGAATAAAGCAAAATATTATACATAGTTGGACTATCAAAGGGATTGATAGATTCCCTGAATAACAAAAACACACTTTTCATAATTTTTCAAGGCCCTAATGATTTATATTTATTTATTTATTTATTTAGGCATTTTTATATAGCGCTTATCATAAAGCTCTAAGCGCTTTACAAATATTAAAACAAGTAAACTAAGTAAATACAAATGAGACACTAGGATAGTAACTACTATTCTATAGAAACAATGAAAATGGCTATAAAAAGAGGACACTTTGACACTTCAGGATTAAACCGAAACAGAAAATTAGGTAGGGCAAGGAGGATGCATCACAGGTCATAGGCGGACCTAAACATATGAGTTTTAAGGGACTTTTTGAAAGTGGACGAGGTTTCACTATGACGTACATGGAAGGGGAGCTGGTTCCAGAACGTGGGCCCATGGAAGCAGAAGGAGCGTTCACCGATGGTCTTAGTTTTAGTTCTTGGGATTGAGAGGGTTCTACTGTCAATGGAAGAACGTAGTTGTCTTGTGGGGATGTAAGGAAGCAACAGTTCAGAGAGATAGACAGGAAAGTGAGGGTCAGTGAACGAGTTGAAGCAAAGATTGGAAGACTTGTATTTGATGCGAGAGGATATTGGAAGCCAGTGGAGTTGCCGCATGTGTGGTTGAATGTGGTCATGTTTCTTTAATTTAAAAATGAGTCTGCATGCTGAGTTCTGTGCCTTCTGAAGTTTGTCTATGTGGTGTTGAGGAATGCCTGAGAGAAGAATGTTACAGTAGTCAAATTTTGAAAGAATGAGTGAAGAGACGAGAGTTTTTGTGGCATCAAAGGAGAGGAGGTGTCTAATGGTGCTGATTTTTCTAATTTCGTTATATGCTGATCTGCATATATTCGTGACATGTTTGTCCATGGAGAGGGTGTCCGTAAGAGTATATATCAGTATAACGCAGAGGTTTCAAACTCAAATCATCCGTGGCCACAGGAGGTAGAGTCTGAGGAAAACTAGGCCACATAAAATATTCCACTCAAAAAGCGATTACAAATTCAATAAGGTACAACTGTTACAATCTACTATAGCTTATTAATAACAAAGAAAGACATTAGATGTCCGCATGAATTAGGCTTCGGTTACTTCCTCCTACTCCAGAGACCTGTTAGCACTCATTCTTACACAGCTAAGCAACGTTTGCTTTATCGGTAAGTATAGCCCTGAATCTTGACATGTTAAAGTTCATAGTTAAAAAGAGCTTTTCATGCATATTGGTCCTTAAAAAAAAGACACTTCGTTCGATAGAACAACCTTGAAATCTCAAGAAGGTGTATGACAATTCTCTCATAAATTGTCCATGGTTGTCTTCTTTTCAGTTAAACCCCTTGAACTTAGCCGTAGTTCAGGATAGCACTCAATCAGCTCCCTTTGAGTCGCATGGGGATACTGGTATCTTCCACATTGAAGAATAAAATGTCAAATAAATTTGAAATGTGGCTCTGACTGTTTTGAATTTTGAAAATATTTGAACAAATTATTTCTGTAGCTTTACAGTGGCAAAAGAATACTTACTAACTGAAAGTTGTGCCTGAGTCCATGAGTACTTTGCATGTTAGGAAATTTCAGAGGTTTCTCTGGGACCCATAACATACATTTTGTGCTGAATGTCTTGATATTGTCCTAGGCAACACTGAAAAGTGTTCCCTGATCCTTAAACGTTTTGTTTAGTGCATTAAGCTCCTGTGTAATGTCAACAAGCAATGCAAAGTCCATGAGCCGATTGGGATCACTTTGTATGGGAACAACTATCCCACCCTTATCCATGAAGGCTTTGAAGGTTAAACGTGTTTAAACAGAAGACAGGAGCAGGCCATATTTATACATTATTAATGCTAATGACGTTAATATTGTAGGGGAAATTAAATTTTGATTTTTTTTTCCTTTTTGACAGTTCCTTTTTGAAAGTGACCAATCTGACAGGCTCAGAATTTCTTTTACCTATCACTCGTACAAACTAGCGGCAATATATAAAGGATTCTTTGATACTGAGTAAGATAACTACGATTTACATTGTTATGGGCGTGCTTACCTACTTACTGACTATTTAAACTTTTCTTAAAACCACAATGTGCCATATTTGTCTCATAAAATGCTTTATATTAAAACGTTTAATCCCATTTTAGAACAATTTTTAGCAATATAATTATTGACCAAATAAATACAAACATAATGAGACAGAAGTAGATAGGTAGATGAGATTCGATTAAAAATTTCCAGGGGGTTTATGGTCACATTGTAGCGATGTGAAATGGGGAAAATCCAAAGGGCCCATTAACACTAAAATTTGCTGTCATTGATTGGGCCGGAAAATTTCTTATTGTGGGCCACAAACTGCCCACGGGCGTGAGTTTGAGACTACTGGTATAACTATATAACCGCCCCTGCCACTTTTAACAACATTGTTAGGAAAATATTCACAAATATAAAACATATAGTTAAATATTTTGATGATATTTTTATGTACACAGGTACTTTTGAAACACACGTGAATTCACCAGACACATTGTTGTCATTGTTTAAAAAAGGGGCTTTTTACCGTTAAACCCTCCAAGTTTGAGATTGGAAAGCAATGTATTGATGTTTTTAGCAATCCAGTATGTGTCAATTTATTAAAACCCTGTAATATCAGGGAAAAAAAATATATTGGTCCTTCTACACATAAGAAACACGTAAGATGATTAGTTGGTTCAATGTCATATTACAACAAATTAATTTAAACATTTTCAACACTAAACTCCCAGTTGACTGACCTCACAAAGAAAGGAGAACTTACAATATTCGTTGGTCGGATGAATGCCAACAGACATTAGAAGCTATGGAAAAGTACTTAACTAATAACCCAATATTAGTCCTACCATAAAATATTGACCAGTTCATAGTTAGAACAGATGCATCAACCACAGAACTAGGGGCGTGTCTGTTCATGAACACAAACGAGATCTTTCATCCATTTAAGTACATCAGACGTAAACTAATGGATAGGAAAACGCGCCATTCAACAATAGAAGGGGAATACGTAGCATTTATATTGATCATTTAAAAAGAAGCTTACTATTGTGGAGTGTTAAGACCTGGCTAATCGACCTAAATGGTACAATGGTGGGGGATTTCACAGTATAAAAACTGACCAATCGTTAGTAAATAATCATTTAAACGGCAGAGGTGGGGGGGGGGGGGGGGGATTAGAACAAAGTATAGTATCAGCCAGACCTAACCGAGGCTGGCCAACTGGCGGGCGCTTGTAGCTTGGCGGATAAAATCTGGGCGAGACTGTTGGGGACGTTATGTAATAGGAATGGTTGGTCTATGTCAATATAAACGATTGGAGGCGGTTTGAAAATATTGCAATATTTAGGTGATTTCACAGTATAAAAACTGACCAATCGTTAGTAAATAAACATTTAAACGGCAGAGGTGGGGGGGGGGGGGGGGGATTAGAACAAAGTATAGTATCAGCCAGACCTAACCGAGGCTGGCCAACTGGCGGGCGCTTGTAGCTTGGCGGATAACATCTGGGCGAGACTATTGGGTACGTTATGTAATAGGAATGGTTGGTCTATGTCAATATAAACGATTGGAGGCGTTTTGAAAATATTGCAATATTTAGGAGCATATATTTTAAGTAAAATAACCCCTCAAGATAACTTGAACGACCTTGACGAACGAGAAAAATAACACGAAATTAAATAAAAATAATTGAAAATATATTTGTTTTACAATACTTACATTGGTTTTAACATTAAATAGACAATAGCTTCCAGGAAAAACTTTTTTCGTCCAACAATATATTTGAAGATTGCTTTCATTAACTAGTTCTACATCATCACATGTTGGACTTTCAGCAGCAGCTTAATTAAAATATCACAATTAAATATTACTTTTGATACAAAATAAGATCGCTTAGTTAATATTAATTTATATTCAATATTTCATATATTTTTAAAAGATAATATGTTGTATTTTAACTTTCAGACATAGTATGAAGTAACAAATTATAGTATTTTTAACTTACAAAATACTTGAAGGTCAAAAGTCGATGTTTCATGAAAGCTAGGGTTGGTAGTGGAATCAGCATTGAAAAGCCATCTTGTGTTATGTAGAGACATGCTGACATTCTTGATTGTGAACAGACTAATGTATGATGATGAATTTGAAGTTACGGTTGCTGAGTAAAGGTCGAGATTTTGATTGTCAGAAATATCACATCTCATATCATTAACTGAACTACATTGAAATAAACTAATAATGCTATTTCCATTTTGAAAAATCCAATTTATGCTAATAACTTGCGCAACATTGTTTATAGCCACCTTATATGTTTGAGCTTTTCCTTCCATCGACCATAGACTCATAGAGACATCTGAAAGTCAGTAAAATGTTGTAAGTATATTTGTTGTTTGTTCAAGTAGTATATATCTATATGTCTACAGACATCACTAGTTGGAGAGAGATAGAAAAAGATATAGATGTATACAGAGAGAAACAGAGAGAGAGAGAGAGAGAGAGAGGGAGGGAGAGAGATAGACAGACAGATAGAGTGGGTGAAAGAGAGAAAGACACACAGAGAGAGGCGGTTATTATTTAGTAGTCTGTAAATATTAAAATACGTTCTCATGGTAGTTTTATTTTTATAAATAAAATGGTATGTATTATTTCAATTGAAGCTATTTGTTTTATTCTAAGAATTGTTTTCTCATTTAGGTTTGTTTTTTTTGTTTTTTTTTTGCACTTTCTTTGAAAATGTATTAATAGACATTATAAAATTATGTTAAAGCTTTTAATTTTACAAGATCCAAACCAACCAACAATGGTCAACAAAGGAAGTAGTCTCAAAATGAAAAGAGTCATTTTGGTCTGAAAAATAAAAAACAGTGTTGACATTATTATTATATTTTTAATATACAAGTACATTTTAATTTACTCTAGATATTTTAGCAGTGGACAAGAGTTATATTGTGCAAGGTGAAACCTGGATAAAACGTTGCTCGAATACGTGCTAACTCAACCAGAATCAGAATGATGTTTAAACTCAAGCTGAAGCTGCAAATAGGACTTATTTTTTCTTAGGTCTCAATAATTGACTTGTATCCTGTTAAGCATTTTATGGAAAGGTGTCAGGGTTTTAATATGAAAAGCTTTGGGAGAAAACAAGAGGTGCGAAATCAAAAGCGATATTGCCCACAATATTTTAAAATAATTTATGAATATAACCATTTAGTATTATATACATGAATTCTCAGTTTCAGTGTACCTGCTTCTCTTGGAAACGCTCATATTTTCATTTTTAGTTTGTCATAAATACAGAGGCTTTTTATTAAATATATTAAACGCTTTTTTTAAAATTCAATCTTATTTTTTTTTAAATAGTTTAATTTCACATGCGTCATACATGCTCTTAGCGTCAACAATAAATCATAAACAGTTTTACAGTTGCTTTGATTGATTTGTAGCTCTGATTTATAACAGAGAGTTTTATTAGGAACATTAACAATTCAATAAAGAAGACAGTTATCAATATCTTAAGTCTGGATTTTTTTTAAAAAGCTAATTCAATACAAACATTATAGTCTTATTGGATCATATGGTCTATTATATTTTATTTTAACTTCTATATTTTTATCATCACTTTACATGTTCACTCGTTTAGACTAAGGTCCTCAAGTAGTGACAGCACGGGTGTACAACAATCAAGACCTATTGAAAATACATAAACAGTTGTTTGCTGAGGGCGATATATGCCACAGCGAGACTAATCCTAGAGTAATACCAGCAACAATATAATAAAAATAAAAAATAAAAAATACATTGTCGCGTATGAGATTTCCTATATAACATATGTTGCGACTGAGAGCATTAATAGTTAGTGAAAGCTTTTCCCACACTTGAATTGGAGACGTATGTTTAAGCTCATTGTGACGTATTAGCTGGTCTGTTTACTGATGTGCATTCTAGTCACATGGCAATCGTGAATGAAACTTTATAAAATGATGTTATGTTTTATTTCTCTCTGATAACGAGCTGCGCTTTAAATTTGTGTATGGAATTAACAGTATGTGCATAGTTTATTTAAACATAAGGGGAAATAAGAGCTTTTTATGTTATTATTGTGTGGAAAAGATTTCTAACTAACAATAATTTGACAATGTGTTTTTATAATGATCATTTTATGAATTTTAAGTACACATTGATAATGATTTATATAATCGTATTTATTGCTTTCATTAATCAGGGATATAAAAGCAATTTCCCTGATACAGGGACATAAAGAAAATTATTATTTTTTTGAATTTCATTGCCATGAAAAGGGATTTTTATTGCTTAAAAAATGTGCTCTGTTTTTTATACTGTCGTTCATAAATATTTAAGTACGTAATTGTAATTAATAATGTATAAATTCTTAGTTTGATTGTATGTGGTGCATACTTGGTTTGATTTTTAAAGATACTAATTTTTAATATTTTTTTTTAGTACAGACTATTTCGTTGTATTATTAGTTTTCTAATCATGATTAATTTGATTTTTTGTGGATGTCGATTTAACTCTTCTAGTAAATCTAAAATGAAAGACGGGAATATGCCCAATATTATATTTCATTAATAACATTTGTTACTGTATGTGTTGTTTGACTAGCGAGTACCCGGCATGCGTTGCAATTTCACTCAAAGAAAGAAAGTGTTTGCATTTCAATTATGTTTCTTGAAGTGGTTTTAAATACACAATTTTTTTATTCCGTCTGTTACATACAAAAATTAATCAGAAGGTTTTCCGAAGCGAGAGCAGGCTACATACACCTGTCCATGGGAGAAGCTTGGGTTTTCCAAATTTAGTTCTCAAACTTGTAACTATTTCCCTTGTGCTTTGTAGATAGTCATTGCAAACACGTGTCGCAGCGGAAACTGCAGACATTTGAATTCAAATGATGTATCTATTGGAATCATTGGGAAGCGTGGCAACAGTACATCTTCTCTTTTAAATTTTCAATTTAAAATAGTAACTTCGATGATTTTTTCATAATGTGTTTCCATAAAACTTATTATCGTTGTCAAGGTGGATTTATATTTCATTAAAGAATGATATTCGCGCCAATTTTCAGTGTTATAACCTGCGATGGAATGCTTGTCAAGTAAAGTGATTGGATAATTGACAACTTAGTCTTAATTCAATACAGTATCGATGGACTTATACCTTTTTTTTTTGTTTGCCTGGGATTTCATTTTGAATGCTTAAAACGATGGCATTGACATAGTTGTATTTGCTGCTAATATAGCAAGTGCACTGAGAAACTGATGATTTTTGTAATATTGTAGGATATTTGGAAAAAGTTTTGAATCCATTCGTCAATGTTTGCTGTAATTTTACAGAAGCTTGTTGGCAATGTGATACATCTTGTAGATTCATCAATTGCCATTTTCCCTTTGGCAATGTCCAACAATTGTTTTGCAAAACGTTCCGCGGATGTTCCATTATGCAGTAGTACACACATATTGGTCTTTAAAGTCAATTTTTGTAAATGTCGCCATAAACTGATGATTTGAGACATGCATTTAATTCATCAGCAGCTGTTCAGGCCACCATCCAAAAGAGTTGCTGCATTTCCAGATGATGCGATAGCCAGTGCACCATTTTTTCTGATCGTATTATGGCCAAAATAATTGAAATTATGAATTTTTTTACTGTTGCTCCGGGCACAGCTAGGAAATATAGTTCACCGCTTTGTTTATTAATTACATGCATAATTCTGTCATAAACTATGAGTTGTTCTGGAGCCAATTTCGGAAGATTCATCTGAACAAATGTACCTAAATCTCTGATGTCAAAGTGCATTTCTCGTTGCAAATCACGATTAAAAAGCTTGATGGCAGATCGATTAGCAGAAGTCATTCCTAACACTACAAGTGCTTTGTTAGAGATTGCCAAAGATATGTCCTAAATCGAAACCAATGCCTCGTTATACACGTTTGGTGTAAATTTAATGTCCGGATTTTGATCCGTTGCATGCAAATGATGTAGGATGTCTTCACTCATGTCGTCTTTGTATTTCTCCCAAAGATCTTTTGGATTGGATGGGAAATAAGTTGTCAAAAATTCTTCTTCTTCTTGCCAAAATAAAATTGGATATTTCAATCCATCGTATGAGCGATGCGTTTCTTAGACTCGCTGAACATGATCACCTCTGCGATGAAGAATTGTATCACGTGAGTTAAATTCTTCGCCAACTTTAACGATCGCCACTTCATCAATTGTTGATGCATTGTATTGTCTTTCGTGTTGGCCGACAGGTGTTTTGTCTGGTCTATGACGTTGTAGTCATCAGTCGGCATCTTTTCAAGTGCAATTCTAAACATTTGAATTAATTCGTTGTGTTGCAAAAATAACGTTTGCAATGCAGCGACGGTGTCACGTTTAGTGCCCGTATTGATATGACAACGTTGATCGATTTGTTCATCAGTATTCCCCATTTTAAAAAAAATTGAAGAAATGTGTTATATGTGTATGGCATTGGCATCAGAGATCCTGCACGATAAGTGTTGCCTTGCACTTTAAATGTTGGCATGTAATTCTCGCACACAATATTGGTTGCGCTAAACGATGTCATTTGGAAATATGAATTGTACTTGCGAAGTTTGCCAAGAAATATTTCGATTTGCGTGTGTCACCTGATAGCTTTTTGTTTAGGTGGCACAATTGATTTGACAGCAAAGTTATTGCTTTGTGGCGAATATTGCAAATGCATGTGATATCTGTTCTTAGCAATGGTATTTCACAATTAACTCAATTTTTTAGGTCACACACAAATTGAAATGTCGCATTTCGTATTCGATTCAATTAATTGACAATATTGCAAACAATAATAATTTTCACACGTTAGGATCATTCATCTGATTACACGAAAACGTGACACAATAGGTTCGTTCATTGTTGGCAAGAGAGTTTCAGTTGTTTAATTTCATTCAATTATAAATCATGAATTCCAGCGTTACAATCACGATATTACCATAGTTCAATACCTCCGTTGTCAAGTGTGTTATTTAATTACTCAAGAACCCATCGATTCAAGTAAAATGTCTTTACTTAACACAAAACAACACCAAAATTATAATATTCTATTTAAGCAATACTTATAATTAAAAAAAAAAAAAGGAAAAACACAAGTTCAACGTCATATCCGATTCTAAAATGCGTAACAAAATTCAAGCTTATTTATAAAAATATAAAAAATACTCCCAGTACTATAGGACTGCGTGCTGATTGACTTTACTCCCAATGGGAAGTCTTACATACACCCACCACAGCTTACAAATGTAGAGGTATACCAGAAGTTACAGTTGTGACTGATATCATCTACATTCGTGAACACCCTTAAAAGCGCTGAGCCCTGAAAAGCCAAGAAGTACATAGGATGAAGTTTCCACTTACACAGTGAATTGATCTCTGTATTGTACTGCCTTAACATCTACCTGCGTGAACGCCATAAAAAGCGCTGAGCCCGGATTTGCCACGAGGTAAAGAATTAGACAATTCTCTTCCACCCTTGAAGTAATTATATTGCATCGCATTGCTGTTTTTTCACTTCTATGAACGTCCTAAGAAGCCACGAACAGGACCCGAGGATCCACGTTGCATTTATCTCATTATTGTGGATGATGTAACCATATCTTGACCAAACTTAGTACACATACTCTTGATTATCAATATTCAAATACTTTAGGGTACATAACTCATAATATCCATCCCTCTGGGGCCGAAGGCCCCATTTCTTTTTTTTGTTGTTATCGATACTAATAAAAGGCAAAGCCCTCACTGACTCATAACTAATTCGCCACTTTCTCCTGTATAGAAGCCTGAAATTTGGCAGATTTATTCCTTACAGCTTAATTATAAAAATTAGGCTGGTGTCATTTTAAAACTCTATATTTTTTGGGGCCGGGTGTCCAAAGTGTCACTTTTTCCTATATGAGCTATATAAATACAATGATCAACAAATTCTGCAACATGAATAGCTAGATCTTGACCAAACTTAATATACATATATTTTATTATCCATACTCAAATACCGAAGTGTAATTAACACATACTATCCATCCCTGTGGGACCGGGATCCATTTCATTTTTCCTAATATAAAACTTACAACCATTAATAAGCTTAGTTCTCCGACATGAATAGATGGATCTTGACCAAACTTAGTACCCATACTTTTGATTATCAATATGCAAATACTTAAGTGTACTAAATTCATATATACATTCCTCTAGGGCCATGGGCCCAATTTCATTTTTTTCATATCCATACTAAAAAAAATGAAAGCCCTCACTCACTCATCACTCATTCTCCACTTCCCCTGTAGATGGGAGCATCAAATTTAGTAGGCTTATTCCTTACGTCTTACTTACAAAAGTTAATCAGGTTTCATTTTGAAAGTTTACCCAGAACGGTCACAACCGGGGACCCTGAATATTTTTTTTTCTTATATGATATATATTAATAAAATTAACAACAAATACTGCTACATGAATGTTTGGATCTTGACCAAACTTAAATTACATACATTTGATAATCTATATTCAAATACTGAAACGTATTTAAAACATAATATGCATCCCTCTGGGGTCGGGCCCCCTTTTCATTTGTTCTTATATAAGTAGATAAATAGCAATATGCTTAGTACTCCTATATGAATAGATGGATCCTGACCAAACTTGGTAGATATACTCTCGATTAGCCATAGTGAAATACGGAAAGGTACATAACTCATAATATTCTTACCTCTGTGGCCATTGGCCCCTTTTATTATTTATTTTATGACCTATTTTCTCCAATTTCCCATGCAGATATAGAAGCCTGAAATTAGGCAGATATATTCCTTACGACTTACTTACAAAATAGAATCAGTTTTCATTTCGAAACTCTACTTGGAACAGTCATAACCGGGGGCACCGAGGTTTGATTTTTTTTCCATGTATGATATATATAAATAAAATTAACTACATATCCTGCTACATGAATATCTGGATCTTGACCAAACTTAATTTACATACATTTGATTATCCATATTCAAATAAGGGAAGGTTTTTAGCATATAATATTCATCCCTCCGCGGCCAAGGGCCCCATTTCCTTTTTTTTCCTTTTGTAAGCTATATAAATAGCAATATGCTTAGTACTTCTACAGGAATAGATGGATCTTGACCAAATTTAAGACACATGATCTTGATTATCCATACTCAAATAACGAAGGATAAAACTGAAAATATCCATACCTCTTAGGCTGGGGGCTCAATTTCATTTTTTTCTGATCTAAGCTTTATAAATATCAATAGGGCTACACAACACCATAGGTTCTATGAGATTAGTTGGATTTAGGCCTAGATTTGTAGGATTATTATTCTTAGTCCGTTTTAAAATATCGTTTGATTTAATATCCAATCCATTCAAGGCCAATCTAGAATTTTCTAGAAACCTCGATAGTTTGAAAGCGCTATGCCTACGGCATTTGTAAAACACTTTTAATGGGAAAAGTTTTAATTTGATAATTTATCTCAATGATTTTTATAGGCTTCCCCACATCACAGACATATATAAAACGGTCCTTTATTAAATGGGCCCCATACGGGGCCAACATATCAATTTAAATGTATTATAGTTAGTAGCACAATTTAGTTGTGTAATATTTCGCATTCGATGAATAATTACGCAGAAATTTAATTTTTACACGTTTCATGGAGGATATTAAATTTAATCTAGAATGTTCTATATTTTTCTACAGGGATATATAATTAAATCTAAAAGCGTATTCAAACAAAATCTAACTGAGCATGATCCCATAGAGAAACAGGAACCTAATGTGACACATCGGTTACGCGTTTCCATCGGGGAACAGTATACCATTGAGATCCCATCGGGTAACGGGTCCATGAGGAACAGGGATAACATCGGAAAAGAGAGTCCCTAGGTGGAACGGGATCCCTCAATGAACGGTATCTTAACGGGATCAGTAGCGCATCCGGATCCACTGAGAAATATCCATTTCTCTGGGGCCCGGAGGGGGGGGGGAGGCAGTTCATCTTTTCTAATATAAGCTATATAAATATCAATAGGCTTGGACAACACTATAGTTTCTATGTGAATTTTTGGATATAGGCAAAGCGTTGTAGCAATACCATACATTGGCTGTATGGATATATTGGTGGATTTAAAACTAATAATATCCAATCTAGAATTTAAAAAAAAGCTATATCTATGTCATATTTTATGTAGATTTTAATGGGATACATTTTAAATTGTATCTTTATTATTTATCTGTCTGATTTCATAGGGCCCCGTAGCTCAGGTATAACAATATCGGTACAGTTATTGAATGACCCCCTGCCCAGTGCCCCTTTATTAACTTAAAGAAAAAAGATTAAAATATTGGTTTTTGTTGAAGATTTTTGTTCGTATTTGAACAATGATTAGATAAGGAAGTAGTTTTTACACATGTTTCGAACAGGTTATTAAATTTAATCTAGAATGTTCCAGAAAGTTTTAAATTGTTCAAAACGGATATATATTGGAATCTAAGGGAATATTGAAATGTTAATTACTTCTAATCATATCCATACTGTTCTGGAGTTAGTTACACTGAGTAATTTTTTATATACGGAATAGAAACAAAGGGGTCGGGATACCATCATAATTTTTATCCAAATGGGATCAGGATCCCACCAGAGAACGGGATCCCAGCGGGATCGGGATCCTAAACCTGAATGGATCCACCGGGATCGGGATCACACCGGCAAATGGGATCGGTGTCAGAAATGGGATCGGGGGTCCAACCAGGATGGCGTCCTATGCAATCCCGGGCCACGCCGGGTATATCGGGTAGTATATATATATATATGTAGTATATATGTAAGTTGAAATTTGTGGCTTTTTTGTTCCACAAAGGCTTTAAAATGGATTGATTGATCTTGACAAAACTTGGCACATATATCCATCATTATCCAGAAAGAAAGCATAAGGCGTTATGATTTTTTATAACATTTTCATTTGCGGCCGGAGGCCCAAAACTTCTTTTTTTTCCAAAATGACCTATTTAAATAAAATTAACAATTGATACTACGAAATAAATGGATGGATCTTGACCAAACTTAGTACACATTCAATGGATTGATGGCTCTTGACCAGACTTGGCACATATATCCATCATCATCCGGAATGAAACTTATAAGGGGTTTTGAATTGTTTTATGACATTCCGTTTGGAATCGGGGTCCACGAATTCGTTTTTTTATTCTTACATAAGCTTTATAAATAAAATTGGAAACAAATACCTGATTAGATGGATCTTTAAGAAAAGTATTACACATACACTTATTAATACAAATAGAAATACTGAAGAGTAATGAACGGATAATATCAATTCTTAAGGGGCAGGGGGCGCCATTAAATTTTCCTATTATTAACTATTTATATAAAAATAAATAGGCTTAACATCCTACATGAATTGTTGGATCCTTATCAAACTAAGTACACATACACTTTATTATCAATATTCAAATACCGAAAGGTACTGAACTCATAATATCCATCCCTCTTTGACCGGGGGCCCCATTTTCATTGTTCCTAATATAAGCTATATAAATATCAATAGTCTTTGACAAGGGTGTAGTTTCTATGTGAATTGTTGGATGTAGGCCTAGCGTGGTAGCAATACACTTCATCGTCTTTATTGAAATATAGTTGGATTTAAAACTAAGTCTATCAAATCTTGAATTTTCCAGCAATGTCAATAACTTTACAAAGCTATATATATATAAAGGCATTGTTAAACCAATTTTAATTGAACAAATTTTACGTATAAACTCCATAATTTATCTGAATTATTTTATTTAGGTTCCCATTTTATTAAAAACTGATTGGGTAATTTTTTAGAATGGGTTCTCCACTGGGACACCTCTTTTAACTTAAATGCGTTATAGCTATTAAAGTGGATTTAGTTGTATATGAACCCGAGTTCATAAAATTATTACTTAGAAAATTATTGTTTACACGTTTTGATGAGATTATTAAATTTAGTTTATAATGTTCAAGAAAAGTATATATAGTTATGTGGGAACACGTAAAGGGATATAAATGCTTATAGAATCGTTAACGAGATCCAGCAGTAAATTAAATCCAGTGGTAACGCGATCAAATAGGGTAACGGGATCAAACCGGGGCTGGGATTCTATCTGAAATATTACATTAAGAAATGGCGTCAGCGGACCGTCGAGCTTGCGCTCTTTATGCCCTCCCAATAACACCCCTCCCCAACCCGGTATCGGGCCACGAAGCGTCAAGTCGGGGATGTCCCTTTGTCAGGATGGCCCCCACCCGAGTCTGCTAGACCAGGTGTCCGCCGGGGGCCGTCCTAACCCAAAGACACCCGATCGGTCCGACACTGTGTTATTTCGCACAGTGCACACGATCGACTTTCTCAGGAGTCGGGATGGAAAATTTTACGTCCTAATATCTTCCCCCACCCCTCCTGGGGAAGCGTTAGACGCCCTATAAGAGGGATTCTACAGTGGGATTCCACAACGCAATTAATTGGCAATGCAGCTGGGGCATAACGGTTGCCTTGGAGCAGCTTCTCAGGGCTGCGTACTAAGAATCATCGGCCACATGTTACCACCTTCGCCTCTCGCCTCATATCCATTAACGGCAACTTGTTATCATAATTCCTACCCTGTTACTGCCTATTGTTCCAGTTGGGAAATATCACAACTGGCAGCCATGTAGGAGCTGTTTTATGTACGGCAGGTACCGAGCACATCCCTTGGTCTGTCCACGCAGGACGCGCCCAGTGGTTGTGTTTCCCGGTTAACGTCGATGGGGTCAGTGGCCGACGCCTCCTAATTGACAAGCCACCACAGACTTGCCAACCGGCGACCCGGAAGAGTAAATTCGTTCCTACTAATGAAACATCCCACTGAGAAGCGGGATACTAACAGGATCGGTATCCCACTCGGATCGAAAACCCATCGGAAAACTCAAACCTAACGAGATCGGTACCTTACCGGAATCGTACTCCTACAGCTATTCGGATCCAACCGGGATCAGGATCCCACCGGGAAAAAAAAAATTAAGTTCTATTTGTATTGATGGATCTATGCCTAGCTTGGTATGGAAATATTGATGGATTTAAAACTAACCATATACAGTTTTAGAATTTCCCAGGGAGTTCGATAATTATAAAACAAAAGCTTTAACTATTGCATTAAAGTAGATTTGAATGTGATGAATTTTAAATTCTTACTTAATTATTAATCTCACTGATTTTTAAAGGGCAATTTATCTCAGGCATAACTAAATTGATAATTTATAAAATCGGCCCCTTGTTTCCCTCGATTAAATTAAAAGATAAAATATTAAAATTATTATATTTGTTCTTGATTTTTATCTTATTCAAGATGTGATTAGAAAAGAAATGTCACACAAGTTTCAAGGATGTTATTCAATTTAATCTAGAATGTTTCAAAAAGTTTAAATTGTTCAAAGGGGATATATAGTTTGATCTAACGGATTTTTTTTAAAAATTGTAATTAGTTCTCTTCATTTCCATATTGTCCCAGACTTTACTGTATCAGAGAATTAATAGAGATGAAACAAAAAATACGAACTATATAAAGTTGAGAAAGAAATTATATGGGCTGAAATAATTAAAGAACAGAAGTTTTTCTGTTGAACAATCGCTATGTGAGAATAAACAAACATTATCATTTATTTGAAAGCCTATCAAAGTATATCTAGCAGAAAAGGAAATATAATATATTTTAAACAATTTAACTTAATTACAGATTTCAGCACTACCTGCAAACCAATAGTATGAATTTTATGTTTTGAATTGGTCACAATAATAAAGATTTGGTAAGTTTTGCTAGCATTAAAAAAAATCTAAGACAGGTAGATAGATAGAAATATAGATAGATGGATAGATAGATGGATAGATAGATAGATGGATAGATAGATAGATGAATAGATAGATAAAAAGATAGATGGATAGATGGATGGATGGATAGATGGATAGATGGATAGATAGATAGATGGATAGATAGATAGATGGACAGATAGATAGATGGACAGATAGATAGATGGATAGATAGATAGATATATAGATAGATAGATAGATAAATAGATAGATAGATAGATAGATAGATAGATAGATAGATAGATAGATAGATAGATAGATAGATAGATAGATAGATAGATAGATAGATAGATAGATAGATAGATAGATAGATAGATAGATAGATAGATAGATAGATAGATAGATAGATAGATAGATAGATAGATAGATAGATAGATAGATAGATATATGGATGGATGGATAGATAGATGGATAGATAGATAGATAGATAGATTGATATATTGATAGATTGATGGATCGCTTGATAGATTGATAGATATAGATATATATACTTAAAATGTCTTTTTGCATTCTTTAAAACAAGGGTAAAACACACACAAAAAAAATATATAGGTATTATAATATTTTAATGCATTTTAAATTGCAAAAAAAATAAATTTTCTTTCAAAAATAACAAAGATTATCTGCTTTATTACTGAGTTCATTACATCAGATAAATTATTGATCAAGCCTACATGTTGAAATTGTCCTTCATATTAAACATAACAACATTTGAAAAACCAGGAAGAATAATCAAAAATAACTTTGTTTGTTGCGTGTAGACTTAGATAAATCATAATGTTTAGATTATGTTAAAACATGTAAGTGATAAATATTGATTTGTTTTAAAATTTGGCAATTATTTCTTTTAAACATTTCCCTTTGTATAAATTTAATGAACTTAAAAAAAAGTCAGCATTTTTTTCATTCCATCATTGTACACTTGAACTACAAGATATTCACACACAATATTAATTCTTCAAAGTTATCAACATTATTTGTAATGTTCCTTTACAATTTGTATTACTGGTTAACCACATTTTACTTTTTTTTTTAAACACAAAACACAAAAAAAAAAACTACAATAAGCCAAAAATTTCTTTTATTTTATATATTTGAAACTGAAAACACATATAATTTATATGCTATATTCCATATATTTATAATTACTTAGACAAATAAATTAGATATTAAATTATTATCAAACTTACCTCTCAAAGTTCTCCTCCAAATAAAAATAATAACTGCCGTGCAAAAGAGAAACTGAAATTAACAACCATTCTTTACTGTTTATCTACCAGGAAGTAAATTAAAAGAGAAAAATGATGTGCTGTGTAACTGTGTGTAGATTTTAGAACTTAATGTGTAGATAATCTTAAATCATGTAAGGTTTTTAGTATTTCTTTTCTTAGCATATTTTATTATTGTAGTTGTATTACACATGTATCATTGTTAGTTAAATTGCATATTATTTTCTTTGACAATAAATAACATATATATATATATGAACTTAGGTAGCTTAAATTATTTTAAAGATTGTATTTTTTTACTAAATTTATGTTTATGAAGATTCGTTTTTGAAATGTTGCTTTAAATATACTGCAAGTGATTTAATATTTAAAAAGAAATTTGAATATGGTCAACCCCTTCAACCCTTAAAACGTAATCGTAAATTTTCTGCTAGCCTTAATGAAAAAAACATTGAAAAAAACATTAAAAAAAAAAAAATAATAATTGCTTTGATAAGAACATCTCTTATGTTTATGTCTTGTAAGATAATAATGTGCAAAATATGTGTTTAATATTTGGACTATTTCCGACAAAGAGAGAATATGTTTTTTATTCTTAAACTGTTTGCATCCTAAATAATTATTTGTAAAGTGATTTGAAAATTGAAATTCATCATGTTAACATTTACCTAACCATATTTTTTTGGGGTCTGAGTAGCGGGGAGGGGAGGGGGGAAGGAGTAATTACATTTCTAATTTTAAAGCTGATATTAGAGTTAATTTCAAAACTGACATTTAACATAGTAGACATTTAAACCCAGACAATTACAATGCATCGGATAAAGTAGAAAAAAATATTCGCCTTGAATGCAAAATCAAAATAAATTTGTCAACCAATTGTGTAGAGTGTCAGTAAGATGGTTAGTTCAAAATATCATTAAAATTTCGTTTACATTATGATTTAAGAATGTATAATTTAAGGAAAAAAAAGAATGTTTAGAATGTGTTTTAGATTTTACGTTCGACGATCAAGAAAAGACGTGAACATAACCTAGAAATAATTTGATTTCCTTGCTCTAAATATGTTTCAAAGAATACATCTCAAAAATATGAAAATAAAAAATGTATTAATGTTAGCCCTAATATTTAAGAAGATTTAATTTTAATTATTCAGTGAAGGAACATTTGAAGTTCATGTGCCAGTAAAAATTAATGAGTATATTTTGGAAAAAAAATTTAAAAAATTAAGACATTCATTTTTTTTTTTTTTTGCAGATTAAAATGTCACTACATCTTTATAGACTTTTGGCTTTGTTCGCTATTTATGGTGGGTTTTCATATTTTAACATAAAATAAAAAAAATTTAAAAAATTAAGAAATTTATTTTTTTTTTTTTTTTGCAGATTAAAATGTCACTACATCTTTATAGACTTTTGGCTTTGTTCGCTATTTATGGTGGGTTTTCATATTTTAACATAAAAACTTATTCATTTCTTTTAAATGGTAATTTACTCAGTTGAAAAAAAAATGTGATATGAAGAAAATAAATCACTTTGATTAAAACTACTAATTTTATTTATGTACCCTCACTTATTTAAAAAAAAACAAAAAAAAACTGAATTTTTAAAACTATTATTTAATTAATTAATTAGAACATGCGCAAAGAAAGTCAATAGGAAGAAGACTGAACCACTTTGATTCGCAACATGGAATGTGAGAACCACGTGTCCTGGATTTGAAACGGACGTTGATCAGATTGACAATGAAAAGAAGACTGCCGTCATTGATAAAGAACTCGACAGACTAAACATTTATATTGCGGGCATCCAAGAGACCCGACTAGAGGTAAGCGGTACCATAAAGGAAGCCAGCTACACATTTTACTGACAGGGGAAATCCGCAGATGAACCTAGATTGCATGGTGTTGGATTTGCTGTAAGAAGCACATTATTGGCCTGTATTGAACCTCCTTCTTTGGGATCGGAGAAGATTTTGCGACTGCTCATGTCATCATCTGCTGACAAGGTCAACGTATTCAATGTGTATGCTCCAACTCTTCATTCGATTCCAGAACAGAAAGATTTGTTCTATGAGACGCTGTACCAAGAATTAACAAGTGTCCCCAAAACCGAAGCATTGTACATTCTGGGAGACTTTAATGCTAGCGTAGGAGCTGATCAGGAAGCCTGGTCGTAATGTCTTTATTATCACGGATTAGAAAGGATTACTGAAATCGGACAACGTCTGCTGGAGCTGTGCTGCTCCCATGGTCTCTGTGTTACAAATATCTTCTTCAAATGTAAACAAATCCAAAAGGTGTCATTGCGACACCCACGTTCCCGCCACTGGCACCAGCTAAACCTCGTCATTACTAGGCGCTTGGAGCTAGCCAGTGTACTTCACACATGCAGCTACCATAGTTCCGACTGTGACACGGACCATTCTCTAGTGGCGAGCAAGATACGAATAATGCCCAAAAAATTGCATAATGCTAAAAAGACGTGTCATCCATGAATAAAAATCCACAGCTCAAACAACCCAGAAAAAAACGCAGGAATTCTCAAAAGTGTTGCAGGACACCCTTGCTAAAGGATCTCACGATAGAACTATTGACTCTAAGTTGAGTCATTTACGAGATGCTGTGTACGATAAAGCGAAGTGCGTCTACGGTAAAAAGGAGAATACAAAAAATGACTAGTACGAGGCGCATTGGAATGTGATGGAACCCGTAATCGAGTGGAAGAGAAGAGCCCTACTTGCCTATAGGGATTGTGCTAGTAAAGTACAGGCGCTCAAAACCGCAAAAAAAATTATCACATTAGACGGCTCGCAACTGTGCAAACACTTAATGGCTAGATCTTTGCAGTTTCTTACAATCAGCTTCAGACAACGGAGATGCAAGGAGCATGTTTGAGGGCATCCAGAGGGCATATGGTCCACACGCGTCAAAAATAGCACAAATCAAGTCTAAGGCGGGTTAAAATATCAAGAATCCAAATGATCAAATCCGGCGTTGGATAGACCATTATCTTAAGCTATACTCGACAATAAATATTGTCACTGAGACCGCTCTGCATAATATTTCCGCCTTGTCAGTAATGAATGAACTGGATGAAGAGCCAACTTTACAGGAGCTCGAAAAAGCCATCGATTACCTTGCGGATGGGAAGGTTCCAGGGATAGACGGCATCCCAGCGGAAATCCTCAAAAATAGAAAACTTATCCTACTTCAGCCCTTACATGAGCTTCTCTGTATGTTTTAGGAAACAGATCAAATTCCCCAGGACATGAGAGACGCCAACTTCGTAACATTTTTTTTTTTTAAATAGGGAACCTAAGTGATTTCATAACTACCGAGGTATTTCTCTCCTTAGCTTAGTTGGAAAGACTTTTGCACGTGTTGCCCTTAAACGATTGCAGAGTTTGGGGAACCGCATCTACCCAGAGTCCCAGTGTGGCTTCCGAAGTGGGCGCACAACAATAGACATGGTATTTTCGCTACGCCAAATGCAGGAGAAATGTCGTGAACAACATATGCCTCTTTATATTGCCTTCATAGACCTTAACAAGGCATTTGACTTGGTAAGTCGAAGGGGCCTTTTCAGTATCTTGCAAAGAATAGTTTCTTGTCCCCTACGACTGCTCACAATAATACAGTCATTTCACAAAAACATGCACAGAACAGTAACTTTAAATGGCAATGTCTCTGAGTCATTCCCATTTAGCAGCGGAGTAAAACAGGGTTGTGTACTGGAACCAACCCTCTTTTCCATATTCTATTCGATGCTCCTTCAATTTGCCTTCAGGGACTGTGAAGAAGGAGTGTTCGTCCATACAAGATCTGATGGAAGGCTCTTCATTATATCCCGCCTTCATGCCAAGACCAAATTAAAAGGTGCTGATTCGTGAACTGCAGTTCACTGATGATGCCGCCTTAACATCTCACACAGAAGAAGGTCTGCAGGGGCTGGTTAATCGTCTATCATACGCTTGTAAAGAGTTTGGACTTTCGATTAGTCTACAGAAAGCTCATGTAATGATGCAAGAATGACCGTTTCCTACAATCATATCTATTCGGTTGTTGATCATTTCACATACCTGGGATCCAATATTTCTACTTCTCTCTCCGTTGATGAAGATATCAATATCAGGAATGCAATTGCAACAGCAGCAATTGCTAAACTGAAAAAGTTGGTG
Source organism: Lymnaea stagnalis (assembly GCA_964033795.1). Taxonomy (NCBI): domain Eukaryota; kingdom Metazoa; phylum Mollusca; class Gastropoda; family Lymnaeidae; genus Lymnaea; species Lymnaea stagnalis. The sequence goes on along the minus strand of CAXITT010000160.1, from coordinate 942,233 downwards.
TGGAATAATCTCAATCTAACTGATAAAACAAAAATAAGTTTCTATCAGGCATGCGTGCTTAGCACACTCTTATACGGTGGCGAAGTGTGGATCACATACACTAGTCAGGGGCGGAAACTCAACAGCTTCCATCAATGATGTCTGCGTTGCATTTTACGCATTCGTTAGCAGGACAGAGTTCCTGACGTGCAAGTTTTTCAACATGAACACATGTTTAGCATATTCTCCTTTCTTATGAAGAAGTGCCTTTGCTGGTTAGGTCATGTATAGAGAATGGGGGAAGGACGGATCCCAAAGATACTGCTGTGTGGAGAGTTGGCAGAAAGGACAAGACATATTGGACGACAAAGCCTTAGATTTATTGACGTTTTTAAACGAAGCATGGAGTAAGCCAATATTGAAACAAACGAATAGGAGTTCATTGCCGAACATCGCTCCAACTGGGGAACAGCAGTGTTTGAGCGAGTAAAAAAGGCAGAAGATACTCGAAACGAGGCCCTTGAATAAAAAATAACAATTAGGAAATCAAGATCTTACCGGGATTCAATATTCTCCTGCAAGAGATGCGGCCTTTATTGCCATTCTAGGATTGGCCTTGTGAGCCATTCGTCAAAGTGCAGAACTATATAGCTACTCCATCGTCTCACGAAGACGGAAGGGTGCCATATATGTATAAAATATGCATATATATATATATATAAATTGTAACTTAAAAAAGACATCGACTTCCTTAATCCTCTTATATATTCATTTTCTTAATTTAAAAAAAGTTTGCACCAATAGTTTATCAGTCCGATTATGGAACAATTATGGTATAGTGTAAAATGTGAAAGGGATTAATGGAATATCTCCAGAAAATGTGTTATCCAAGACTTTGTCTGCAAGTGCTTTGTGCTCAATTCTTTTTCTATATCTCAAGGGCTAACGATTAATGTATTTACATAAATAGGATCCAGAATGATCGAGTATTTTCGTTATGATTCAACTGGTGTTGAAGAGGGTCCTTCAATGGTTTTAAGCACTAATAAGCGAGGTTATCATGAACTTGGGGTTGATAGGCATGAGGCATAGCCGCACATGTTTTAAATGTTGTCATCTGAAGTGTTCCTTTTGCTAGCTTCTTCTATTTTCTGATTATATTTGCAGTTCCCATCCTGTGTTCTTGTTATGAGCCTGTATTGCCTTTCACGACCTCATCAATATCTAGTGTAGAAAAGGAGGAGTTTATGTTTTTCACTGGAACAGTGAATGAGCTCACTATTTTTCGTGTACATCATGGAGAGCAAGTTTAATCGTCATCATTCCTCAAATCCTCAAAAGTTACAAGCCATTTTTTTTTTCCAGTACGCTACCTACACTTTAAATGTTCCTGTAGCGATTAAGGACAAAGCGTGCTGCCCATCACTAGACCGTCTCGAAACTCTCGATTTACTTCTGGGTGAATGATTCCCAGACTGTATATGCATAATATAAAAGCGGCCGAACAAAGCTTTTTAGGCTCTTTCTTTCACACTGAAGTGTCCTAAACTTAGAATTTGCATTAGTGTTCCTTTTGCTAGCTTCTTCTATTTTCTGATTATATTTGCAGTTCCCATCCTGTGTTCTTGTTATGAGCCTGTATTGCCTTTCACGACCTCATCAATATCTAGTGTAGAAAAGGAGGAGTTTATGTTTTTCACTGGAACAGTGAATGAGCTCACTATTTTTCGTGTACATCATGGAGAGCAAGTTTAATCGTCATCATTCCTCAAATCCTCAAAAGTTACAAGCCATTTTTTTTTTCCAGTACGCTACCTACACTTTAAATGTTCCTGTAGCGATTAAGGACAAAGCGTGCTGCCCATCACTAGACCGTCTCGAAACTCTCGATTTACTTCTGGGTGAATGATTCCCAGACTGTATATGCATAATATAAAAGCGGCCGAACAAAGCTTTTTAGGCTCTTTCTTTCACACTGAAGTGTCCTAAACTTAGAATTTGCATTAGGAACCCAAGAGTAATATTTACTTTGTTGCATAGATTGGTAATATGCTCGTCTTAACTGACCATATGACCCTGCAGTTCATAAGGGTGGTTTAGACATGTACTACTTCTTAAGACTAGAAGTGTATTGCATTTGATTCGGTCCCGGTCAAAACTGTTGGTGATCGTCCTATAAACAAGCATGGTGTTTGCAAACAATCATTCTAGGCTGTTCAGTTTCTTAAGTAGGACCATTGAAATGCTAGGAAGAAACAAGAGCCTTGCACCGAGCTCTACGTGACTCCTAAACACCAACAACGAAGAATCGTGTACCGTCCAACACTTCTGCCTGGCACCGGTTGCTGTTTTGGTAGTGCCTTTCAAGTTTGTTTAAAGTTATGTTGCCTACATGTTGAATGAAGCCTTGGTATCCAGCTTATCGTAACTAAGCTCGAACGTTTCGTTCAGTATCTACAGCTTTCTTTTAGGCCTGACAAGTTGTCTTTAATGCATTTCTTCTATTCAACAGCAAACAGCCTACGTTGCGCAAGCTTAAAATAGAATATCCCTTAAGCAAATTGGTCGTCTTGAAATCCTACGACATATCGGGCTGTTCAAAACGTGTACAGTATTTAATGGATATAGATGACTGGACGACCTACATGTACGAGTACTTCAGTGTGCCAATACATTTTTAGGCATGCCGGTAAACAAAAGCCTAAGAGTTAAACATTCCGTTTCTAGCATTTTTCCTGTACTTTTCTCGCCGCAAACATAACATCAAGAGTTTAGTGTTTATTAAATAAATATATTTTTTAAAAATTATTTCTGACAGCAGACCCTTCGAAAGAGACATGCAATGAAGTTTTGATGAAGATGCTATTGGTTATAATTCCTAGAAACGTTTGAAATAATATGTACAATTTATTTTTTTGCAAGATTGACGTTTCCCTTGACATTTTAACAGAAGAATTCAATAGATCATTTCTGAAAATTATGTGGAATTGTCACTTTTAGCCAGATACTAATGAACAATTTTTTTATAGGATTCAGATTATAGATGTGCCCTTTTTTGTACATTTTGGTATGTATCACGACAAAATGTGAGTTTATTTCACACTAGTACAGCAGATCCCTAAATATTGATAGGTCTTGGTTAATGCAGCACGAGGTTTCCACTTCATATTGATGGAAACATGAAAATGACAATATATGGCTAAATCGTGTTCAAAATAGGACGTTGTTACCTATCTATCTATCTAAGTATCTATCTGTCTATCTATCTATCTATCTATCTATCTATCTATCTATCTATCTATCTATCTATCTATCTATCTATCTATCTATCTATCTATCTATCTATCTATCTATCTATCTATCTATCTATCTATC
>CAXITT010000160.1:861137-937732 GCA_964033795.1 Lymnaea stagnalis | reverse complement strand
ATATATATATATATATATATATATATATATATTTAAAGCCTATATATATATATATATATATATATATATATATAAATATATATATGTAATAAACTTTTCTCTTGCTACCTCTCCTATCTTCTCTCTCCATAGACCTGTGTTATACTTTAAAAAATGTTTATACATTTGTAATGACTTGATATTTCAGATGTTTCTTTGAGTCTATGGTCTATGGATGGAAAAACACAAACATTTAAGGTTGCTTTAAAAAATTATGGAGACGTTATCAACATACATTGGATTTTTCAAAATGGAAATAGTATTATTACTTTATTTCTATGTAGTTCAGGTAATGATATGAGAAGTGATGTTTCTGACGATCAAATTCTAGACCTTTACTCAGCAACCTTAACTTCAAATTCATCATCATATATTAGTCTGTTCACAATCAAGAATGTCAGCCTGTCTCTACACAACACAAGATGGCTTTGTAATGCTGATTCTATTACCAACCCTAGCTTTCATGAAACAGTGACTTTTGACCTTCAAGTATTTTGTAAGTTAAAAATAGTATAATTTATTATTTTATACTTGAAAAAGAAAGTGTCTGCAAGTTTTTTGTCTAAGCGTGGCGTGGCCAGCTAGTAAGTCTGACCTGACTCCCCAAAGCTAAAAAACCCACGTCTATTTTTTATCTCCCAAAACAAATAAAAGAGATTGACTACACGGGAGATAGTAAGAGAATAAAGCCTAGTCAATATTTTGAATATTGCTATTATAATTGACATTAATCTTATTGAGGGTTTTCGAACACCATCGTCCCCTGCAGATCTGTTGCGTGGATGACTGATGTGCTGATGCGACATGGAGCACTATTCAAGATGCTCCTGGTCTTCAACACAAAACTTTTGCAGTTATGCAGCTTAACTGTAAAGGTTTTTAGAGGAAAAATATATTAGTGCAACAAACTACTCCACAGTCAGGAACTTGAAGTAACTCTACTGCGAGAAACACTACTGTAAATCTTCCCATTGCCATTAAGGGTTTGTTTCTGTATATCGCTGCAATTGCACAAAGCGCAGAGGGTTAGTAACACCCACTCACAGCAAAGCTTGTAGAGAGCAGAACTATTGTTTTAACAGGTACTCTGACCCTGAGACTTGGTTTAGGTGGTAAGTTCTTTAGAATTTGTAATATCTGCTACACCATTAAGATCCGGATGTGCCTTCCCTTTCATGGTACATCTATATTTAGCGTTACAATTATTACTGGGGATTTCAATGCCCAAATGGAGATATGAGTTATAACAACACAAATGCCTCAATGAGTTATCTTGTGGAGGTCAAACTCACAACTAATCTCATGAAGGATACAGAACGTGAACAGTGTTCCAACACTGCTCCATTCAAGCAAAACTTGCCCTCTCACTTTATGATATAACTCTGGTGGCTGCCAAATCAAGGCCAACATTTAATATGAAGTCTTGGATTACATTGGCAGCGACCATAGACAAATTCTCATAACACTAGATCTTGCTTGTGCTAGTGGAAACTCGTTTTGCTTGGAGGCACTCGCTGTTAGGCAAAGCCAAAATGGACTCTATTCTGCGCAGAAATGGAGAGCACAATAGCGGATTGAATAGGGATTCCGAATACCCCCGAAGCATAGACGTTGCATAAAACAAGTTTGTGAGTATTATTTAGAGAGTTGCAAAGAAAAAACTACCCAGAACACACGGGAACCTTAAGCTCTAACTCTTTTTGGAAAAGAAGTTCCCAGATTTGAAACGTAAACGAAGGAAGGCTTCAATGAGTTTGATAAGCTTGATAAAAATTTTACAGCTGAGGTCCATAAGGTTGTCGATAGGGCAAGCAAGACAAAATTGGTTGTTACATGTGGAATATTTAAACTGAAAGACGGAAAAAGGTCTTGCGTTTGATAAATTCATTATCCTGCATAAGAAATATCCGTAGTTTGCGTCTGACACAGATCTCAAAGATGAGACTTTTTAATAGAGATGAGCAAAAATTACCAAAATGTAGAAACATTGAGAATAAGCCAGAATCTAAGTCGTCTCCGGAAGCATGTAGATGTGGCACAACTGTGGGTTCCACATGTGAAAATTTGATCGAGCCTTACAATTTGGTTTAATTGCTAACTGCTATTGACAATGTCAACGCCGCCCACGTGCCAGGGACGGATAAGATCGGCAATGACATGGTTAGAAAAAAAAAAAAACTTTTGCCCGACACCAGAAAAAGTTATTCTGAATAAAAAAAAAAATCCTGGGAAACTGGATTCATAAAGCAGTGAAAAAATTCGATCAATCGAATGGTTACCATCCGATATCAATAGCATGCCGCCCACGTGCCAGGGACGGATAAGATCGGCAATGACATGGTTAGAAAAAAAAAAAAAACTTTTGCCCGACACCAGAAAAAGTTATTCTGAATAAAAAAAAAAATCCTGGGAAACTGGATTCATAAAGCAGTGAAGAAATTCGATCAATCGAATGGCTACCATCCGATATCCATAGCATCCTGTCTAGAGAAGGTATCCTAGAGAATGGTTAATGAGAGGCACTCAACTGCACACTGTTCCTAGCCAATATCAGTGAAATGCTATAAAAAAAATTTCAACTAGAGCTGCAATATCTACATATGATTTTATTATCTGGAGCACAGGTAAACATTTCTGCCGAAAGCAACAGATATTACAGCAAAGTCTTTCGTCTAACAGCAGGTTTAATGAAGCTGTGACATATAGAAATTTCACACAGATAGGACTGTCTATTCACTCTTTGCGAAAGGGCGAACCATTCTCAAAAATTGGATTAATCTCAATGTGATCAATTTAGCGCTCAAATTTCACAAGCAACCATTTTACAAGAGCACTCAAAATTGATCAAAAGATGCAAATTCATAATTTTATACAATACCTATACTCTGTGGCAAGCGACAAGTTTAACCTGATGAAAACTTGGCTTGCACAATTTGGGCGCAGCAGCCAGTAGTCTAAGAGATCTTTTTCTAAGCAGAATCATGTGGGAATTGGACTGTAGCATTCCGGTCCAGTCCTTTGCAAGTAAGACCACATTGGAAAAGTTTGACCAAATTCTGAATTGGGCCTTGAGATTAACCTGTGGTGCATATAGAACAATATCCACAGCTGCTGTAGAAGTTAATGTAGAACCATTTTAAATCAGAAGAGAAAAGAAAGGCAATCTTAATTATTGTCTAGAGCAGCGGCTCTCAACCTGTGGGGGTCGCACTAGTCTTTCCCAGGGGTCGCCTAAGACCACCGGAAAACACATATACTCTACAGTTATAATGTATAAAAAATATTTTTCCGGTTTGGGGGTCACCACAACATGAGAAACTGTATTAAATGGTCACGGCATTAGAAAGGGTTAAGAACCACTGGTCTAAAGTACAGGCGGTAAAATGAAAAGGAACGGTGTTTGCAATGCAAAAGAACTGAGTAGCGTTTAGGCGACTAAAAAGATTATTACTCAAGCATCAAGCAGTGGAACTTGAGCAGGCATTCAACCAACCTCGCAATAAAGAAAGACTTGCTGTAATATCATGTTCCTTTTTATATTTGGTCAATGGGCAGACACACAAAACTGCCAGAGGCATCTTCTCTAACATGCCCACTCCTTGCAGACAAAACCCATGTTGGAAATAGGACATACACAGCAGATTCTAGTGACGCTAATGATTATTTAGCATCGACACACACATATGGAGGCTAGATAACAAGAGGGACAATACCTACTGGCATTGCAGGCTGGATCCAGAAACAATAGCACTTTTTTTTATTAATGTCCTTCATCAGATGTTCCAGGGGAAGTCAGGGCGATGAGAGATATATGCTAAAGAAAAATGTTATATGGCCCGCTTAAAAGACGGAGCTGGTAGCCAATGTACCAGTCGCTAAAGGAGTGTAATCTCAGATCCTTACCGGAATATGTGTGATATTTCGTTCTTTATACCATATTAACATTTAAAAATAATATATTCTGCATCAAATTAACTTTTTAAAAATGTAATGAAATATTTAAAGAAAATTCATATTTATTGAGATGTCTTCTTTCATATCAAAAGTAATAAATATTTCTTTTAAATTTTAATCAAGCCCCTGCTGAAATTTCAACATGTGATCAAGTAAAAGAAATTAATGAAAGCAATATTCAAATATATTGTTGGACAAACAAAGTCTTTCCTGGAAGCATTTGTCTATTAACTGTAAAAACTAATGTAAGTATTTTCAAATAAAAGTATTAACATTTAAAACAACTTCTCGTGTGACGTAGCAAAGGTTTTATACAACAAGTGAGTCAAACTCATGGTGTAACTCTTTCTTTCTCCCCTCCCCCCCCCATAAAAAATCGACGATTAATTTTCCTTTTTAAAATAAGTCCAAAAATGAAAAGAACACAAACAAATTAATTGAAAGTGAGAAGGTAACTGGATTTAAGATCTATAACTACGTTATAACATTTTACCTACCTAGGGAATTCAACCAAATCGGTATCACACTCACTTACATTCCACCAAATGCTAAAACAGAGCAGGCTACTGAGACACTTTTAGATGTAATCCATGATTTTGAAACAAAAAACCCAGACTCCGTTCGTCTTGTTATGGGGGACTTTAATCAACTATCACTGAATAAATCAATGCCTACATACACCTAGTTCGTTACTTGCCCTAGGCGACAAGACCGAACTCTGGATATGTGTTATGCTAATATAAAAAAGGCCTACACATGTCGTGCTTTATTTCCTCCAGGAGAATCCGACCACACAATGGTCCGCCTAACGTCATGCTATAAGCCAGTTTTAAAAACCAAAATTCAGGCAAAAACTGTTGAACTGTCGTCAGATGAAGCGACAGAAAACTTTTAAGCCTGCTTTGAATTTAAGACAGGAACACATTTTTTACACTTGCCCGGACATTGACGAGCTAACAAACACCTTCAATACCTACATTAAGTTCTGTGTAGATGAAACTATTCCCCCCCCCCCCTCGAAAATTATACAAAACATCCGAGTATTCAACAACAACAAACCCTGGATGAGCAAAAAAAAAAAGGAGGCCATACACCACAAGAAGATCATGACTAAAATTAACTATCAGGAATTTATTAAAGATAAACAAATATTGAAATAACAAACACCTTCAATACCTACATTAAGTTCTGTGTAGATGAAACTATTCCCCCCCCCCCTCGAAAATTATACAAAACATCCGAGTATTCAACAACAACAAACCCTGGATGAGCAAAAAAATAAAGGAGGTCATACACCACAAGAAGATCATGACTAAGATTAACTATCAGGAATTTATTAAAGATAAACAAATATTGAAAGAACAAATATATCAGGGTAAAAAACAATACAAACAAAAAATCGAAAAATTATTCCATAGTAACAACTCAAAGGCTTGTTGGGCAGGACTCAAGCAAATAACAGGATATACTCCTGAGCTAGAATGCGTATGTTTTGAGGACGTGAGTAAATTTTTTAACGACCTAAATGACTGTTATTGTCCTTTTGATAGCCTCGACATTGGAAAAGTACACAATGAGATGATAAATACATTTAAAGATGGCAGTAGTTCACAGGATGATACTTTATTGTTCACCGAAAAGGGAGTGATGTCATTATTTTAAAAAATCGATGCAGCCAAGGCATCGAGACCAGAGAAATTAAGTGGTCGGCTCATTAAACTATGCTCAGAGGAGATCTCTTCCATTTTTTGTTACATCTATATATATAAAAATGAATGTCTGTATGTATTTTTATATGTATGTATCTTTGTATGTCTCGTATGCGCTCCGACGCAATTTGTGCGATTGCGACAAAACGTTGGTGAGTTTTTGTCACATAACTGAGTCATTACAACGCTTATACAATGTTCCGTTTTCAACCGTTGGGTTAATTCATTTTTTTCCTAATATTAGCTTTGTAAAAAAACAATTTCCATTTTCGCTTTTACGCCATTTATCCGATTCCGATAAGACTTTTTGTGAGATGTTGCGAGCATGTCCGTAAAGCTTTCTAAATTAATACAGCCGTTTTATGATATTCAGTTTTGAGCCAGGGGCTCTATGTTCCATTTTACTTAAATTAGCTATATAAATATATTTTCAAAAAGTATATGCTCCTACACCATTCATGCGATTTAAACAAAACTTTAGGGAATTGTTGTCCATAAGTTGCCGCATTAGATTGTGTTATTTAAACACTTTTAAAGTATTCTGTTTTCAGCTGTTGGAAATTAATTCGTACTTTTTCTCACATAAGATATGTAAAAATAATTTTCTTATGGCTCCTGCGCTATTTATTCTATTACAATAATACTTGGTGAGATGTTGTCACCAGGACAACCGCAAACGTTTTTTGACTTATTAGAATAGTTTAAAATATTTCGTTTTGAGCCAGGGGTCTTATGTTCATTTTTCCTTATATAAACTATTCACATATATTTTCACACCGCATGCGCTCCTACACCATTCAAGCGATTACGATAAACCTGAGGTGAGCTGTTTTCCAGAAGCCAGAACATTTTTCTAAGTCATTATAACCCGTCTAACATATTCCATTTCGGACAATTGACCCCTAATTCGTTTTCTTTTTCTCATACGAGCTTTATAAAAAAAATATTTACGTATGCTTTCCTTACCACTTATTAGACGGCGATAAAACTTTAGAGATATGTTGTGCATACGCTCAAATAGATTTTTTAAAATTATTACAAACATTTTTTAATACTCTGTTTTGTTTGTAGTCAGGCGTCCAATGTTCGTCTTTTCTACATAAGCTATACAGCTATAATTTCAAACAGAGCTAATGCATGGATGGATAGCTTTTAAATAAATTACAAAGAGTGACCTTAAATAGTGTGTTTGATACATTAAGTAGGTTTCTGAAGTAATTCAACAATTCTACAATATTCATTTGTGGCCGAGGCCCCTAAATTCTTTTTTTGCCATATTATTATCACTATAATTATCGTATGTATTTCTAAACCATTCATCTGATTGTAAAAAAACGTATTCAATTGAAATGCGCACTACAACAAATGTTTCTAAATTAGAAAAAAGAATTAAAATGTTCCGTTTGGGCCATAGACCCTAATTTTATTTTTTCTCCTAAGAGCTTTTTAACTATAATTTCAAACAGAGCTATTGCATGTGTGGATGGAGATGAATCCACTTGCAAATGTTTCTAACTTAGTACAACCGTTTTACAATATTCCGTTTTGTTTTTTGTTAAATGAGTTTCATCAATATAATTTAAAACGGAGCTATCAAAGCTACCGTCCTTGAACAAATTACACATTTGTAGTAAAGCAGAGAAAACACGTTTTTGCATTTTTAGTGTAAGAGTATTTTTTTATTTTTATAAATAAGCTTGAACTTTGTGACGCATTTTAGAATGGGATTTGACGTTGAACACGTGTTGTTGGTTGTTATTTTTATTACAAGTATTTCTTGAATAGATTCTTATAATTTCGGAATTGTTTTGTTTTATGTAAAGTTATTTTAAAGTATTCTTAATTAATTAAATATCATTCTTGACAAGGTAGGTATTGAACTATGGTAATATCGAGATTTTAACCCTGAAATTTATGATTTTTAATTGAAAGTGAAGCTATACAACTGGAACTCTCCTGCCAACAATGAACGTACCTATTGTATTAGGTTTTTAGTGTAATAAGATGGAAGATCCTAATTGTGAAAATTATTAAAGTTATACATATTGTAAATTAATTGAATCAAATACAAACAGCGATATTTCATTTTGTGTGTGACCTAACAAGTTGTGTTATTTGTGAAATATCATTGCTAAGAACAGATATCACATGCATATGTAATATTTGTCACAAAGCAATAACTTCGCTTTCAAATCAATTATGCAAACCAAACAAAAAGCTATTGGTTTTTCTGCACCTCAAGCACGAAAGAAAAAAATCATCACGAGCTTCGGAAATATTCGAGCAACAAGAAGCAAATTCGGAAATCGCTCGGGGTAGGCAATGCTCAAACCCGTTCATCTGAAACATTCGAGAAACGAAAAGTAAGACAAGAAACCGCTCGAGTACGAAATGCTCAAACAAGTTCATCTGAGACAGTCGATCAATGGGAAGCAAGGCAAAAAACCACTCGAGTACGCAATGCTCTAACCCGTTTGTCTGGAACAGTCGAGCAGCGATAGAGAAGACTTGATTCCGATACAGTATGCACTGCTCACGCCAGTCGAAAACTGCAAGCTCAATTAAATATTTGTGCATACCAATACGATGCTAATTATGTTTACAGTCTTCATCCAAGTGTGATAATTGGAAAAATCGATAAATTAGGCGTGTATTGCAGTGCCCTCAAATTTATGAATGAAACAATGGGAATTTGCTGTGCGGGTGGGTAAGTGAAATTGCCAGAATTACATTCACTACCGGAACCATTATTAATCTTGGTATCAGATGACACAAGCCAAAGGAAACATTTCTTGGAAATCTTAAGCAAGTACAATTCATGTTTCCAAATTACATCGTTCGGTGAAACAAATTTTATGTGCGAGAATTACATGCCAACATTTAAAGTGTAAGGCCAAACTTGTTATCGTGCAGGATCTCCGATGCCAATGCCAAACACAGATCAAAAATTTCTTCAAATGTATTTTATGGGGAATACTGATGAACAAATTGATCAACGTTGTCATATCAATACGAGCACTAAATGATAAATCGTCGCTGCATTGAAAAAATTTTTTTTACAACACAACGAATTAATTTAAATGTTTAGAATTGCACTTGAAAAGATGACGAATGATGACTACAAAGGCATAGTTAGAGCAGACAAAACACTTGTCGGCCAACACGAAAGACAATACAATGCACCAACAATTGATGAAGTGGCGATCGTTATAGTAGACGAATAACTTAACTCAAGTGATATAATTCTTCATTGCAGATGTGGTGATGTTCAGCGAATCTCAGAATCTCATCGCTCATACGAAGAATTTCAAGATCCTATTTTATGTGAAGATAGATATCATTTCAAATATCAAATTGAGAAATCCACATACAGATGAGGAATTGAATAAGAAAGTCAGCGCTATTCATAGCAATTGATGATCTATGAGAGTGCCGAAAATCATATCTTGAAAAGTCGACAAGTGTTCCATCAATAAATTGTTGAAATGTATGCGAAAATCGAAACCGAACGACTCGTCTACATTATGTTAAATCAAAGCAAGTTCCGTTCCGAAGAGTACATTCATTAACGTGATGCAATTGTGAATGATAGAAATATGAATCCAAATGAATTAAGGAATTATTACCTGCAATATTTGCTGGAAGTCATCGTCACATGCATGAAAATGCACAAGATGCAATGACTATGTTGGCGCATATGGCCGCTCAGATATTTTTATTGCATTTACATGCAACCCTACGTTGGAGGAAATACAACAACATTTGTTAACTGGACAATCAGCATCAGATCGTAACGATATTACTGCGCGTGTTTTAAAAAAAAATTGAAATATTTAATAGATTTTATTGTTAAGTATCATTTTTTTATGAGCAACACGCTGTTGGATGTATTCCGTTGATTTGAAAAAAAGAGGATTGCAACATGCACACATTTTAATTTGGTTGATCAAAAAAGTAAAACCAGATCAAATTGATCAAGTGATTTCTGCAGAAATACTAGATACCAACATTGATCAATACTTAGAAATCGTCAGCAAAAACATGATTTACGGTCCATGTGGATTACTCAAAAAAATGTGCCATGTAAGTTTAATTGGAAATGCAAAAAAACGATAACCAAGAGATTTAATTGCGGAGACTATCACTGGAAATGTTAGCTATCCACTGTATCGTTGACTATCAACTGAAGATGGTAGCAAAGCAATCACTTTAAAAGTACGAAACCATGATGTTGCAAGTGATAATCTATGGGTAGTACCGTATTAACCGTTACTCTCGAAAACGTTCAAAGCACGCAACAATGTAGAGTACTGCAATTCCGTGAAATCGATCAAGTACATTTGCAAATATGTTAACAAATGAAGAGATATAGCAGTTTTTGGAATTGAAAAAAAAAATCTGGATCAATCTATGAAGTCGACCAATATCAACTTGTAAGCTACATTAATGGCAATGAAGCAGTATGGTGCATTTTATCATTTACATTCCATGAACGCCATCCAACAGTTGTTCGTTTGACAGTGCATCTTGAAAACGGACAGCGAGTGTACTTTAAAACAGAAAATGCACGTGTAAGAGCAGTGTCACATCCGTCAAAAACGTTAACTGCATTTTTCTCATTATGCCGGAATGATGTTTTTGAAAAGACGCTACTTTACTCTGAAGTGCCAACATATTACACATGGAATGCATTAGCGAAAAGTTTTAAACGCCGCAAACAGTGTAAAGCATTTGAAGAACACCCCAATTTATATGCGGCTCACGAATTAGGCCTTCTGTACACTGTTCACCCAAACAATGCACAATGCTTTTACATGCGAATACTGTTAATCAACGTACGTGGACCAACATCCTTACAAGAATTGAAACCAGTAAACGGTCAAGTATGTGCCACTTATCGTGAAGCTTGCCAAGAACACAACTTTTGGAAAACGATTTTTATTGGGATTCTTCGCTCTCTGATGCATTGAATATTGCTCAACCACAGAAAATACGCTGTTTGTTTCCAATCATATTGACAACTTGCTTCTCATCCAATCCAAAAGATCTTTGGGAGAAATACAAAGACGACATGAGTGAAGACATCCTACATCATCATTTGCGTGCAACGAATGAAAATCCGGACATTATATTTACACCAAACTTGTATAACGAGGCATTTTTTTCCATTGAGGACATATGTTGGCAATCTCTAACAAAGCATTGGTAGAGTTGGGAATGACTTCTTCGAATCGATCTACAAACACGCTTTTAAATCGTGATTTGCAATGTGAAACGCACTTTGACATCGAATAATTATGTACATTTGTTCAGATAAATCTTCCGAAATTGGCTCCAGAACAACTCAAAGTGTATGACAGAATTATGCATGCAAATACCAGACAAAGCTGTGAACAATATTTCCTAGATGCGCCCAGATTCACAGGAAAAACTTTCCTACTTTCACTTATTTTTGCAACAATATGATAATAAAAAAATATTGCACTGGCTATCGCATCATCTGGAATTACAGCAACTGTTTTGGATGGTGGCCTCAACAGCTGCTGATGAATTAAACACATGTCTCAAATCATCAGTTTTATGGTGACATTTACAGAAATCGACTTTGAAGAACAATAGACTTGTACAACTACATAATGATGCATCCGCTGTACGGTTTGCAAAATAATTATTGGACATAGGAAATGTGAAAATGGGAATTGATGAATCCACACATTATTTGACACTGCTAACAAGCCTCTGTAAAAATTAAAGCTACCACCGACGAATTCAAACTTAGAGTTTTTCGAAATATCGTACAATATTAAAAAAAATCATCAGTGGCTTAGTGCACCTGCTATATTAGCAACCAAAGACAACTATGTCAATGCCATCAACTTAAGCATTCAAAATTAAATCCCAGACCAAAAAATGGACAACGTATAAATCCATCGATACTGTATTGAAATAAGACGAAGTTGTCAATTAACCAATCACTTGACTTGCCAGGAATTTCATCGCACGTTTTAACACTGAAAATTTGCGTGTCTATTATTCTTTAGCGAAATTTAAATCCACTACGACTTTACAATTGTAGCAAGTTTCTGGGGAAAATATGATGAAAAACCGTCGAAGCTACTATTTTCAATGGACAATTTAAAAGGAGAAGATATACTTTTGCCACGCATCACAATGATTCCAACAGATATGCCATTGAATTGCAAACGTCTGTAATTTCCGGTTCGGTATCTAGAACGCGCAGGGACAATAGCTACAAGTTTGCGGACTAAATTTGGAGAAAAATACTATGCTTCTCCCATGGACAGTTGTATGTCCCCTGCTCTCGCTTTTAAAAACCTTCTGATTTATTCGTGTATGCACTAGACAGAAAAACAAAAAAAAAAAACATTGTGTATTT
This sequence comes from Lymnaea stagnalis, assembly GCA_964033795.1. NCBI lineage: Eukaryota > Metazoa > Mollusca > Gastropoda > Lymnaeidae > Lymnaea > Lymnaea stagnalis. The sequence goes on along the minus strand of CAXITT010000160.1, from coordinate 925,633 downwards.
AAAAGCTCTACACGAAACATAATTAAAATGCAAATACTTTCTTTGTTTTATTGGCATTGCAAGGCATGCCGGGTACACGCTAGTATTTAATAAACTTTAGGCAACTCCCAATATCAGCTATTTGGAAAACTTCATAAATCATACCATTCCAAAGAAAAATAAGGTAACCTGCAACATCGTCTTACGACCTGTTGCATGTACCTCTATAGTAATGAAATGTTTTGAGGAAAATAATTTAGAAAGAAATTTTGAAAGAAGTAAAGCAAAAACTTGACCCCCACCAATTTGCTTTACAAACTGCCAGAAGCACTACGGATGAAATCTTACTATCATTGGAGAGACTTTATCATCACCTAGACAGTCCTAAAACATATGCTAGCGTGCTTTTCTTAGCCTTCTCATCAGCATTTAACACCATCCAACCACACCTTATGATAAAGAAACTTTCCTCGTTTGGTGTCAATTAAAGTATTCAAGATTGGTACTTAACTTTTAACAAATCGACAACACTATGATAAAGTAAATAACAAATTATCTCTAACCAGACAAATAAGCATCAGGGCATCACAAGGCTGCGTTCTATCTCCTGTGCAGTGTACCATATATAACAATGATATTCAAAGCTCAAGCGACACCGTTCTAATCTTAAAATTTGCTGATGATACCACCATTGCTGGATTAATATCTGAAGGAGAAGGCCTATACCAACATTTACTTACAAGCTTTATCAGTGGTGAGATGAATATTTTCTCCAGCTGGATTTCTCAAAAACAAAGGAAATGTTTATTGATTTTAGGAGGGGTACACACCAGATTACAGATCTCAAAATCAAAAATCAAAATTGAGAGAAAGTGGAGTTTTACAAGTACATAGGTTGTCACAGTAAATAATAAGGTAACACGGCCGGAGCATGGCCAATTGCTGTATACAAAAAACATCCAAAGACTGTTCTATCTCAAAAAACTGTACAATTTCGGGTAAACAGGCAAGTCGTTAACTTATTCTACAGTGCAACAATCGGAAGCCTACTTAATTGCAGTGTCTCTCTTACTGGTGTGGCAATTCAAAGTCTGATTTTAAAAACCACATAAACCGACAATGAAGAAAGCTAGGAAGATAACGCAAACTAGACTTCCTTTACTTAAAGATCTATTTGAAGAAAGATGTTTTTGAAAAACTAAAAACATGTTGGATGATACATCACACCCTCTTCATCACAAATACTTAGGATCGGCCCGTTCGGGACGAATTCTTTCCATCAAGGCGAGAACTGAAATAAATAAACATTATTTTGTTCCCCAATCTGTACGAATTTACCGGCGTGCTCACTTTGAGAACTAATAAGTCCCCGATTGGCTAAGAGAACTCACTGAATGGCTGTTTGAGATAAATCATTATAAATGTCTGGTCTTTAATTTGTTTTTTTTTATGTGCTGAAGATGTATAATACAATCAAAAAACATTTCCATTTATTTGTATCAATAAAAGAATATTATCTTATCTTAAGGTATGGTTATTTTTACATGAAATTTACTCTATTTAAAATTTTCCTTTCCTGGACTTTAAGCTGGAAACCTGTCAATCACTTGATCAAGATCAATATAAAGTACCAAATCACTTTCAATTGATAATAGAACCAGATCAGAAGCAGTGGCTGTCACATGGTGAATCGTAAAAATTATTGATGAGCCTTAAATTGAAAAGGTCCACTCAAATGAAGCCGCAACAATGAATCGTAAGAAGCCATTTAAGTCTCTGCGAGAGTATTTTAAGAGATTTTAGGAATTCCATTTGAGCAATGAATTTCATATCATCGACTTCTGACTTGTCCATGACTTTGTTAAATCTAATATCAGCTTTTTTTCTCTGTATTCCAAGCCATAATATTTCCTGTAAAATGTCATCTTCTGATAATACAACAAAATATCCGCTATTACCTTGTTTGCAGATGATCTGATCTAAAGTGTAGAATAAAAATGATTAATACACTCCAGCATATCCCTACTGTTTTCTTGTCGCAGATAAAGTCTAGAATCTATTAATTGTTCTCTTTTCATTCTCTTTTTAAATTTTAATATTATCTCCATCAAAATTGCATATCGGACTCATGTTTAAGTACCATCGCAAGTGACTACAAATCCCCCACTCCTGGATTTGTCACTGACCTCTTAAAAAGTTTTGGCATCCCCTCCCTTATAGACAAACGAGAAAAGCTCCGTTTAACATTCCTATATAAAGTGGTCACTGTGCTAGTGAGGGCCATCCCAGCTAACACGCATCTCACCCTACATAAGCCAGGTCACTTAATTAGAGCCAAACGCTAAAAAACCACTGACTTCACCTCTGACAACCTCATGAGCAATTACTTCCGGAACAAAAGTAAATGCTTCACTGTGCCTCGGTGAAACACAATCCAATATTAACAATCTTTCTTCGCATGAACAATGTTGGCTTGGAACCAATTGGAAAATGCCGCCGTTGACTCATTCTTTTATATATTATTCTTATTATCTACTATCATCTTTTACATCGCAGATTTTAACCCTACTCTTTTAGAAAAAACAAAAGAAATTATTGCCTTCATAACGCTTTTGCGATATTTTTTTTACATAATCTGATTAAGGGTAGTTGTCGGAGTTTTTTTTTCTTGAAATCAATTGTATCATTAATACGTCCATCCTCCCTTGAAAAAAAGGTAAAAACTGGTATTTGGGGGTTGGGCTGCAAATTTTAGATAATATTTTGCAATCAGCATAGAACCTATGCGCCAAGTTTTAGTTTTATAGGTTGAAGGGTAGTGGGTCAATTATCTTCCGACATTTCTCGGACAATTTCGGAAAGAAACACACGTAGTAAGCTAAGTTATTAAAAACGATTTTTTTTAAAAATGTAATACCGTTATGTATGACTTTAAAAGGGGCGCGAAATAGCTTCTTATGGACATCTTAGTGGTGTCGTGGAATCATCAATCGAGAGTTTCAAGACTGCCTTGGCCCCCGCTAGGATGCGTTAGGATAGCCGCATCGTTTTCCAAACCGTTGCACATATGCCAGTACATAATTTCAGCAATGTACACTATCAGAATCAAAATCTGAAAAACCAAAAGGTAAAAGTAGCAGATAATTGTGAAATAACACACATCATATAAAATCTTCTGCAGTATTGAAAATCGTGTTCAAATGTTAAGGCGCGTCGCTAGTGACAAAAGGCGAAAATATTATTTTTTGAGGGATTTGGGATCTCCATATATTTTGTTTGAAAAAAAATATATATATATTTTGCTTTTAAATTTAAATACATTTTATAAATAATTGAAACACATTATCTGGAAATATTTATGAAAGGAACAAAAGTCATGTTTTAATGTTTTTAATTTTTACTAATTCGATTTGTGTACCTATAAATGCCCGAACATTTAGTAGATGGTACCATTGAAAAGTTTTATTTCTCAACATTCAGATAAATATAGCTTCTTTTCAATTATGAAAAATACCAAACACATCATTCAGCTATTAATAATTGTATGGCATCAACCTTTAACGTTTAATAAATCACGCATTTTTATTGGTGATATATGTGGACAGTTTCAGAATTGACCTGTTAACATTTTATGAATTTCGGTTTGAAAAAGCACTGTGTGCTCTGTAAAAAGACACTGTTTTAAAATGGTTTCACTATTCTGTTATTGTTAACGGTGGAGATCCATACCCGCAGTAACCCCCGCACAGCCAAGCCACGCCACTGATACAATCGTTTTTTTTTTCTTGTGATACAGGTGCTTCATTTAGGTGGTTTGTGTTTATTAAATGGGTATTTTACGTATAAATATGTTCACATACATAGTCTATAAAAATAAAACTAAATGTATGTATGTATATGTCGTATGCTCTTCTACACCATTCACCAAATGCAATCAAAGGTTGGTGAGCTAATGTCCTAGCGCCCGCGCATTTTGTAAGTCATTACAACAAATTTAAATTATTCAGTTTAAGGCAGGGGGCTATACATTCCTCTTTTGTTCTATTATGCAAATATTAATTCTGTAATAAAATTATTAAAACTAAATTTATCAAATCCAAAATGGTTTCATGATCGGGCTTGATCTATCAATCTGTAAGGTCACCTCAATATTGGAAGTGATTTATCCGGCCCATTCTTTCGTGACTCATTAGGGCCGTAACGAACGAAAGTGGACATCACAGCAGTACGTTGTAGAATAGCTATTCCATTGTACGTTGTGATGTGTCTAAACGTATTAGCGATGTATCTCTCATGGGTGTAGAGTCATATCAGCAAAGGTCATGTTGATGCAGACTCACATGCAGACTCTTTCATTCGCATGGTTACTAGGCGGAGTTCTTGGAATCAAGCTTTAGGGGAATGCCTTTCAATTCAGCTGCTAATGTGTGGTGATTTCTTGCTTTTTGGCGATGTTGTAACCAGGTTATCCATGAGTGATATAAGAAAAATATACGTGCAACTTTTCTAATTTTCTTTAGTTAACACATCCATTTCCAGCGACAATGTATTCATGTCAAGACTTAAAGTGTAATAAAAGCTTAAAATGTAATATCAATATGTTGATAAACGTTTTCGTCCTCAAAGTGCTCGGCACAAGCAAGCATGGCTAGCATCGACGTTAAACTAATGATTTTTCAACTATAATTATACAATGAATTAAAAAATAATATTTATAGTTTTAATAGACTAAATCCAAACAGGTGTATTTGATAACGCACATTCATTGTCTACATTACATTCCTTAAGATGTGATGAAGTCTAGACACATAAAACGTAAAAGCATTCCAGACATGTCTCAGTTAGGAGACGCATATCGACCATTTAAAAACTATGAACTATAATGAATTAATTAAAGACATTTGTAACGGAATGATCATACATTGAAGCATTACCAAACTACATACATGATAACACAATGTATTTAATATAATAAATACAATTAAAATCTTTAACTTTAACAAAATCACAAGGTTTAGAAATAGCCGGCTTCAAAACTCATGAAGTAGACCTGCCAGCCGAATCTTTTTTTTTAAAATCATGCATGACTTCTAAATCTTTGGATATTTAACAATCATTTTCTCCATCAGCCTTAAAAATGGACATCGAGCGTCCTACTTCATTGATATATATTGATATAGGGTTAATAATAAATGTAAGATGTTTCTTATCAAGCAGACTTAATAGAATTGTGTATGTGTGTGTATATACATAAGTTGTTTTTACACTGCTTACGAAGATGGCCAATGCTATATTACACTGTAGTTAAGCATGTATACTGCCAGGTAGCTTTCGCGTATGTGGGATCCACTTTGTTTTGGATACTGTTTGGATTTTGCTTCTCCGGCGTGCTTAGTCTCTGAGGATCGGGCTCTGACAGAAAGTCGTGTTTTATTTAATTAATAAACTGATGTAGTTTGGTAACTGAATTTTTTAAAATAAGATATCTTTTAATATATAGATCCGCATTTAAATCATGGTTTTGGATGTGTACAGCATGAAGTTAATTTAAACAGTTTGACTTAAGTGATATATTTTGCAAGAATATACAATTTTAGAGTACCTTTAAAAAAACTAGAAAATAGAGGATTTTTTGGTGCTTTATTGTGAATTGTGTGTTCAAATACCAAACCCAGCACGCAGAATCAATTGGCATAATTTATATCATACACGGATTAAAATTAGATATAGTAATGTTACAATTTATAATCTGAATTTCGATAAGCTTAAAAGCAGAGAGTTCTTGTAAAACAAGTTTTGTTGGAATTTCAAACCTTAAAATATAATTATAACCTGTACTGTTTCATATTTAAATACATTATTCTTGGTATGATTATACATCGTATGAATGTATTTTTTTTCACTTGCATATTTTTTTTCCACAACTGTTTCTAGGTGTAATATTAATAAAATCTTGAGTGTTTTTAGAGCCTAATTATTTGCAGAGCTGGCTCACGGCAAGTTGGGTGAGGGATCATAACACAGGCGGAAAAATGTTTAAAATAAAAACAAACTCTCCTGAAAGATTGCCTATTTTCAACGGACCTAAAAATGTATTGCGTTTGACCTAATTATGTGGATATTATTTTTAGTGATATTTATTATTCTTTACCTTCTATGAAGTTCATGCCATTTAATGAAAAGTATTTTAATTTTCTTTCTTACATAACATATGCAGATTTCATCAGAACAGGAATTAAAACAAGGACACATCAGCTACACTCAAGAGCAAAATTTGACTACACTCTATTACCAAACAACGTGCACTTTGGTTGTATCTGCTGCCACCCTAGGACCTGGAACTCATATGTTTCGTGTTGTCATGTATCCAAACATCACATCAGATATAACAGAGGAAATGAAGAGCACGAGTGAATACACGAGTTCAATTTACTTAGGTAAATATAGATAACTTATATTTATAATTCTATAGTGTAAATATTTGATACAAACTTTTGAATTTAGTTTTATAGATTCTAAGAATGATCTTATATTTACTAACGTATAACTTTGATTAATTTTTATAGTAACATGCGTGTGGTGATCTGACTTATGACTTATTAATGAGGAGTATCTCTCGTATGAGATCTCCCATTGGCACTCTGCCTAGGGATACGTTATTTAAGCCAAATTACCACACAGACATAACACCTATCTATATACATATAGTATAGACTGAAACGAAGTCTTAGTTAAAGGATAAATTAACTACAAATATTTATTACGAAATAATATTTACAACTTCCTCTGTAAAACACTCGTGGTGCTTAATATATATACAACAAACGGATTTCATCCAATTAGAAAGGTATATTATCACAATGCTAGTGTCCCTGACATACAGACGGTATCATCATTACTACTGCTATATTGCTCAAGTTCTATGCTCGTTCTAGGTAAACTTAGCCTTTATAGTTTCTGTGATGGTCTCGGTGGATCACACAGTGTGTGAGTCCTTCTGTTCAAGAAGCGTGTCCCTGTTCCGGCCTTCGGTGCTGTTCTGAGCGTAGCGAAGTCGGAGTTCCCGGTCGTAGAGTCCTTGGGATGTCTGCGAGGGGAAGATGACTCTCCCGCGATAAATCGTGGTGGTGGGAGTCCCTGGATCTCGAAGTCCTAGCTGTCAGGTAGTTTTGTGTAGGATGTTGATCAATCCCCTAGTTCCAGCTCAAGGTAAGTCGGTCCAGTAATAGAAACCAGGCTGAAGGCAAAATGATACAAAAATGGATAAGTATCCAAGCGAATAGCCATAAGCTGATAAGTCCCGTTCCACTAGCAACGAATTCAGATCGATGTATGGAAGGTGACATAGCTTGTACATATATACATCCAATTTGTGGATGGACTATAAGTCTTTTCATTGTCGGCGGGAGCATAGGTTGCATCGCGACAATGTTAGACCACTCAAACATTTTAATTAATGAAATATGGGACATGGTATCAATAACAATCTTTAAATTTACAGGCCCATAATATACATATTGTCTTCTCGTTAAAAGAGACATGGGCGAGTTGGAACAACAACCTACCATCCCCATGATGGGATGGCGGCGTGTCGAAGCCCGCGGCAAAAGCAATAATAGAATTCATAATATCAATATAAAGTAATAGAGGCAGTATTAGAATAGGGTCAAACACGATCGAATATTTGAGACATAGCGAATGAACAATACAAGTGCAATACCAAAATCATGGTTGCGTACTTACTAGTACTCTAGGTAGCAGTTGAAGTTAAGTATCACGCCAGTGAAGTGCTAAGTCTAGTCACTTCAAGCGTCCACAATCAAGTGATCAGATCTTAAAGTCATATACTTGCTAATATCCTAGGATGCAGTTATGTATCATGCTGACGAAGTTCTTAGTCCAGATCCTTCCAGCATCCACCGTCAGGTGATCAGATCATAAAAGGCAGAATCTTGCTTGTTCAGGCTATTTATTCGAGTTCGATAACGATTAGCTGATGGTTCAATTGGGTGATTCAAATGAGGGGTCATTTTTCCATCCAATGAAAATCACTTTCACTGTTGCTGGTTTGACCTTCAACCCTCAAGGTTAATCGGACTGAGGTGAGCATCCTTTTTCAGGCTTGGCGTGAGTTTTCTGTCTAGACAATGCATTTCCAGCAAGGGACGATACTCCGCCTTGCTGTCTACAGGGCAAAAATGAGGTGGGGAATGGTAGTATTGCCTCAAGGTTGTTGGGTGGGATGTTTGACCGCAAATAGCATGTTCGGGGGGTGAGCGAACTGGTGCAGGAATGTGATATCACAAGGGAACTCACTCGTGCTGAGCGACTGCGGGGCAACTTGAGGGGAGGGAAAGGAGCTATTATACAAGGGTTACCAAGGGCGGCTTTACGATATAAGAAATTTTACAAAGTCCAGCCTCAGATCGTCACAATGCGAAGATTTACAACAACAAAAAATGAATAATAATTTAAAAGATAATACCATAAAAAAATAATAATAATATAAACTTAATGATATGATATTAATTATATTTGTTTAAGTGTAACCAAAGCAATTTTTCCCAAAGCCTACGACAGTTCTATAACCTAAGATTTTTTTTTTCATTTTTTACTATTGTCTTACAGCCAAAAAAAAACAAAAAAAAAACGTTACTGGATGTATTAAAAACAGCTGACATAATATCGATGATGTTAGAATGTATTTTATAATAAAACCTGATTTAAACAAGGAATTATGTAAAAATGTTAGAATTTTCTAGAAGAATATTAAAGAAACACTCACATCTTTAAATCGTTTGTGGGTTTGTGTGTGGAGCAGGTGTCCAAGAAATCCAGATTAAACGTTTGTCTAAGTGCATATATGTTTGTTGGATTAAAATGGATCGCTCAAAGGAGAATTTAGTATTTATTGCTAAATACTATGCTCGCTAAGGTTTTTTAAATGGATCCAATTTTTTTTAAAATATTGACAATAAAAAGCAATGTCAAGGTATAACAGGTGTCACCAAAATCACAGTTTGAGTTTTTTTTGTTAGAATGAATTTCTTTATTTTTCTTCTAATTTTGAAGTTTACCGAGAAAGAGAAGTTCGGTTGACGAGAATTGTATAAATAGAATAACACCAAGGTACTCTCCGACAGGTGCTGATTTTGCTTTCTTTAGTCTTAGACGATTTAGTTGAAACTATACATAAGCGAACATGAAATATGCGATTGTTTAAATTCATACAATCGGACCGTACAAAGGTTTAAGAAAGTGGGACAAGGCCAGAAATACCGGTCGCAATAATGTAGGGTGAAACATTTTTTGCCCTTTGTATAGAAGTTTGCTTTTTTAAAGGAATGTTCAGTATCCGAAAAAGTTCACTTCAATTAATGGTCTTACAGACATTTCCACCTTTTATCAAAGTAGTTTTCTTAGAAGTCAAAGTCTTGTTTAAATGTGTTTCACAAAAGTATTATTTCATGCTTTCTTTTTTTTTTTAAATGCTCTCTTTATTCTATTGTCACAATTTTAAATCTCGATCCACATTCAAGACCACTTTCATATCTGCAAAGATAGTTTCTCAAAACACCTATATCCAACTAAAACTGAAAAAAAAATCGTTTCGATTTATGGATAACACGTATCAATAGCGGTTTTGCACTGCTTATAAACTCATATGTGCTTTTAAGATGCGTGATTAGAGTACTGTTAAATTTGGCGTATGTTTAGTTGTTTTTTTATGCGATTTTATTGAAAAGCGTGTAAGCCAAAGCATTGTTTTCCATATTGAAAATTCCAAATTAATTGCATGGTGCTCTTAGAAGCAAATTTTTCCGAGATAGTTTAGACTTTTGATGCTTAAGGGGAAGGTTTCATTGCCTTATTTCAGTTATATAATGAAAGTTAGGATAACTATCTTTTGTTCATATAAGTCTTAGTTCCCATATGTTTTCAATAAACAATACAATAATTGAATACTATCGTATACACGTTAAACAACACTTGAGAGCAGCAGATATGTTATGTGTGTTGTTAGCAGGTAAAGATGAATGTTTGCGTCAAAATGGAGAAATTGAAGCATTGGACAGAACTCTTTGGAACATCATGAAAAGTGTATGTCTTATTTTAAAATTAATTTGATACTGTCCATTAACTTCAGACAGATACCAAATAATACATGTGCATGTACAACAACAGGATGGCAGTGTATATGGTCTGTTATATATACGAAGAAATCAGTTGTCTGTTTAACTACATCTAGTCAAGTTAAAGCGAACATACTTTGGCATAAAATGTAGATAGCCTGGGTCTCTGCAGAAAACTCAGAAATAGAGATCGAACATTGTCGAGGCCTTTCATTTTATGAGTAGGCTAATAAAGCTTCCAAAACTGGCCTTTGGTTCATCTTTGGTTAAGTTTTTTGCCATTGTTGGTGCCACTTCTTGAAAGTGTGCACTCTCTGCTGAAGTGGGAGCTTGAGGTACTAAATAGAGTGGTGTACTCCGACTCAAAATGTGATCTTGATATATTGGAAAGGAGAAGAGCTCTATGTACTTAGTTGCCATCAGGAATGTTGTAGGCAAGATCGGCGGACCATGAAGAACGGTAGCAGGGCAGTGTATTCCAGGGAACTTAACGTCAGTTTAAACAAAAAAGTAGACACTTATCATATGCCGGGGCAGATGCTACTCAATAAGATGTGCCGGTAAAGATCTGGGAATTAAAAACTGCTTGGCGGACCATTTTCGAACAAAATGATACAGGCAGTGGATAGACAACATGACAGTCAGAGGTGTATTCAATAGCCTGCCGACTCTTAGCAGACAAAACCCATGGTGGGGTGATGTCGAAAGCTGCAGAGACTAGTGACACAGGTGTTTAACCAGCACTGCCCCCTCGAAACATACTTTAAATGGATAGATCAAAACACAATCACTAAAGCCGAAATCGCAGCCTGACCCCGTTAACACTAGCGCATTTGTTGGGCTAATGTTCCTCACCAGAAGTTTCATTGGAGGCCAGGTTGGTGGGAGAGCCCAACATGAAGAATTTTTTTTTTATCTCAGCTTAAAAGATGGAGCTTGTAGCCAATGTACAAGCAAGGGTCATAAAAGGGTTATCTCAGAATATCACCGGAATATGTGCGTTAGTTAGTTGTTGAGTACTGTTAACAGTATCGATAATTTACTGTCTTATTTAAGTGTATATCTCGTTCTAAAGCAGTACACAACAAAAGACAATACAAAATGATAAATAAAATAACAAAGAATACGACACTTAAACCAGGGCTAATTACAATTAATAGGTTTTATTAATGTAATAATACATTCCAAAATCAAAAAGAAATAGAATGAAAACTATTGACTTACAGAACAATGTTTGGCTTGTTCCAGCACAATGTTGAAGAAGATGTACAATGTTTTAAAAATGCACAATGATGAAAAGGAATCTAAAGACAAACGGTAAACAAGGTTTTCTAGCAAAAGCAGCAAACGTTCAAAAATAACTCTCGTCTGTAGTCTTGTCTGGTAAATCAAACTCATGGTTTATATAGCCTTTTTATGTAGATGATTCGAAAAAGGACTAAACATTGTACTCGCTTCTTGCCGCTTCAACAATAGTCTACAGAAATCGAATCATGAAACGAACTATAGATTAATTAGTTGTAACCGAGATCAAAGGGAGACTATATTTAGTAAGCCTAAGTTCATTCAACAGAAAAGAAGTATAAAAGTAAAATAATACGCTTATATAACATAGTGAGATTCCTCAAAGTACAATTTCAAGAAAGTATAAACATGGCAAAAGAGTGTGAGCCAGCGGGTCTCAATAAAGGAAAAAAGCATCAAGTGCGCTTTTGAGTACCTTATGTTTTAAAGTCCTGTAAGTTATTGTATTTATTTTTACAACATCGTTATATGTGTGTGTGTGAAAGGAAGAAACATACGTTTATGAGTTGAATCCGAAATTTCCAATTAGTAGCAACTTAATTTATTTCCATCTAAACCAACAATGTAAATAAAGATGTATTATCCCTTTAAAATATTAATTGATTTAAAAATAATAAAATTCACATTTTACTATGAGAAGTCGGGTTTTCTTTATCTACTTATTTCATGTTACAAACTTTTTTTTTTTTTTTAAACACTGTTCCTTATCCAAAATGTATTTATTTATTTTGTTAAATTAAATATGAAACTCGTAGCAACGTATTTGAAATATGCATTCGAAAGCTGGAACCATTTGAAATCACACTATTTCATTCTGTCTAGGCAATGGATATTAATTTAATCTTCCGTAAATACGCAATTTTCATTTTATTTTTAATTTGGAAAACTATAGATTTACAACGTTTTATGATGCATGTGTGTCGACATAATAAACACATTAAAAGAATCATGTTTATTAATGATTCATTTTTTAAAAAAATGCACATAGATAATAATTTTTCCAAAAAGTTATGTTTTGGTCAAAGCAGTTAAAAATAGTATGAAAATAATAAAACGCTTAACAATGTATTTTAAGTATAATATATATTTATAGTCTTCTATACTTTTCCAGATATCAACCCACCCCCCCCCTTTTTTCGTAACAGTTAATATGAGTTTATTTAAAAATTTCTTAAAACTTTTTATTGTAAATTGTTTGAATTTTTACTAAGGGTATTAATATTATATTAATGTCCTTTTCATATTTCGAGACGGTGTATTAGAGTCTTTGATTGTACTGAAATGTTATTAAATCAAAAATACATATTTTTGTACAAGTTCCTAGAAAGTTCCAAAGTTCTTTAGAAAATTCAATATATATATATATATATTTATATATATTTAATGATATCAATGTCTCAAAGGAATACTTTGTTACACATTATTATTTTAGTCCTGATACAACTTTATTTAAAATTAAATTAATTAAATGGTGTACCATTGTTGAAATCTTCCAATTGGTAGAAGAAATAAGTGTATTTTTAACTTTTATTACTGACATTCAAATGGCACATGGTAGCTTTACAATGTAAAAACTGGGCTCTAAATATTATTCTTAAAAGAATACGGAACTAGGGAATGGTCGATATGGTTTGTTCCATTGCAATCAGCCAGTAAGAACTCAAATAAAATTTGATTGATTTTCACACCTTCTAACATTATCCGCAACAAATATGCAATGCAAACGTACTACATAAGCACACTGTAGTTTCAGGAATATTAACTAAAATGGGATGTGCCAAACATTTATATGATTTCAAGAATCATTACAACTTGTATTTTATACGAAAAAAGGTAATAAATACATTTTATTTGTAATTATAAGTTATTGTATCTACTTGTATTTAACAATGAGGTCAGCTAAAGATTTCTTGAGTTTTATTCCGAATGTAGTCCTACAGTAGTTTTTTAGCTCTCAAAAACGTTCTTCAGTCATTTAGTGAGGGCGGACGATGTTGTTGTTTGCAAAAAAAAAAAAAAATTGTCAAGAAATCTACTCAACTGCTTATGTAGGTTGACACAAATAAGTAAACTGAATATGGTCTTCGATTCCTTTCTCAAGGATAATTAAGATCGCAGGTAAAAAAAAAAAGGCACTGACGCGCAGACTTGCAAGACTGATAGGCATATCTGTGCTAAATTTTATAAAATAACAATGGTTTTGCTAATAATAAAAAAAAAACTAGTATGAATTTATTTAACTAAAACGAAAATTTAAGCAAAAGAACAAAATTAACCATAATGGTGCATACACGATATATTTGCTCATTTTCTTAGTAATGGCACACATTTGTCATCAGTTTATTTATTTTTTTTTAAAGTGTTGCCTTGATTTTTAAAATCCTGAAAAAATTTAGCAATCTGTCTAGTCTCTGTGAGATTCCAGAATATCTTGTCATGTAATATGTAACCTTTGCAATTTTTTTGAAATAAAAATGATCAGTTATATAAAAAAAAAAAAAACTTTTAAAATAAAACCTCTGTAACCATGGTTTAAAATTAATACACGTAAATTGAGAGCTTGACTGATAATTTCCATAATTGGACACCTGAGATTGGTGAGAAAGATGACTAAACTTTCTTAAAAATGTTTTCCTTCAGACATAAGGAATGTCCTGAAAAAATGCTCGATATCAATAAATATAGTAGAGTGTAGTCGTTCTTTACACATTAGTATTTCTCCTTACAATCATCACTGTTTAAACCTTGGTCGTATTCTTAACCATCACCAGTCTTTAAATCTTGGTTTATTCTTCTAACCCCCTACAGCTTTTAATTTCTTTTTTTTTTTTGCTCTCCTAACCATTATGAGTTTCTAGATGTGCATTTGTTGGGTATTTTTTAATTAAGAGTAGGCCCTGAATATAGAAACAAAAAAAAAAATATTAAATATATTTTTATCCTATTAGGCTGATAGAAGATCATATATTTTATAGAATATTATTGACTATAACACTATTTATACCAGTATTGATATGTCAGAGATTAGAACTAAAACATGCATATGCAGTGACGTAGAACTTAGCATACGAAGTGCGGAAAAAGTGGTATAAAAGAAAATTTTGAGCAATGGTTGCATTTAATGTTACTAATGAACTAATGTCAGGGGGGGGGGGGCGGAAAAAAAAATTAATAAAATAAGTGAGGCCTTTAAAACAGTTTTTTTTTTTAAAAGGCTTTGTTATATACAGGAATTCTAGTTTTACTCTAATTTAATTATTTTCTAAAGAACGACCTTAAACTGACCCAAATTAACCTGCGTTAACATTGGGCGTGGCTTATTTTTTTTTTATCTTGTTACCACAAACCAATCTATCGCCTGTTTTCTTGACTCAAATTTGGTAGAAAAAGAGAATTTTTTATTCCCTTATACAATGAATAATGTGTCTGGAGTTTCGATGAAACGGATTATAAATACGGCTAGTTGTTGAATGAGAGAGGAACCTGCAATGCGAGTGGCGCATAGAGTTATTTTGGAACGTTTGAACACTTTGTTTACAGTAGTCATTTATTTCTTTATTTGCACCGTTTTGCACACTGTGTTTTATTTAGACATTTTTCTGGTACCAGCCACAAAATGCACTGTAATTTAACATTTTTCAATTTTATTTCTTTTTGACTTAAGTACTTTATTATTAAACTAGCGAGTACCCAGCATAGCTTGCAATGCCAATAAAACAAAGTAATTAGTTGCATTTTAATCATGTTTCTTGTAGACCTTTTAAATACAAAATGTTATTTTTTTTGTTTTCCCGTCTAGGGCATACACGAATCAATCAGAAGGTTTTCCAAACAGAGAGCAGGGGACATACAGCTATTTTCATGGGAGAAGCATGGGTTTTCAAAATTTAGTCTGCAAACTTGTAGCAATTGTCCCTGCGCGTTCTAAATATTCATTGCAAACGCGTGTCGCACCGGAAGCTGCAGACTTTCAAAATCCAATGGAATATCTGTTGGAATCATTGGGATGCGTGGCAACATTATATCTTCTCCTCCTAAATTTTACATTTAAAAAGGTAGATTCGATGGTATTTTTCATAAAAATTTTCTCCGGAAACTTGTTGCCGTTGTAAAGTCGTGGTGGATTTATGTTTCGTTAAAGAATAATACACACGACAATTTTCAGTGTTAAAACGTGCGATGAAATGCCTGGCAAATCAAGTGATTGGATAATTAGCAACGTCGTCTTAATTCAATACAGTATCGATGAACTTATACGTTCTCCTTTTTTGCCTGCGATTTCCTTTTGAATGCTTAAGGTGATGGCATTGACATCGTTTTTTTTAGATGCTTATATAGCACGTGCAATTAGCCACTGATAATTTGTATAATATTGTACTATACTTGGAAACAATTTTTGAATCAATTTGTCAATGTTTGCTGTAATTTTTAATAAGCGTGTTGTCAATGTGATACATTTTGTGGATTCATCAATTGCCATTTTTCATTTCCCAAAGTCCAACAATTGTATTGCAAAACGTTTCGCGGATGACCCTTTATGCAGTTATACACGCATATTGGTCTGTAAAGTCAATGTCTGTAAATGTCGCCATAAATCTGATGATTTGAGACATGCATTTAATTCATCAGCAGCTGTTGAGGCCACCATCTAAAAGAGTTGCTGTAATTCCAGATGATGCAATAGCCAGTGCAATATTTTTTTGTGATCTTATTGTCGCCAAAATAATTGAAATTAGGAAAGTTTTTTTCCTGTGGCCCTGGGCGCATCTAGGAAATATAGTCCACCGCTTTGTCTGGTAATTGCATGCATAATTCAGTAATACATTATAAATTGTTCTCCACCCAATTTCAAAAGATTCATCATAACAAAAGTACCTAATTCTTCGATGTCAAAGTTCGTTTCTCGTTGCAAAACACGATTAAAAAGCTTGTTGGCAGATCAACTAGCAGACGTTATTCGCAACTCTACAAGTACTTTATTAAAGATTGCCAAATATATGTCCTCAATCGAAACCAATGCCTCGTTATACAAGTTTGGTGTAAATTTAATGTCCCGATTTTGATTCGTTGCACGCAAATGATGTAGGATGTCTTCACTGATGTCGCCTTTTTATTTCTCCCAAAGATCTTTTGGATTCGATGGAAATCAAGTTGTCAATATGATTGATAACTTTAACACATGCTCTGACATGCTATTTCTTAGGGCGTTATGTCAGTAGCATGGTTACTTGTTTTTACAGTAATGATTCAGGTAGTCAGATAAGACTTCTTCCATTCTTCAACTTACTTATCCAGTCACACTAAGAAGTATACTAAATTCCAATTCAACTTCACAGTACTTTATCACGTCGTCCTTTACAATAATAATATTACGAAGAATCCTTGCATGAATATCCAATTAAGAAAATCCACAATATAATTATTTGACATATGCATATATATATAATATTTCATGGTATAGAAAATTCACCTCTCAGAAAAACACGTCCTCACTTAGCTACTCCATTCGATGTACTCTCAAAAACGTGGGGCTCACTTCCGCTTCTCACAAACATAATCTATTCTCTTTCCTCGTGAAAAATACACGTTAACATAGTTCAATATTCACTCGTGCTACCTGTCTGAATCAATTGTTTTATTGTTCTTGCATAAGGCAAGATCCTAGTCCAATTTTGGAAGCGTCTGTCACTAAAGTGAAAGACTGATTAAAGTTGGGTGATAACAATATGTTGTCACTTTGAAAAATTTCTTTGATTGTTTTTAATGTATTCTCACATTCATCCGTCAGTACTATTTGTTTCTTGCTATCTTTGTTTATTAGTTTCCTTAAAGGTAATGTTATATCAGAGAATTTTGCCTTTACAATAAAGTATGCAATATCTTAAATGTACATAATCTAGATTACTTGCAGGAAAATTATTTGATTATTTGTTCATATTAAAATACAACTTCAACTTTTTTTTTATGTAACTACTAAGGTATATTTTAAGATATTATTGTTACTCTTTTTAAGTCCCTACACGAATTAAAATGATTTTCAAAATGACCATCTATTCTTTAAATAGTGCATGTAATGGGGTAATTGATTTTAATTAAAATTGATTGAGTGTTTATTTTAATGCTCTTCATGCTCAATGTAACCTTAATGTTATTGTCTTATACAATCCTAAGAAAACGGTGATGACAAAGAATGTAAACAATTTATAAAATAGCTATGTGTAGACAATTACCCTATTTGAAGAAATTTTGCTCTTGACAGCTAAAAATTGATTTAGCAGAAAGTCTTATGCTAGGTTAGCTAAAATGGAATGTTAAGTATTTCTCCGCACTGATAAAAATGACAATAGTGATCTGTTATTATCTCTTTGACGATCCCTCTCCATAAAATTGTTATTTGCAGTTGTGTAACGTTCTTCTTTACACTTGTTTTCTCTGTCTTTGATCTCATTTTTGAATTTTTTAGCCTATCTTGTTGATGAATATTGCTTGGATTTATTCTAAAAATGTGTTTTGCCCTGTCTGACTTTTGTTCTGTATATGTTTTATTAAGAATTCCTTTATTATGTTGTCTTGTTATGCTATGTGTTGGATTCATGTTTAAATGTCTTCCTCTTATCCCTTCTGTTATTAGATCCTTATTGTTATTGCCTAGGTCTTTGATATTGCCAATAATTAATGGGCAAACTTGATGATCCATTACAACACCTGTTACAGATCCTTATGATCCATGGACAATAAACTTTGAATATAGCTTTCCTACATTCTATTCTTATTGTTAGTTAGGATGACTATTTGTATTGTGTTTAAGAGCAATATATCTTTCTGCTTTGATCTCTGGTATATGCAAAGGTGTTTTCTAGCCTAAAAAAAAAACCACTGCTTTATTTAGGGGCAGAGCCTTCTTTGCTCGAATCCCTTGGGTAGGAACATGTTGTTCAATGTGTATTTTCACTTTGGCCTGAGTCCTTTCTTGGCTATTGTTACTAAAAGCTGTAGGGAATAAAAACAATTTCTTATCTGAAATTCTGGCCACTTCCATGGAAGTCCGTTGTCAGAGAAATAACAGTTTCTGGGTATATTCCAACATTTCTCTTTGCTGGCAGAGCCATTGTATTTTCTTTGTCAAGATATGGGCAGCCTCTAAGGGGATAGTTCGAAGAGGATTCGCAGGTGGGAAATATTTGTATTCCATATTTATCGAGTTTGCTTTTCATATATTGAATAAATCTGCACCCACCTCTGAAACCAAACAGCTGCACACGTACTGTGTACACCAGGACAAAATTACATTGCAAAACTACTAAGGATTGCTTCTCATTTTTTTTCTTATGAAGGTATCAAAGATGTCATGAGCTAGAAAGGATTGATCTAGTATCATTTTTTCAAAGCCATTATAAATCAGAGGATTTTCATGAACAGGGCTAAAAAATCGAATTTAATGCTATTAAGGTGAAGAGTGTGTAGTAGGCAGCCAATAAAAGCGTTCATTTATATCGCCACGGCCCATTGTCATTTATTTTCTTTTACTTTCTCGCCTTCCCTGTCGGTGCAGTAGCTATTGTTTGTGTCGTTTTTCATTGATGTAAACAACAAATGCTTCAGTGGGAGAAAAAAGTGAACCATGAAGGAGTTTGCTTACAAGACAACTAAATAACCCAACATTGCAAAAAGAAAATAACATAAAGAGAGTCAGGGGAGCAGCTGGAGTGTTTGACGCCAGGGGAAAAGATTCATTTCAAAGAGCTTTCCTTTCTTTTTTCACACTTAATGCAATTATTTGCTTCAATAAAGTAATACCAAAACAAATTTCGACACAACACTAATTAGTCTGGCGCCAATGAACAATATACCCCACTCCCTTTAGCTACGCCTCTGAAAACATATTTAATGTGATATAAGAATATGGGTGTAACCCACCCAGTGTCCAGGAATCGCACGAAATCCCTATTCCTATTATAGTAAGTATACAAATGTGCACACCCAGTCGCGACTGACAGGGCATGCAATATATTTCAGCGGAAACGATACAAAAAAACGTATTAAATATATTTTATAACAAAATGTCATTACAGTTATAATATTGATGGTTTTTCTTTCTCGAATGATAAGTTCTTTTTGGCCACTGTTATTAATTTTTACATAATAAGCTTTAGACTAAAATATATGTAGCCGAGTGGTAACGTAGCTTACAGTTTAAATAAAATCACAATAAAACAATCAGGTCTGAGAACTATAGTTTTTTAATGTAAGGTACAATCCGTTGACAGAGCCGACAGGAAAATCTCTCACACCTGCCTCCAACCCCACGCATCAATTCCACACCACAATCTCAAAAGATGTACACACCTCAAGTCCCAGTTCGCCCCCCCTTCACCCCCCCACACACACACACAGTCGCAGGGAACCCGCGTCTCGAGCTGACCATGGGTCAACCCCGGGGCAGGGATGGTTATTCCCGCGTGTAAATAACCGACATAAAATTTAAGGCCAGTACACAGCTGAGTGTTACTTTAACTGACCATGGATCTGTACGTGCTTGGGGTTACCCATAGCAGTCACACTATGACTATGAGAGTGGACCATGGATGTGTCCGTGCTTGGGGTTACCCATAGCAGTCACACTATGACTATGAGAGTGGACCATGGATGTGTACGTGCTTTGGGTTACCCATAGCAGTCACACTATGACTATGAGAGTGGATTCTCTTATTCATATCTGTTTCATACTGCCGCATATAAAATGTTACCTAAAAACAGTTGCAAATATTGGCACATTGCCACATATATATTTATAAAAATTAAAATATTCTTTAAATTACATGTATAATTCTTTTTAATTAATTTTTAAAATTGCATGAAATCAGGTTATCCGAGGGCTTTTCTTGGAACTGACTGTGAAGTCCAAGGTTATATTAAAGAAAATAAACAAAGTAGTTGCACTTGCGTGGATATCAGCAACAGTTTTTTGCCAACACATATTTATTGGTTAACTAACAGCTCAATTATTCTTGAAAAGGGAACATTGATTTTTACAGCAAAAAGTAAGTTTAACAATTTAAAAATTTAATTTGAATTTTATTTTTAATTTAGTTTTCCAGTATGATAAGAAAATAAAAATTAAAAATATTATTTTTAATTGTATATTTTTAAAAGTGTCGTAATGTCTATGTCTTTTTTATTAATATAATAATACTATTTTTATTTAATCAACGGTAAAATCTATATATATATAAATTAATGTTTGTATGTCTGTATGTCTGTATGTCTGTATGTCTCGTATGCGCTCATACACCATTCATGCGATTGCAACAAAACTTTGGTCCGTTGTTGTCCACATAACCGGTCATTTAACTGTGTCATTAAAAACCTTATCAAGTGTTCCGTTCCTAGCCGTTGGCCCTTAATTCGTTTTTTTTTTTCGAATATGAGCTTTGTAAACATATTTTCCACATGCGCCCCTACGCCATTTATCCGATTCATACAAAACTGTGGTGAAATGTTGCCAGCATGTTCATAAACATTTGTAAATTATTACAATCGTTTTAAATCATTCAGTTTTGAGCCAGGGGCCTGATAATCGTTTTTCTTTATATGAGCAATATAAATATATTTTCAAACCGTATGCGCTCCTACACCAATTATGCGATTGCTACAATAAGTGAGTTGTTGTCCATGCGTCAGTGCATTTTATTGTGTTATTTAAACACTTTTAAAAACATTCTGTTTTCGGCCGTTGGCACTTAATTCGTATTTTTTCTAAAATGAGCATTGTAAAAAATAAATTTCATATGCACTCCTACGCCATTTATTCGATTCCAATAAAACTTTAAAGAGATGTTGCTAAAAAAGTCCATAAAGGTTTCTAAATCATTATAATCGTTTTAAATTATTCAGTTTTGAGCCAGGGGCCTCATATTCGTTTTTTATATGAGCAATATAAATATATTTTCAAACCGTATGCGCTCCTACACCAATTATGCGCTTGCAACAAAACTTAGTGAGTTTTTGTCCATGCGCAAATACATTTTAATGTGTTATTTAAACACTTTTAAAAACATTCTGTTTTCGGCCGTTGGCACTTAATTAGTTTGTTTTTCTTATATGAGCTATGTAAAAATTAATTTTCATATGCGCTCCTACGCCATTCAGCCATTTGCGATAAAACTTTGAAGAGATATTGCAAGCGTGTTTATAAAGGTTTCTAAATCATTAGAATCGTTTTAAAATATTCAGTTTTGAGCCAGGGGCCTCATATTCGTTTTTCCTTATATATAAATATATTTTCAAACCGTATGCGCTCCTACACCAATTATGCGATTGCTACAAAACTTAGTGAGTTGTTGTCCATGCGCAAGTGCATTTTACTGTGTTATTTAAACACTTTTAAAAACATTCTGTTTTCGGCCATTGGCCCATAATTCGTATTTTTTCTTATATAAGCTATGTAAAAAATAATTTTCATATGCGCTCCTACGCCATTTATTTGATTGCAATAAAACTTAAAACTTTGGTGAGATGTTGGAAGCACGGCCGCAAAGGTTTTTAAATTATTATAAAGTTTTCAAAATATTCCAATTTTAGCCAGCGTTCTTATTTACGTTGTTTTCTTATACGAGCTATATAAATATAATTTCAAAACGTATGCGCTCCTGCACCATTTACGGGATTGCGACAAAACTTTGACGAGTTGTTATCTACAAACATAACCATTCATTACAACACTTTTAAAATATTCCGTTTTGGGCCGTTGACCCAAATTCTTATTTTTTCATACATGCGCTTTGTAAAAAATAATTTTCTATGCCCTCCTATACCATTTTTCAGAATGCGATAAAAATTTAGTGAGATGTTGTTCTATCGCCCACAAAGGTTCTTAAAATACTACAACCATTTTAAAATATTCAGTGTTGAGCCAGGGGCCCTATGTTTGTTTCTTATAAAATGAGGTATATAAATATAATTTCAAACCGCTTGCGCTCCTACATCATTCAAGCGCTTGAGATAAAACTGAGGTGAGTTGTTGTCGATACCATAAGCTAGAGCATTTTTCTAAGCCATTATAAAACTACTAAAATATTCCGTTTTGTTTTGCAATCGCCCGAAATTCGTGTTTTTTTCCTTACATTAGGAGCTTTATAAAAAATAATTTCCGTATGCGCTCCTCTACATTATTACAATGCGATAAAATTTTAGGGAGATGTTGTGCGCGCGCCCGCCCGCAAAGGTTTCTTAAATGATTACAACCATTTTAAAATACTCCGTTTATTAGCCAGGGGTCCTATGTTCATTTTTTCTATATAAGCTATACAACTATAATTTTAAGCTATACAACTATAATTTCAAACAGAGCTAAAGCATGAATGGTTAGCTTTTTAATCAAATACAAATAGTGATATTAAATTGAGTGTGTGACATATTAAGTAGGTTTCTGAAGTAATACAACAATTCTACAATATTCCATTTGTGGAGGGGGGTCCTAAATTCGTTTTACACACTTCTATTATCTATATAATTATAGTATGCATTTCTATATCATTCATTCGATTGTGATCAAACTGGGTCAAGTGAAATGCGCACCGCCGAAAATGTTTCTAAATTAGAGAAAAACATTTTACAATATTCCGTTTGGGCCAGTGACCCTAATTTCATATTTTCTTCTAAGAGGTTTGTAACTATAATTTCAAACAGAGCTATTGCATGTGTGGAAGTAGCTGATCCGCCGGCAAATTTTTAAAATTTAGTACATCCATTGTACAATATTCCACTTGGGGCTGGGGACCCTAAATTCAATTTATTTTCTTAAATTAGCTTCATCAATATAATTTATAACGAAGATATCAACACTACCGCCCTTGAACAAATGACACATTTGTAGTAAAGCAGAGAAAACACGTTTTTATATTTTTAGTGTAGAGAGTATTTTTGTTATGTGTATAAATAAGCTTGAATTTTGTGACGCATTTTAGAATCGGAAATGACATCGAAATCGCGTTTTTTTTTCAACTAAGAGTATTTCTTGAATAGAGTCTTATAATTTCGGAGTTGTTTTGTGTTATGTAAATACATTTTACACCAATCGATGGTTTCTCAAGTAATTAAATAACACACTTGACAGCGTATGTGTATAAATAAGCTTGAATTTTGTGACGCATTTTAGAATCGGAAATGACATCGAAATCGCGTTTTTTTTTCAACTAAGAGTATTTCTTGAATAGAGTCTTATAATTTCGGAGTTGTTTTGTGTTATATAATTACATTTTACACCAATCGATGGTTTCTCAAGTAATTAAATAACACACTTGACAGCGTAGATATTGAACTATGGTCATTTTTTACCGCTGGAATTTACGATTTATAAATTAATGAGAAACTATACAACTGGAAATCTCCTGCCAACAATGAACGTACCTATTGTGCGAGGTTTTCATGTAAAAAGATGGGAGATCCTAACGTGTGAGAATTACATTCACCATCAAAACCATTATCATTGTTGGTATCAGGTGACAATAGCCAATCGAAACATTTCTTGGCAAACATACGCAAATGCAATTCATGTTTCCAAATGACATCGTTTGGTGCAACAAATATCGTGCGCGAGAATTACATGCCAACATTTAAAGTAAAGTGAAAGGCCAAATTTACCATCGTGTAGGATCTCTGATGCCAATGCCAAACACAGATCACAAATGTCTTCAAATGATTTCATGGGGAATACTGATGAGCAAATCGATCAACGTTGTCATATCAATACGGGCACTAAACGAGAAATCGTCGCTGCAATGCAAACGTTATTTTTGAAACTCAACGAATTAATTCAAATGTATAGAGTTGCACTTGAAAAGATGCAGACTGATGAATACAAAGTCATAGTTAGAGCAGACTAAACACCTGTCGGCCAACATGAAAGACAATACAATGAACCAACAATTGATGAAGTGGCGATCATTATAGTTGGCAAAGAATTTAACTCAAGTGATATAATTCTTCATCGCAGAAGTGTTGATGTTAAGCGTGTCTCAGAAACTCATCGCTCATACGTTTGATTGCAATATCCTATTTTATTTTGGCAAGGAGAAGATGGATATCATTTTGACATCAAATTGAGCAATTCGAATAAGAAAGACAGTTCCATGAAATACTATTCATATCGATTGATGATTCATGAGTCGGGAATGACCTCTCGGAATCGATCAGCAAACAAACTTTTCGCTCTTGATTTGCAACGAGAAACGCACTTTGATATCGAAGCATTAGGTACGGTACATTTTTTTCAAATGAATCTTCGGAAAAGGTTCCATTGAAGTTACTTTTTTAAATGGAAAATTTAAACTAGGTGATGTACTTTTGCCATTCACCCCAATGATTCCAACAGATATGCCATTCGAATTCAAACGCCTACAGTTTCCGATGTGACACGCGTCTACAATGACTATCTACAAAGCACAGGGACAATCGCTACAAGTTTGCGGACTAAATTTGGAAAACCCATGCTTCACCATGGACAGATGTATGTGGCCTGCTCTCGCGTCGGAAAATCTTCTGATTTATTCGTGTATATACCAGATGGAAAACAAGAAAAACTTTGAGTATTTAAAAGCTCTTGAAGAAACATAACATGCAAACACTTTCTTTCCTTGAGTGGCATTGCAACGCATGCCGGGTACTCGCTAGTTATATATAACAAGACATAAGGAACCTTAAATTTGAAATTAAGATATTTAAATTAAACATTAGAAGAATTTTCAATTTTAAAATTCAGTAAACATGTTTTGTTTTTCAGGAAGAGAATCATTTCAATGTACAATCTCAAATCATTTGAATTGGACCGATAAAGTTGACTTTGGTCCAAATATTTCATGTAAGCATATAAATGATTTTTTTTTTTCAAATCTACATAACACATAACATAATCTAAAAAACTCTTAATCATATTTAATTTCTTTTTAAATTATAATAATTAAAAGCCTTTAAAGTTTTTAAAAGGAAATGTGTTTAAAAATCATCCCGCTAAGCAAAAAATAATGTAAAATAAAACAAACATTGTTAAACAAAAATCACCCAAATAATATACCACAATTGGGACTTGTATTATATCACCCAATTGTATGTCATTTGAATAACTTTATTATTACATTTTTTATTTGCTTGTATTTGCTTTAAATTATTTTAAATTTAAAACAAAAACAATGTTTAATGTAGAGTTATACTTATTATAATGAGTGACTTTTTTGACAAAATTTTAAAGAATTACATAGTTTTATATTTTCATACTAAGTTATATATTGATTTTTATACTGAATGGATTTACATTATTTACATTTATTTAAAGCATTGTTTATGTTTACTATTACATACGTTACAATGGATTATTTACTTTTTTTTCAGACCCACCTGACAGTTTAACTCTCAGTATAACAAAAACAAATTTTGATTTGTGCAATGACACAAACATTGCTTTATCGGGAACTTGTTTTGTTAGTGACAGCAATCCAGAACCTTCAGTTACTGTAAATATAAACAATTTCTCAATGGAAATAACGCCTTTAAAACATGAA
Source organism: Lymnaea stagnalis (assembly GCA_964033795.1). Taxonomy (NCBI): domain Eukaryota; kingdom Metazoa; phylum Mollusca; class Gastropoda; family Lymnaeidae; genus Lymnaea; species Lymnaea stagnalis. Next base: position 899,661 of record CAXITT010000160.1, on the reverse strand, counting down.
AGACAATATATTTTTAATCAAACAATGACATCTGCTGGGATCTATAACATTTCCTGTCTGGGAAACAGCAAAGAATATTTGAAAAATGTATCGAGTATAACAACAGTAACAATTAAAGGTAATAAAATGGCAATGTAGAAACATATTAACATAAAATGTATATACGTGATATAATAAATAGTTTTATAAAAATATGCTGCTTTAATTGATATCTATATGTATTTATAAGGGTCATAAAGAATATACCTAAATATGTGTTTTTTTTACAAACAGGCCCATCAGGTATTCCAAATATTTTCAAACCTGAACATGAAGAAAATAAAAGACAACATACCAATTTGCTTAAAATTACAAACGGGGACACAATCACTTGTCAATCAAATGGCGGTTATCCAAAATTAAAGAATATATCTTTAACATGTGGACCCGAGGAAACCAGTATAACAAGTAAGGCGAATAATTTGATTATTAAAATAAGCCTGTAGTATTTTTTTTTTTTTAAACAACATAACTAATAGTTATTTTGGTCGAAACGAGTACATTTCTGTGATGTTCCTTTCCATTTGAAGATTTAAAAAAAAATAATATTTTAATTGATATAGAAGAGGCTTTCGGGTGATTTATCTCATGATGATACTAGAACGTTTAAATTCCCCCCCAAAATTTGAAACAATCATGTAAATCATATAAGTAAAAGAAAAAAAAATCATAGAAATAATATTTAAAACCCTAAATCTCCAGAAGGATATATGGAATTTTAACTTTATTTAAAAACCACTTATATTAATTTCGCTTTTCTGTTTGTGTGGCTAAATCTTCATAAGCCTAATTTAACAACGTCCCATTACTCTGTCAAGCTGAAACAAGACACACTTGTTGCGGATAGCAGCAATTCTCAGCTCCATCTGCCTTTAAACCCCCCAAAAAGCATTTTTTTTCCGTTTCCACTATACCTGTTGGTACCTTAGATTCAATAAAGTCAATAAAATGTAAACACTATTTTTTAAAATAAACAAAATATTATTAATTTAACAAACGCAATTGGAGTAAAATATAATTTTATTTTCGAGGGGAAATTGAAAGAATAATAAAACATGTCTTTTCCAGAATACTTCTTAATAAATGATAAGCCAAGAACAGCTATATAAAAGAAAAAAAAAATGCAAATAAATGATTTATTCAAAAATATTTTTCGTCAGTTTTTTTTTTTTTTTTTTTTTTAAAAATCGGACAATACCCTTCGGATAAAAGAAAATATCATAAAGATAATTTAATTTTTTTTAAACCAACCAATGTTTTCTAAAAAAAGTACTCCTTTTGTAGCATCCCAATTATTCCACTACTAGAAAATATGAGCCCATGTTATCAGGATAATAATAGTAGGTCCTTGGCGATAATTTCTAATTGCTCTTACAAAAACGCATCCTAATTCATAACTTTTAAAATGGAATGATATTTTCATTTCGAGCATAATTAATTTTTTAGAAGTGTTTATCGATTAAATATGAAAGGCGTACCTTGCACTTTTTCACGCTCCTAAACTACTTTTCTCAGTCTAGAAATGACCTTAAATTACCCAGTCTAAATTATCACTAAGTATGTAGCTTTTGTCACTAAAGACGTTAATTGAGGGACAATTACTACGCTAGAGAAATATTTTAGATTTGCACTTTTCATGCATTTGAATTACAACTTTTTTTCAGAACATTTAAAAAAAAAAAAAAACTCATGTTAAATTTACAACAAAAGCTCTATATATGATATAAGTATATTTTGTATTAAAGGAATTCTATATATATTAATATCTTCATCAAAAATTTTAACACAATTTTGCCTTTTTTTATATTTTATAATTTCAGAAATTCGTAAAACAAATATTTTTTTTTCCAAGAAGAATATCACAACTGTTTTTCACACCTAAATCAGATTTGACTGTCTTTAAAAAAAATTAAATTGTTAATCTCATTAAAATACGCACCTCTTAACTTTTTGCAAAGTAACAACAAAAATATATGTCATTTTTAAAAAAAAGAATACTAAAAAAATAACCCATTTTCATTTTTTCAAAATTTAATTTTAAAGTGTGTAAAATGATTGGGGTTTGATATTCATGGATACACTTATATTAATGTACCCAAGATTTGTTGACGCGATTTATTTTCTTAATTGATAAATATATATTTATTTCCAAAAAGATAATTTATGATCTCATTTCACAAATTTAAAGCCATATGATTTTAATGTATTCTCATCGACGTAAAAATGTACGCATACTTTTTCTCATCTCCGATATGTATGTACCCAAGAAGGTTAATTATTAATCAAATTAATTCCTTTATTATTCAAACACATATAAAGTTTTTAAAATAGTTTCTTAGTTGATACTTTAAATTCGCGATATGACGTCATTTGCGTGTTTATTTGGGACAATATAATTTTAATTTTATTTCGCAATTATAACAACGCACTAAAAGACACACTAAAAACGACTGATACTTGGGTTTTCATGATAAATGTGATTACGGTGTAATTCTTTGATCATGATTTTAATTTTTTTTAAACATTTAAACTTATATAAAAGGCTTTATATTTCCATTATTTTTTAAAATCATTTATTAGTTAAATTGTAACCCCAATAATAGTTTTAACAAAATAAAAGCCTAATTACTATTTATAAAAGAAAATATTTGCATACACAACCAGTGCCATCACTCCTCATTTCAAGGCCTCCTAATGAATGTTGTTTTTGTCCTTCCCCACCTTGTTTTGAAAGATAATAATTAAGAGAGAATCCACATCATACATTTAAATCCTTTTAAATCGGATACCCTTGCAGTAAGAGTTGTTGCTTGGCTCACACTATGGTTCTAAATTTAATTGAAGTCAGTTTGTTTGTAATGGTCATCTCTTCCGTTTCACTTGTATTAAGTGTTGCATTTTGCAAAAATTGGATTCAGGCATGTGAACATTTTTTTTAAAACTGAAGGTATCTTTATTTTTCTGTAGATTGTGCAAAAGCGCTTGCTTTTAGTTCTGATGTCTTGGATAATTATTATTGATATTTTTGGCTTTCCCACCCAAGTATCTGAAAGAAACAAAAAAATATGAAATGTGCCAACATGTGAACCTCCATTTTTAAATCGGTCAACAACATTAAGCACCCTCAAATACTTCCCCCTCACTTCTGCTGATTAATAATATAGAATAGTGTTAAAAATAATCTCGTGTCACAATTCAAGATAATTTAATTTATAATTGAAACTGGACTCCTAAAGGCCTCCCCAATATCTTGGGATTTCTTTTTTACATATCAAAAAATGTAATAGAAAATGAAAATAAAGGATGCTAAAAAGTGGTCGTTCCCTCACTCAAGATTTGTCAGTACTCTTGATTTTCGCCGTATTTCAGGACGAAAATGATTCCATCCTTTGGCACTGATACACTGCTTTTGGTTGCCATTTTCCTTCTCAAGATAAAAAAAACAACAGCTGTTCGAAAATGCCCACTTAAATAAATTTATTTAATTAGGAATTTTTTATAGCGCTTACCTTACAGCTCTAAGCGCTTTACAAGTATTAAAAATATATCAACTATTTAAACTGCTAAAGTAAAAGGAAAAGTAAAAAAACAGAGACACTAGAATAGTAACTACAATAAAAATGACTATAAAAAAGTAGCTTAAACATTAAAATAGCTATATAAACGCGTAAACTTTGGCACGTTTTGGCCTATACTACAGGATCAACCCGGGACAGAAAATGAGGCAGGGCAAGGAGGGTGCATCCCAGGTCATAGGCGGACCTAAACAGATGCATTTTAAGGGACTTTTTGAAAGTGGACGAGGTTTCACAATGACGGATGTGGAACGCGAGCTGGTTCCAGAACCTAGACGCATTGAAGTAGAAGGAGCGTTCACCGATGGGCTTAGTTTTTGTTTTTGGGATTGAGGGGGTTCTATTGTCAATTGAACAGCGTAGTTGTCTTGTTGGGATGTAAGGAAGCAAATGTTCAGAGAGATAGACAGGAAAGTAAGGGTCAGTGAACTAGTTGAAGCATAGATTTGCAGACTAGTACTTGATGCGAGAGGATGCTGGAAGCCAATGGAGTTGCCGCATGTGTTGTTGAATGTGGTCATGTTTCTTTGTTTTAAAAATGAGTCTGCATGCTGAGTTCTGTGCCTTCTGAAGTTTGTCTATGTGGTGTTGAGGAATGCCTGCGAGAAGAATTTTACAGTGGTCAAATTTTGAAAGAATGAGTGAAGAGACGAGCGTTTTTGTGGCATCAAAGGAGAGGAGGTGTCTAATGGTGCTGATTTTTCTAATTTCGTTGTATGCTGATCTGCATATGTTCGTGACATGTTTGTCCATGGATAGGGTTCTGTAAGCGTGACTCCAAGGTTCCTGGCATAGAAAGCGAGTGTGATGTCTGAGTTGCCAATAGATATGGAAGAAGGAGCGGATCGAGGGAGAGTTTTGTTTTGAGAGTGGATGAGAAGCATTACCGTTTTATCATCATTTAGCTTCATTTTTTTGCAAGTCATCCAACGCTTTACATCGTCTACGCACTCCTGCATGTGAAGGAATTTGGCATCAAGTTGATCAGGAAAGCAAGATTCACTGATCTGAGTGTTATCAGCAAAGGATTGACTGGAAACTGAGTGGTGGCTAATGAGAGATGTTAGAGGATTAGTGTAGAGGATGAAAAGGACCGGCCATAAGGACCGATCCTTAAGGAACTCCAATAGAGAGGGCTGACTATTTGGAAGAGTGGTTGGAAATAGAGACTGTTTGAGTTATGTCAGAAAGATAAGATTGAAACCAGTTTAAAGCTGAGACAGTAAGTCCGAAAGAAATATGAAGTTGGTCAAGAAAAATCTGGTGGTCAATGGTATCAAATCAGCAGAAAGATGTAACAGAGTGAGAATAGAGAGTTTGCCACCGTCCATCGCACACAGAAGGTCGCTCATGACTCGGACCAGTGCTGTTTGTGTGCTGTGACCAAGTCGGTAGGCGGACTGAGAGGAAGGATAGAGATTGCGATAGTGAAGATAATCATAGATCTGAGAGAGTACTAGTTTTTCTATGATTTTTGAGAGAAAATAGAGGTTACTGAAGAGGCGGTAATTCTAGAGTGTGTTTGGGTCAAGTGAGGAATTCTTTAACAGGGTCAGGACTAACGACCGTTTAAAAATGGGAGGGAAGATGCCAGAGAGAATAGAAGAATTTATTATGGAGGTGAGTGCTGGGAGAGGGACGTCAAGGCATTCTACAAACAGTGGGACGGGGATCGGATCGAGGGCACAAGACTTGGGAACAGACCTGATGATGACTCGCCTCACTTCATCCTCAGTCACAGGCAGGAATCTATCAAAAGATTCTGTCTGACGACTAACGTCCTCCGAGAACGGTGAGAAAGGTGTAGGGGTCGCACGTCTAGCTCCTCCCTGATTGTTTGTGCCCTGGTGATGAAAAAGTCCGCAAAGGCGTCAGGGAGTTGCTCTGGTGCAATGTTGGTAGGGAGGGTGGATTTCTTGCCGTTGCCCAGATGACGGTTGCTAGCGCTGAACAGCGCCTTGGTTGATGCATATGATTCAACCTTTGAGCTCCAGTAGTCATCCTTTGCCTTCTGTACTATCTCTGCCACCGCCTCCTTTGCTGTCCAAAAGATCTGTCTGTCGACACTCAGTCCAGTCTTCAGCCACCTTCTTTCAGCGTGTCTTTGCTCGAGTTTTGCAAGACGAAGTTGGTCACTAACGCCTGCATACCATGGTGATGAGCGACCAGTCAGGACACGTCGCGCAATGGGAGGGGCGAGCTCGTCCAAGAGTGCTCGGAGGCCATCGTCCAGATGCTGAGCGCTGAGCTCAGCACCTAGCCCTTGAAGCATTGTCTTAATGTCGGCTTTGAAGGCCACTCTGTCTATAGCGTTTTGTCAAGCACTGTCTTGTAGACAGTGTATATAAAAAGTATATAAATATATAAAAAGTGACACATGGGTTGATGAACCCATAGACGACATTTATTTTACTGACAAGGTCGTTACTATAGGGTTTGCGTCTCCATTATCCTCATCCATAAATCTTTTTGGTAACCCCACTTGTCTGGCGTCTGGAGGCGTCTTTTCCATCTGCCCGCTTTTAGCGTTTAGCTACGCCTCTGGCCTTTGGCAGTTACAGGTCTCCCTTCCCCGCTTAAAAAATCTGAAATGACCAAGGAGTAATTTGTCTAAAATTAAAACGATGAACCTGGGGATTCTCAATTATTTATTTGTTTTATGTTAATTATGTTAAACATGATGGTCATGACTCTTTTAGAAGTCTCCTAAAATTCTAGAAAATTTCATACAAAAAAATGATTTTTTATGAGTAAATAAATGTTTTGGATACTTAAAATCGTATTTAAATAGAAATCTTCAACGTTATCAGAAAACAATTGGATATAGATGCAAAGATCATGTTAGTAAGTGTTGCCACAGTGGTGGGCTGTTTCATAGAATATTTGTTTTGCCTCTCGGACAGCTTGTAGTGTACGATCACAAGGTGCATCCCTATAGACAACTTGGGCTCTACTCTTCCTCTCGGTTACGGGTTCCATCACATTCCAATGCGCCTAGTACAAGTCACTCCTTTTACGCTCCATTTTACAGTAGGTTGACATTGCTGGATCGTACATATCATCTCTTACTTAGAGTCGAAATGCCATCCTGTGAAACTTTAGCAAGAGTATCATGCAACGCTGAAATTTGCTGCGGTTTTTTTCTGGGTTTTTGTAGCAGTGGATGTTAATTCGGGGACGACACTTTTTGTTGCGTTATGCATTTTTTTAGGTATTAGTCGTATCTTACTTGCTAAGACATAATGGTCCGTGTCACAGTCCACTGCTGGTGTGAAGTACAGTGGCTAGCTCAATGAACGTCTTAATGACGACGTTAACTAGTGCCAGTGGCAGAAATGCGGGTGTCGTGATGACACATTTTGCATTTGTTTACACTTGAAGAACGTGTTGTTAACACAGAGACCATGGGAGCAGCACAAATCTAGCAGAAGTTGTCCTTCATCGCTAATGGTTCCTAATCCGTGATAACTAAGACATGAAGGCCAGGCTTAGTGATCAGCTTCTATCTTTTCATTTAAGTCTCCCAGAGTGTACAATGCCTCGATTTTTGGAACACATTGTAATTCTTTGCTTAATACCTCATAGAACAAATATTTAACTCCTATAATCGAATGAAGATTTTAATCATACATACTGTATACGTTGGCCTTGCCTGCAGAGGATGACATCCACTGTCGCAACATCCTCTCCGATCCCAGAGAAAGAGATTTGATACAGTCCAATAATGTGTTCTTAAGGCAAATCCAACACCATGCCGCACAAATTCATACGCGTTTTTTTGTTCTTTGCCAGTAGAATGTCTAGCTGGATTCCATTATGTTACCACTATTCGCTATTTCGATCTCTTGAAGGAAGGCAATGCCAATTTTTAGTCTGGCGAGTCACTTGTCAATTAGGCAGTCTTTCTTGCATTGTCAATCTGTTGAACGTCGGTGTCAAATCCAGGAAAAATTATTCTTACATTCCAGATTGCGAAGGGAAGAGATTGAGTCTTCCTTTTATTTACGTTGCTTGTCTTACAAAAAGTTCTTCTCCTCATGAAGTGACGTCACATTACAACAATTTATCTGAGGTGGCGTTTTATAGAGATCACCGTCTGCCCAATGCAGCAAATCTCAAGTTTCCACGCACTCATGGGACCAATAAGGCTTGACTAATTACGAATGCAGTAAAAACCTCAAATTTTCAAGAAAAACGTTCAGCCCACATTGCAAATATAATAAAACTTTCCTAATATGTAATATTTAATTTTTTAACACATGGAAAGAGGTCTATACGGGAAAGTTTGAACTCTATAATAAGTTTCAACACATACACATGCAAATTTATTAACATTTTAGCATATACGAAAATAAAAGCTTGTCATTCAAAAATGTGAATGGAAATTTGACCATATTTTTTTTATCTTATAATAAAATATAGCAAAACATCAAAGTATATATATATATTTTCAACATGTTATATCTGCAATAGTTTATTTTATTTCTCTCCTTTCAATAGACCAAGATCAAGTCAGTATGACTTTAAATATTCCCAATGTAACATCTGGAAGGTGTGAGTGTATTGTGTGGCAAGAGTCAAATTGTCTTCAAAATACGTCTACTGTTCAATTTCAGTGTAAGTTTATTTTTTTAACTTAATTCTTTGTTTGTAATATTTATTACAATATCATTAATTATGTGTGCAGTTTGAGCTACATTTTTGTTACATTAAGCTGTTAAAAATGTTGATACATTTCTTATGGGATTACTGTCCTCGACTTGCCATTTCCACCAGAAATTCACATCAAATGAAGTCGACGATATATTAAAATGTAGCATACTTATTTGTTTTAATATTTTTATTTGAATTTTTTTAATTTGGTTTTCTTTTTTTTTTTTATTCATGAAACCATTCAAAATTAAATCTGATGTCTGCAGAAGCGTGAAATTAAACATATATATTTAAATGTCATTTAACAAAGGAATGATATTTTTTGAATATTTTTTACTACTTCCTTCTATTTAATTCATATCTAATAACTACACTATTCATTTCGATTGATAAATATGTTTTTATTAATGTTATTTAACTTTATCTTTACCAGCTCTAAAGACTATATAACACCTTAGGTTAAATAGATTATATGCTTAGAAGAGAAAAAATGAAATACCTTTTAAAAACTTATAAGGCTAAACTCTGAAAAGGAGCATATATCGTTAAATCCGTAGTACTTTTGCATTTTTTTCTAATCAAAAATATTTTGGGAAAAAAATTCAACTTGTGTTTCAAAAAGACGATTAGGTTGATTTACATTTTTACACATCACATAAGTTAAAGTTGATTATCTTTTTTTTTTAATCGATACAAAATTGCATTTATTTAATTAAAAAATAATAGTCCGAATCATGCTTGACAAAATATATTTCAATCAGTTTTTTTTTTTTTTTTTTTTTTTTTTTATTTTTGTACATGATCAAAAAAATATGGGGATACGTTTATTAAATAATGTAAACCGCTTAACCTATACTGTTGTGAACATGACTCCGTTATCTACCAGAAAATATACCCCCGCATTACTATTTTAAGTGACTGATCTTACAAAATGGATATTTGTTTTTTTCATATCGTCTTTTTGGAGAGACTTTACCATCACCTAGACAGTCCTAAAACATACGCGAGAGAGCTTTTCTTAGACTTCTCATCAGCATTTAGCACTATCCAACCACACCTTATAATAAAGAAACTTTCCTCGTTAGGTTTCAATTTAAATACTCAGGCTTGGATATTGAACTTTTTAACAAATCGACCACAATATGTCAAAGTAAATAACCAAGTATCTCTAACCAGAGAAATAAGCATCGGGGCACCACAAGGCTGCGTTCTCTCTCCTGTACTGTATACCATATATACAAATGATATTCAAAGCTCAAGCGACACCGTTCCAATCTTAAAATTTGCTGATGATACCACCATTTTTGGTTTAATATCTGAAGGAGAAGGCATATATCGCAACTTAATTACGAGCTTTATCAATTGGTGCGATGAAAATTTTCTCCAGTTGAATGTCTCAAAAACTAAAAAAAAATGGTTGTTGATTTCAGGAGGGGGAAACACCAGATTACAGATCTCAAAATCAAAAATCAAAGTGGAGAGAAAGTGGAGTTTTACAAGTACTTAGGTGTCACTATTAATAATAAGCTAACGTGGCATAAGCACGGCCCAATTTCAACCAAAGACTGTTCTACCTCAAAAAACTGTACAATTTCGGCGTAAACAAGCAAATCGTTAATATATTGTACAATGCAACTAATAGAAGCCTCCTTAATTTCAATATTACCTGCTGGTGTGGGAATTCAACGTCTGATATTAAACACCGCATAAACAAACTAATCGAGAAACTAGAAACATAACACAATCTAGAAATCATTCACTTTAACAACTATTTGAAGAAAGATGTTTTTGTAAAACTAAACACATTTTGGATGATACATCCCACCCTCTTCATCACAAATACTTAGGATCAGGCCGTTTGGGGCGAATTCTTTCCATCAGGGCCAGAACTGAGAGATATAAAAATTATTTTGTTCCCCAATATGTACGAATTTACAGGCATGCTTCCTCTGAAGTCAAACATCTGAATGAGAACTAATAAGTCCCCGATTTTGCTAAGAGAACTCACTGAATGGCTGTTTGAAATAATTTATTATAAATGTCTTTTGTTCAAATTGTTTTATTTTTTTAGCTGAAAACGTACAATAAATCAAAAAACATTTCCATTTTTTAGATCAATAAAAGAATCGTATCTCTTCTTATCTCAAACATAATTCAGCAACTAATAGAACATAATAAGTAAAAAGATAACTTTAGTTGGCAGATGTGTAGGTGGAGAGGTGTTAATGATTTTTGCATGCTTTTGCACTGTCGACCCGTTGAATATGTTGTGTTGTAATTATCCACTCATGGCAATGAGTGACTACTTGTTCTGCCAAGTCTCTCACTTGATCCCACGAACAGTATAGCTAATATCAAAAGTTAATAATACAACCAACGTTAACAGGTTTGTAGCTAGATAGGAGTTGATTTAACACTACTCCATTAACTATGTTTCATGTATAATTTAAGAATTGATAATCAATTTCTTCCAACCAAACACTACTCAATATAGAAATCCAAACAGTTCATCCAGTATATCCGCCATCAATCTTCCATCACAACATGGACAAAAACTAACGCTTCATATCCCCTTACACAATTACGTCACAACAATCTCACCCCCACGATACAGCTACACATAGAATCTCTAACTAAACATCTTTTCCTTATCAAACATGAAAACAATGATCTACACACAACAACAGTGATTCTCATACCCTTAACATGCACCAATTTTCAATTGGTGGCGCACAAATGTTTCCTCTCCATTTAGATGCTACTATCGGATAAATCTTTTCTGCTAAATGTACCGTTTAATGGAAGCTGTTGTTTAAATGTATTTCTTTTTGTTTTCATTTGTTATTTTACAATTTAACATTGTATTTATCAGTTATATATTTAATCCTTGATTTTTCTAAGCCCCTAAATAGCAACTCATCAACTGATCAAGAAAATTCACGTCTTAATCTTAAATCAAACTCTATATTATCATTTACATTCTCTCATTAAACAATATTTTGAAAAAAAAATAAAATAAAAAAAATAATAACACCTCTATATTAGGTTTCCGACGCTTGTCTACTATTCGCTTAAACTATGTTCCGTTAATTTTAAATTACGCTCATTTTCCCTCCATTTCATTTTTATCACAACATAATGCTAGATGCCAGCTTTTTAAATACCTAGTGTCATAGTTAAGTAAACTGGTGGTACATTAATTAAAATAATTACACTATTGAAACTTACAGTACTAACTTCGTATTTTTCTGTGTCCCCATTGCCATCAATTCTATAGTGTAACCAAATAATAAAACTCGTTTACCTCACCTTTACAGAAATCAGAATTTTCGTCAGATCAATAAAATTCTCCAAATAAATATCTTAGTACTAAGCATGAAAAAGAAACACCTCCCCACTACCCATTCTACCTAACCCTAGGGGCTACCACACTGATTGGCTACTTATCTATCAAATGAACAGAGTCTTCACAATCAGACCAACATTCTTCATGTAATCCGCACTACATCCCCAAATTTTCATAAAATATAGATCATATTTTTAGTCATGTGTTTTCAAATCTTTTGGCTCGAAGATACTTTTGAGCTTGAAATTAGTTTGTGTTTCCCTTTTTTGTCTTGCGGGCTTAACCCCGCCTACCAGTAAAGTTTAATAAAAGACGTCTCTATGGTGTAAGGAAAATTTAAATTTTATTTTCGCAAAATATTTATACCGTGAGATTCAACATTGTTGTAATGAAAGTTCTATAGGTAAAATGTATTTGTGTTGCAAATAAAATAAAATAATAATAATAATATAATATAACCATGGCTTTTGTCCTTATGTTTATTCATAGGTTTCTTAGAAGCGGAGTAATTTGGTTGTTTGCTGCAGTTGTCCGTCGCACTCTTGTCTCTATCGCTTTATCCCTGTCTTGATCCTTGGTAAAAACGGTACCAAATTTTCAGGTAACATTTCACAACATTTCAGGTAATGCGACGCTATCAGCTTCATTGGTATAATAATCTCTTCTTTTGATGCATTTCTACCCCTTCCTGGGGCATAGGCCGTCTACAAGAACTTTCCACTCCTCACTGTTCTGTGCTTTCCTTTCCAATTGCTTCCAGGTGTATCCTATATTTTGAGTGTCAGCCTCTAGCTCGCATCTCCATGTATTCTTTGGTCTTCCTCTCTTTCCTTTTCCTTGTGGATTCCACGTTAGGCATTGTCTGGTGGTGCTATCTGGGGGTTTCGGAGCGTATGTCCTATCCATCTCCACCTCTTCTTTAGGATGTCTTCATCAATGGGCAACTGGTGTGTCCTTTCTTGTAAATATTTTTTATTTGTCGTATTTTGCCATTTAATTTTCAGGATCTTTCTAATGCATGTGTTTATGAATTTTGCACTTTCTGCATAAGGCTCCCTGTTGTTTTCCAAGTTTCTGAACCATATAGTAGGACTTTTTTGACATTTGTGTTAAAGATTCTGACTTTGGTTTGCAGTTTCAGCTCTTTCGACTCCCATAATTTCTTTAATAGTATAAATGCGGATCTAGCTTTTCCCATTCTAGCCCTTACGTCTGCATCGGATCCTCCATCTTTGTCTATGGTGCTGTCTAGATGTGTGAAGGACTCCACTTCTTCAAGTGCCTTTCCTGACAGATAGATTTGCTCATTATTAGATGAGTTTACCTTCATGATTTTTGTCTTGCTTTTATTTATATTGAGAAAAATCTGTGCTGAAAAGGTGAATACGTCTTTTGTCTTTTCATGCATTTGTTGCTGGTTGTGGGACAGAAGTGCAGTGTTGTCTGCAAAATCTAAATCATTCAGTTGTTCCCAGATTGTCCACTGTACCCCATTCCTCTTTGTATCTGTGTATTCTTTCATTATCAAGTCACTTGCAAGGATGAATAGAAGTGGGGACAAGAGGCATCCTTGTTTGCCCCCTTTTTCGACTGTAAAGGAATCTGTAAGTCTACCTTTGTGGACCCACCTGTATGTCATTTCTTCATTAGAGCTCTGAATGATCCTCACTAGTTTACCTGGCACTCCATAGTGCCGGAGAAGTTTCCACAAGGTTTTTCGACCCAGGCTATCAAATGACTTTTCGTAGTCTATAAAATTTATATACAGGGAGGAGTTCCATTCGATGGACTATTTTACAATGATTTTTAGTTTTGCTATTTGATTTGTGCATGATCTGCTTTGGCGAAAGCCAGCCTGTTGATCTCGTAGCTACATGTCGACTGTCAACTACTGTTCGTCTTCTTGGATTGATTACATTCGTCAGTTCTTTCATACGTTTAAGCGTCGTACTATTCTCACTATCAATTAACAAACTCAACTCCTTTTCATAATAACTATAACTTTAATATCTAAGTAAATATAACAAACATCCTATCACTCCAATGTTCCACTCAAGACTGCCGCACGACTAAAACATACGTCACAACACTGCATAGACAATAAGTCACGACTCAGCATAAAAATTCTTCCCGCCATTGTATTTATGACGTGCGTTCACTAACTATAATAGTCAAGCGCGGGAAAAGCGTTCAACAACTAATGAACATAATATTGAGTCGCAACAATTCCTAATGAACGCTCATACTCGACATATCCCCCCTCTTTCATTTTAGATTTTACTCAGGGAGTGAAATCGTCACCAGACATACAAAATTTACATCAATTACATCAAGAAGAACCCTTCAGCCATATGAATGGTCCTTATCAAAAAACATTATTTAGGTATCACTGAAAATCAAACAGATTTATGATATACTGCAATAAAATAAACAATCCATCGTACATAATTTTAAATGCAATTCAAGAGTTAAAAATTCATGTACCACAATAAAAATCAGACCATTAAAATTGAATGTCAACATTAATTTTCATTTTTCATACCAATAAAAATAATTATATTTGTATCTCAAAAATCCGGGCAAATACATCAATATCCTTACTGAAGTTGAAACTATAACTAAGTTAATCCAAATCATATCATCAAAAAGGTGTATTTTTAAATAAAACCAATGGTCATCACTATAGAAACACAAAACTATCTAACATTATTACAGGTGAGAGATGTCTCACCACAATTTGAGCAGCCTTTATTTGCTCTTAAATAACACAGCTACAGATGGCGGGACATATCTTTTGTCCGTGGATTTCACAACTTTATGCTTCAACATGTTTATTATAATTAAAATTATCTCTCCCTGTTCTTTTGACCCGTGGTCATAACTCATGTGAAATCTCAGTTTTACAATACATATTTTTAAATTGTTACAAAATGAAAAACGAGTCTCATAAAAAAGAAACTCAAACAAATCAGGAACTTCAGGGCAATCATGGCAATAGTTCATTTTAACAGATTCATTTTGTTTAACAATACAATTAAAAGCCTCACCTCCCAACTCATGGACCTGACAACTCACCTCCTCTTGAAAATCATAAACAAGTGCACCTTTAGAGCTGGCAGCGCTCTCTTTAACACTTTCAACATTGGTTTCCAACTTAATGTTAGAGCACTCCTGGCTCTCAAAATCTGGACAACCTTCACTCACATTACTTGGGAATTTATTTTCATTACAACTATCTGTAACAATATGTACATTTGAGCAGCCCTGGCTCACATTTACAGGTGATTCATTATCATTACAACTATCCGTAACAATATGAAAATTTGAGCAGCCCTGGCTCACATTTACAGGTGATTCATTATCATTACAGCTATCCGTAACAATATGAAAATCTGAGCAGCCCTGGCTCACATTACCTATTGATTCATCATCAATACAGCTCTCTGTAATACTATAAAATTTTGAGCAACCCTTGCTCATAACAACTTGTGATACATTTTCATTGCAGATCTCTGCAGTAACATCAAAACCTGAGCACACCTGGCTCACATTATCAACTAATTCATATTCATTACCAGTACATATCTCTGTAAAAATATCAACATTTGAGCAACCTTTGCTCACATTACACAGTGACTCATTTACATCACAATAATTATCAACAACAATTTTCTCTCCTTCCCCCACCTCAGGGATTACACTCACCTCATCAACCTCACACAAAAAATCAGACACTTTAACTTCAGGACTTACATTATCTGATGGCTCACCATGAGATACAACAAAAATCATGTCCTCAGACATTAGAACAGGGTTCTCTTTGCTTTCAATGCCGCCCGTTTCCATAACAACCAATTCATTACATGCTGTGGCGCTGGGACAATCCCCTACATACGTCCACCTAAGGTCATTTCCAATGACTTCTACCTTATTAAATTGTCGTCCCCTTTCTTCTTTACATTGGACTTCCTGGGATACACCAACTACTTCAACCTCGTTTTGACATGAATCTAAAGCTATATCTGTACCCTTTGCCACTGGGGGTATGTCAACACGGTCAACGTTGTCCCTTTTAACGTTAGCCGACGGATCAATTAACAAATCACTGTCATTTCCATTAAAAAAAATTGAGTCGTCAGCAGAGGCAATAATATCATTTTGTTCCTCAGTATCTTTAACCATGAACCGTGGTTGCGAGGCCGGCTCTTGCCTGGGGTCAGGATCATGAGTATGTCCACCGTTATCCACATATTTGTATTCACTTACATTAATAGAAAGTCTGTTAACATTTTTATAGGGATTCTCACAGTGAATGCTGGCAATACCATAATATATTTCTTCCCCTTGACTCTCGTCATCGTCACTGTCGCTATAATAATATGCCTGTCTCTTTAAAATAATTTCCCGTTGTTCTGCCTTTAATTTTGCCAGTCTAGTTTCTCTATCAAGTTTATCTAGTTCAAATTGTCTCTGTTTGTCTCTATCTATACGTTCTTCCCCTCTTTGTCTATCTGCGCGTTCTTTCTCTCTAGCTCTAAGTTCTTCCTTTCTAGCTCTAAGTTCTTCCTCTCTCTGTCTATATATACGTTCATTCTCTCTGGCTCTAAGTTCATCCTCTCTCTCTTCCCGTACGTGTTCTTCGAACTTAACTCTAATATACTCCTCTAGGTTCTCTCCGGTATAACAAAGTAACACACCCACATGCCTAATTTCTTCTAAACTCCATTTCCTACTGACATATCCAGCCATATCAATGCAAATTAAGTGTGATCATACAGTAAACAATAATTATGTTTTAAGGACCAATCGCAGTCTGTTTAAACTAATTCTAGAAAAAATCTAAATTCTACCCAGGTAAAAAAATGTTAATACATAAGTCATAAGAAAAGTAATGCCAAAAATGTTTTAAACTATAAAAATCCAACTTGCCTGGTTCGTGGAAAGTCCTATAGAATTTAAATATTATTTAAAACACACACTGAGCTTAATTAAGTGCCAATGGTTCTTTACTGTCAATAGTTCTCTCACAAACTTCAATTGTCCTATATGGCGATCTTGGGACACAGTCATTGAGGTGTGGGTGTCCGGGACGGGTCACGGGACATCGGCAGCTCACTGGACAGAACGTAGGCGAATCGCCGACGCTGGACAGTTCGTGGGTAACTCACAATTACAGGATCGGGCATAGGAAGCTTGATGCGGGGTGGGACGTTGGTGGCTCGTTGAAACAGGACAGGGCGTTGTTAAACTGAGTGACCGGACAGGCCACAGGACTTCACGAAGTTGGTAGCTCACTACCGACAGGACTTAGATAACTCGATGCAGCGATGGTCGTAGTTAATTGCGATGGTCGTAGTTAATTCACTCCAACTGAACACGGAGTGGGTAGCTCACTACCGACAGGACTTAGATAACTCGATGCAGCGATGGGCGTAGTTATTTCACTGGAACTGGACAGGACGTTGGCAACTTGATAACGGGCAGGGCGTAGTTATTTCACTGGAACTGAACAGGACGTTGGCAACTTGATAACGGGCAGGGCGTAGTTAATTCGCTGTAACTGGACATGACGTTGGTAACTTCATACATAGCAGGACGTAATTATTTCACTGGAACTGAACAGTACGTTAGCAACTTGATAACGGGCAGGGCTTAGTTAATTTGCTATAACTGGGCACGACATTGGTAATTTCATACAGGGCAGGACGTAGTTATTTCACTGGACTGGACAGGACGTTGGCAACTTGATAACGGGCAGGGCGTAGTTATTTCACTGGAACTGGAAACGAGGTTAGTAACTTGATAACGGGCAGGGCGTAGTTATTTCACTGGAACTGGACAGGACGTTGGCAACTTGATAACGGGCAGGGCGTAGTTAGCCTGTTGCAGGTTAGGACATAACTAGCCTAATACAGGACGTAGGTGGTTGATGGAGTTACTGGCGTATGCAACTCATATAAACTTGACACACGGTGGCAGCGGGGCTCCGACATTGAAATACGGGAACATGCGACGATGGTTGTAACTTCACTAAAGTTGAATAATAAGAATGTTCTTGTACTTTACCTCAAGTATGAAAATAACGAGGTTCACCAATCCCGGATGAGAAGCCCCCATGTCAACTCCTATACGTCTTCTTGGATTGATTACATTCGTCAGTTCTTTCATACGTTGAAGCGTCGTACTATTCTCACTATCAATTAACAAACTCAACTCCTTTTCATAATAACTATAACTTTAATATCTAAGTAAATATAATAAACATCCTATCACTCCAAGGTTCCACTCAAGACTGCCGCACGACTAAAACATACGTCACAACACGGCATAGACAATACGTCACGACTCAGCATAAAAATACGTCATAAATACAATGGCGGGAAGAGCGTTCACTAACTATAATAGTCAAGCGCGGGAAAAGCTTCAACAACTAATGAACATAATATTGAGTCGCAACAATTCCTAATGAACGCTCATACTCGACATCGACCTGGTCTTTCATTTTGTTCAAAATAATTATGTTAAAAACCTTTCCTGGTAGAGAAAGCAGTTTGATTCCTCTGTAATTTGCACAATTGCTAAGATGCCCTTTCTTCGGGATCTTAAGGAGGTATCCTTCTTTCCAATCTTTTGGAACTCTCTCTTCTACCCATATCTTTTCAAACAGATGGTGCATCATGTTGACTATTTTATCTTTATCAGCTCTCATCATCTCTGCTGTGATGTTATCCTGTCCCGGTGATTTCCCTAATTAGATCTGCTTGATTGCCAGAGCTATTTCTTCCTTTTTTGGTGCGCTTACTTATATTTGTAGGTCTTCATTTGCTTGTTTTATTTCTGGTGTGTCTGTGGGTGGGGGCCTGTTTAATAGTTCATTAAAGTATTCCATCCATCTCGTGTGTTGCTATTTCCTTTCTGTTATAGATGTACCTGCTCTATCTTTGACAGGCCTTTTGTATCTCCCTTACAGTTTTGTTATGTCGTAGAGCTCTTTCAAGTTGCCCTTCCTGGCTGCTGCTTCTTCTGCTGTCGATGCTAGAAAATCTATGTAGGCATTTTTATCTTTTTAATGCTGTTTTTTTCATTTTTGTTTACTTGTTTATATCTCTCTTGCGCTTTCGATTTCTCAGCCATGGTGCGGCTGCTGTTAACTATATTTTTCATTTCTTTTCTCTCTTTTATTTTTTGCAGTGTGTTTATTGAAAGTCTTTTTGTTTCTGTTCCACTGATCCTAAAACTTCTTGCAGGTGGATTTACAGACTCTTTATACTTTGCCACATATGTTCTACTTGGTCATCTTCTGTTTTGCCTTCTGTTTGATCTTCTAGCGCTTGGAACTTATTCATCAAGTTAGCACTGAATTCTTTACTTTTCTGCTCATTTGCCAAAAGTGCTACGTTGAATTTGGTTCGCTTATCAGTTGCCTGTTCCCAGTTTTTCTTCAATTTAACTTAAGTCTTGCTTAAACAAGAGATGATCGGATGCCACATTTGCTCTTCTTTTTGCTCGTACATCTTGTTGAAACTTTCTAATTTTTTTTCTAATGCATATGTGATCTATTTGTTTTTGCATTTTGTTGTTTGGTGATACCCATGTTATCTTGTGGATGTTTTTTTGCTGAAATTCGCTTCCTTCTATCACTAGTTCATTTGTTGCTCAGAAGTCCGCTAGTCTTTCTTCGTTCTCATTCCTCTCTCCTACCCCGTGCCGTCCAAGAGTTTCCTCATACCCACTGTTATCTTTCCCAATCTTGGCGCTAAGGTCTTCCATTAAGATGTTCAGTTCTCTATTTGGGAATGTTTCTATTAGTGCTGGTAGTCTATTGTAGAATGTTTCTTTCTCTTCTTCTTTGCTATTGTTGGTGGGTGCATAACACTGTAATATGTTCATCTTTATTTTCTTTTTCTTTGTTCGGAAAGTTGCTGTTATTATCCTTGGTCCGTGTGCTTCCCATCCAATCAATGCATCCTATACCTTCATTGACAACATCAAAGCGACTCCTAGCGTATGCGGAGCATCTTCCTCCGCATGCCCGAGTGCATTAGCGTTTCTCCAGAGGCCAAAGTTATTTGCCCAGGTTGTAGCCATCTTGTTTCACAGATGCCAAGCAGTGCAAGTTTGTAAGATTTCATTTCTGCTGCCACCTGCGCTGCTTTCCCTGCCTCAAACATGGTTCTGATGTTACACGTGCCTTTGTTTATTTCCTTAGAAAGGAGAGTATTCCGCTTTTAGGCTTCCACTATAGACTGGTTTTGGCCACAAAGATTCTTAGTTCTTCTTGGAGAAGAAGAGTCCTATCTTCTCAGGGCTGAATTTCGTTGGTTTTTTATTGTTGAAGTTTCTGTAGCAATTTTTTTTTGCGGGTGAGATAGCTGGCCTCACGCCAACCCTCCTCCTTTTGCACCCGGTCTTGGGGACGGATTTGGCGGAGTTAATATATTCTAGGTTAATGGAATATGTTGTTTTTGGGTTTTAAATTAATTAAGATCCCACCCACACACACACACACCTTAAAAAATAAATATTCGATATTTTAAGGATCTTCACTTCATTAAATCAATATTGTTAATTTTCACGTTCTTTGTTTTGATTGGATTTGGTCAGCTAATTCACGTCGTTTTATTATTAACTACAAAATGCATTAAAAATATTTTTAAAGTATAGAAAACACAAAAATTAATCAATATTTATGCTTAGCTGTTATGTTTTATTTTCTTTTATTAAATTACCTAAACATATAAACAAAAGGTGTAAATTAGTTGTTTTTTAAATCTTGCATTTGAAATTTGATAGTTTAATGCAAGGTATAAAAGTTGAAATAATAAAACAAACCTTTATTTGTTTTTTAAATATTCTTTCAAATCTTTGAGTCAATGTTACATGTAATTATAATCAAAATATATAATTCTAACTCAATAATTTTGAGCTCAGTTACGGAATTTTTTTTTAATTTTTTTATTTTTTTTATTTTTTTTTGCAAGGGAGTTATAGAATTAAAAAAAACAACCACACAAAAAAAACAACCTTTTTTCAATAATATTAAACATACATATAAATATATAAACGGATCACAGTGGCATAGACATAATGTAGTGTTAAAAAATATTTTAACAATTATTTAAAAAATTAAAGCAAAAAACACTTTATTTTTAAATTTATAAAATGTTATTTACAGAATGACATACCCAAAATGCAATTTTTTGAAAGGTGGGCCAATATAGTTTATTTAAAACAATAGGATAAAAAAAAGTATTTAATAGTATAAGACATTTTACACTGACTTACCTCGAACAGCCACATGAGCAGTAACATCCGGAACAATAATACATGCTTCAATGTGCCTCGGTGTAACACAGTTCATGATAAACAATCATTCTTCCTACGAGCAATACTTGCTTGGAACCAACTTGACAATGTCAACGTGGACTCGACATCAATCGAGAGTTTCAAAGCTGCCCTGGCACCCGCTAGTAGTGGTTAGGATAGCCGCATCGTTTCCCAAGCTGTTGCAAATATGCCAGTACTTGGATGCAGCATCAGAAGTAAAATAAAAATAAAATGTTTGCATGCACATTTATAAATAATGGAATGTATTTTCTTAAAGTATATTATTTCTTTAAAATTTTTGTCACAGTTATCACAATTCTCAATGACGACTCCACTACAGTTCAATTGAATGAAGGTGCTATTAGCGGCATAGTTATTGCGGGAATTGTAGTGGTAGCAACGATTGCTTTGATAATATTTCTGGTCAGACGCTCCAAGGGTTAGTATATACAAAAAACTTTAGGTTTATATACATTTAAGTTAGTAATTAAGTAAGCACTGTATTCATAGAAATATATATTAAGCTAGTTTCTTTGTCTAACATTTAAATTAAAACAAGGTAAAAAAGTTACAAAATTAAAGTTACCAATTTTAATTATGCATAAATGCAATGGCATAGTTAGGATTGGTGTTACCAGGTGCGGTAAACTCATGGTGTCACACCTTCGATTTCCACTATGGAGTTTATCTTGTTATAAGAAGATCAGAACATCTAAAGTTTAGAATAAGGCGATTAACTTCTCTCTAGATAAATACACTACATAATCTCCATACACTTTCTTCTCGCAGTGAGAGTTCAACATGTATTAATTATTATCCTGCCCATTCTCTTCTTAAGCCGTAATTTTCTCTATACCGAATTCCATTTTGGTTTATTGTTTAATGTATCTTTTCATAAGCATTACGCACCTAGTGACAGCTCTTCTCGTGAAGAGACAATCGTAAGACCTTTAGGTTGGTCAATATTTTAAAGAGAAAATCCTTTAAATTTGATGCTGCTGCTGTGTAAGATTTACTTTTTCAAGTAGATTATCCAAACGGAAAAGGTAGCAAATGAAGGAAACATCACATACAGCATGTAAAAGACCATTTGTTACCTTAAAAATGTTCTCTAATATTAATAGGCGATGCTCTTGAAAAATATACGAACATATTATTATTGGAGAATTTTTCGGTTTCTAAATATTTTTTTAACATGTTCTACTAAAATTCAAATAGATTTAAATTAGTTATTAACATTTGGTAGAACATTTTAAAAAAGAAAATTATTTTGTTGTTTTAATTTTTACTGATTTGTTTCATCACCCGGCTAATTCGTCTTTTATATCAATGGAAAGCTTACTTTATATATATTATATAATATATATATAAATAAATATATATATATATATATATATATATAGAAAAGTGTGTGCTCTGTATTCATGCATTTTACAGTTTTGTGTCATTTATTTTCTGGGATGGTGTAACATGGTGTGGTCCGTAAAACGTGTACCTCCTAGCTACGCCACTGCATAAATGTGTTCTCTTCATAATGATAAATTCAAACAGTATTACATTAAGGCAACCTGGCAATATTTTACATATAATTGATGCGTTTTGCCATTATTTAATAGCACATTATGATAAACTTAAACATAATCATGCTTTTTCTATCAAATCTTATAAAATGTTTATTTTTCATCAAAAAATATGTACAACAGTATTATTAAATGCTATAATATCTCAATAGACATACACAGCAATATTTTTATATGTTTAATGGCATAAATTTTTTTCAAAGATTTGATGGATTATTTCTTAGTATAGGCCTACATGTTATAGTATCTTATGTGAACTAGAACCAGCTGAGAAAATGTATAACCCACCCGATACTACCTTTAACACCTTTTGGATATTTGCATTTAAAAAAAAAACATAACATGTGTGTTTTATTTTTGGTATTTTTAGGAAAATGTTTGAACAAGCCTCGAAGGAAAAATCAAAGGTATGTATGTCTCCTTGCAATCAAATATATATCACTGGAACCCCAGATGTGGTCTGATGGGGTGGGGCCTTCGCCTGGCACTTAAAGAATGTGACACAAAGCATTTAATATATGTCAATCTTAAATGTCAAAATTCATTTAAAATAAACAAACAAACTGTTCAATGCATTTCTAAGTTGCATTTCTGTTATATCGTTAAATTATAAAGTATTAAATTGAAATATAATTACATAATACTATTATGAAATTTCTTACTCAGCTTTAACTCTCTAAGTACGTTACATGCAGTTAATGTCACACCTTTTAAATTAGTGTTAATGTGGAACTATAACAATATTAATGAATTTGTTTAAAATATCAATTATAAACTTAATTTTAGATTTTTTATTTTAAAAAAATATTAACTTAGTCTGGTTTTGGTTCCTTTTTTTAAATTTTACATTGCTCTAGTTTCATCCGCCATCCATACTGCTCATGCTGTCAAACAATTAGGACGGCCGATAACACATTTTTTTTTTTTTTTAAAGACTCCACCGTTACCTTTCAAATATGTTGTTGATTAAATTTCAAGGGAACAAGTTGCCCAATAAAAGCAAGAAGAATACAGAACTGCTAATGATTTTGATTTTTAAAAGCTATTTTCATGTGTTTTAATTTTTTGGTATCGCTAGTAAGATTTTTGTTTTTTAGAAAAAAAACTTTTCAAGTTGTTGAAATAAAACAAAACCTTTATTTATTGCTGTAACAATTGCCTTCATAATAATTGATAATCAGTGTTTAAGCTCACATACACTCCATTTTTTATTAAAATATTTTTTTTTGTTGTTGTTTTGTTTTGTTGTTGTTACTGTTGATCATTCTGGCTCCTGGTTTGAATAGGGAATTTGTCTTATCTTAGTCTAACCACACCAATCCAACCGCGGTCTTTGGTTGTCTTTGCTTGTCTTGCTTTGCTGGAGTTTAAACTCCAGACCACCAGTTATTTTGAAAAAGCAGTTTAGACTACATTGGCCATCCATCACCCTGTTATTCAAGGGTATTTTTTTCATTAAAATATGTGTTTAAAAATGTCATTCTTATCATCGGATACTCTTAATAGGTGCAATGACTTTTCAAATCTTATATTATACTGGATGAAGCCGCATTTATGTAATTTTTAAAATCTGTTTTCAAAATTGAATTTAGCATTAATTTTTGGCAGTTTGTAAAAGAATAAGATCTCAAAATATATACATTGTTTCTATTGTATCATCATTTCACAGTCGGTTATTGAGGTATCAAATTTTCCTAACACTGCACGACCCGGCTTAAGACCTTAGTTATCGACTGATCCCGTTAAAAACACAACAATATAACGAATACATTATATTGTATCCCTTTTAGATTTAATTTGCATTAACTATGCTGTAAATACTTTATAAATGTACACAAGCATTGCGTCGGCAATTTTATGTCACTTATTTAAACTTGTTTTTTAAAAGGGACATTCTAGTTGGTAAACAAACATTCTAACATTCATTGAAACTATATTCTACATTCACCAATGATGTGAACTGCTACTGGATAAAACGATTATATACCCTGTGTAGAGTAAGGGTGTTCACTAGTAAATGTATGGCATCGAATTTTGTGCTTTATTGTGCTCAGTGGGTTTGGAAAGAGCCAATAGTTAATGAATCCTTTTACCCGCCATATAGTGCGTGACAGTGTTTATTGCAATTTTGACAAGCTGTCCTGACTGCTTTTAGCGTACACCCATGTTTGGTTTAGAAGGTTTTGGAAAATCTTTGTAGTGAAGTGTGTGCATTATTAATCTTTTTTTTTTTTTTACAGCGAGCTACGTTATACATATGTTTGATTAAATGTACAGTCGTGTAGATTTATTTTCTGTATTAAAGTTACATCTACATTGAAAAAATAATTATGTTCAATTGTGTGTATATACGTCGTATGTCTGGTTTGAAGAATTTTTTTTTAAAGAAGCTGTTCAATTATTTCATTTCTATTACAGTCCTTTATCTGCGAATGGTTTACATTTATACGTGTCCTAAAATTTGAAATATTGATGCATAAATTAAACATTTTAACGTATGGGGCAATACTTATTTTTTGGTGTTTACCTTATTTGTAGTAGGTCAAAATTTTTTGTTACCAATGTATTGCAAATAAATACATTATCTTTTAGATGTATATTAAAACCATAATTTAGTTGTAATTAAAATAAATCAGACAATATTTATTACTCTAATGTCATTCATTGAAAAAAACTATCCAGATTGTAAAGGTACCTAATAAGAGTGACAGAAAACAATGTCCAAAAACCAAAAGTTAACTCAAAACTGTTCGGTTGTGTCATATTTATTACTCTAATGTCATTCATTGAAAAAAACTATCCAGATTGTAAAGGTACCTAATAAGAGTGACAGAAAACAATGTCCAAAAACCAAAAGTTAACTCAAAACTGTTCGGTTGTGTCATATTTATTACTCTAATGTCATTCATTGAAAAAAACTATCCAGATTGTAAAGGTACCTAATAAGAGTGACAGAAAACAATGTCCAAAAACCAAAAGTTAACTCAAAACTGTTCGGTTGTGTCATATTTATTACTCTAATGTCATTCATTGAAAAAAACTATCCAGATTGTAAAGGTACCTAATAAGAGTGACAGAAAACAATGTCCAAAAACTAAAAGTTAACTCAAAACTGTTCGGTTGTGTCATATTTATTACTCTAATGTCATTCATTGAAAAAAACTATCCAGATTGTAAAGGTACCTAATAAGAGTGACAGAAAACAATGTCCAAAAACTAAAAGTTAACTCAAAACTGTTCGGTTGTGTCATATGTTACAAAAAAACGTGCAAAGAAAGTTCAAAATTTAATCAGATGGCTGTTTGACTGTACATAGATGCACATCATCACTGAAAAGCAGCTGGTTATATATTAAAGACTGGACTCCACTAAAACGAACACATTTTTTTTGCTGTTGTTAAACGTGTTGATTGCATGTTTCAAAAAGTTTTTTTTTATGTCCTTGAAATTTTACGATGATTATATCTGTAATTTTACAAAGAAATGGTAACGTGCGTGTTGCCTCTGTTACTTTCATGACCGTTTTAGAATTTCAAAATTTTCTAACTAAATGCTATGTTCTTAGGGTAAATATCGAAGTTATATCCTTATGTACAAATAACACCAAAACAGAAGCTTTAAGAATTTGATCTACACGTTTTTATCAATTTTAAAATTATAACCATTTATTGGGATGTTAAACATGTGATATTCTATATGTTCAGGCACTTATGCTTTCAATCAAAAAGGATACATGACAAATTCGGTAACTTTTGTATAGCACACAATAACATGCTTGTTCAAATGATAAGTCAGAGTTAGCAGAAGAAATGCATACTACAGGTATACGTCTTTCGTTTGCGGAATTTGTATTTCTTCAAATGATCAAACGGTACTCTTTTTAATACGTTATATTTCTGGGTTTTAATCATGAATTTTAAAATAGTAATTTAACTTAAAATAAGTTAATTATATATATTTATAAAAGAAAATTAAGTATAGTTGAAATAAAAACCTCAATTTGATTTTTTTTTTTTTTTTTTTTGCTTTAAAAAATTAAGCATCATAAATAAGGTCTAAAATTATGTATGTTATTATTGACACATTTTATTTTATTGCATTAAACAAATAATCTTTACTTTTTAAAATATTTTTTTTTTAAAAACCTCAATTTGATTTTTTTTTTTTTTTTTTTTGCTTTAAAAAATTAAGCATCATAAATGAGGTCTAAAATTATGTATGTTATTATTGACACATTTTATTTTATTGCATTAAACAAATAATCCTTGCTTTTTAAAATAATATTTTTTTTATTTTTTTAAAAATTCAAAGCAAAATTTATACAATCTAATGAATTGTACTAATTATGGTATTTTAAACTTCCAGTGAAAGACACAATTATAACCACGTGATTGGTAAGATTTTAATTCACTATCTCTCTCGCTTTCTGTCTCATAATATATTTTACGCAATTAAATCAAGGAAGGATGCTTAAGTTATAGGGTTTTTTTTGGCTTTAAATTATTATAGAAGATAGTTATAAATATTATTTCTTTGAGATTATTTTTTTTTAAAAGACTTTTATTATTGTTTGAATTCATTTGTTAAAAAAAAAAATACATTATTTTGAAATATAAAAAAAACAAAAACATTATTTTTAAAGCCCACACTTTTGTTTTTCTGTGATTAATGTAAATATTGATTAATTACAGTAGAACACACTGATCATTGTTTGATAACAAAAGGTATATGTGCACTTTCAAATACAGTTAAATACTTAGTACATGGCTTTAATTATTATTTCAATTTATGTCAACTTTATTACATTAATTGTTAAATAGAAAATTGCATTTTATATATACATATAAGACTTAGTATGGATTTATTTAACCTAGTCGTAACATATCACATATAAACATAATTATCTAGAGGGATCTCTTAAGTGCTTATTAACTTTTTTAAATTATTAGGTTTTGTGCCAAGGGGCCAAAATATCGTTTTTTCATATATAAGTTTTATCAAAAAATTAACAACAAATACTCCTACAGGAATGGATGGATCTTGACCAAATTCAGAACACATACTCTTTATTATTCATATGCAAATACCGACGGGTACTAAAACCCTTTCCGCTATAGGCTTAATACACCTGCTTTTGTGAATGTGAGGGGATTACAGTACCTAGAATAATTTGTTAATGCACTGATAATTCTTTTTTCGGTTTGTGGGGGGTTGGGGGAGATAACAAAATACTTTCATGTGCCCAAAGAGGCTCAAGATATGCCTCGGAATGAATTTAATCAAATATATATCAGGGGGTAGGAAAGAGGATGTGTACAAATTACATGTATGACAATATTTCACTCCAAAGATATTTCACTTGTAAAAAATAGATGCTATATTGTCATTTTACAAAATAAGATATGTTTATAAATTTTAAAAATAAACGACTTTAACATAACGTAGATATATTTATCTAATTATTCGCATGAATATCAAAGATCAAGCATTTTACACCAGTGAAAATTTATTTTTTTAAATATTTATATGAGTTAAATATGTGATAGATCTGTCTATCCATCCATCCATCCATCCATCCATCCATCCATCCATCCATCCACCCATTGATCCATCGATCGATCTGTCTATCTATCTATCTATCTATCTATCTATCTATCTATCTATCTATCTATCTATCTATCTATCTATCTATCTATCTATCTATCTATCTATCTATCTATCTTAGATAGATAGATAGATAGATAGATAGAATCGATCTATCTATCTATCGATCTATCGATCTATCGATCTATCGATCTATCGATCTATCGATCTATCGATCTATCGATCTATCGATCTATCGATCTATCTATCTATCTATCTATCTATCTATCTATCTATCTATCTATCTGTCTGTCAACCTGTCTATCTGTCTGTCTGTCTCTCTGTCTGTCTGTTTGTCTGTCTGTCGGTCTGTCTTTCTGTCTGTCTGCCTGTCTGTCTGTCTATCTAGCTTAAAATTAGCACCTGGTATGACTGGGGTGCTCCCAGTCACCCAGGTCAAAAGCCTAATTTACCGGTCTGCCCAACAGATGAGGCAGGCCTGTTCCATACTTGCCGGAGCCATCAAAGAGCAATAGCTCGGTCGCTTACAGTGAATGTAATAATAATTCGATGTGTTGAGTAACACTATATTGTGTTGAGAAATTAATCTCATATTTTGCACTATAATCCGTGACAAACAGTACATAGCAAAGGACAGCATAATTATTTAAGTAGATTAATAAAGAACAAAACCCACAACTAGGGCTTATTACAAATACTATTTTTCAATAACAAAATTAAACATAATACAACTAGGGCTATTTACTTACAGTACATCAATGAAATCGTACTGGTACATTTTTTTTTTTAAATGTTCACATGCACAGTAAAAATTCATATACAAATCTAAGATCAGTAGAGTATCGCAAAACTCTGACTCTCTTTGTCTCAAACTCTCTATCTAGGTCAATCCCAGTCCCATGTCGATTAGCTAATTTAAAGTCTTTCATAGAGACTTTTAAAAAAAATAAATGATGCATTGTTTTCTTCATTGCGGACTGTCTCGTAATTTCTCATTAATTACATTTCCAAAGAATATTATAGGCTATGTTTACATGTAAATTTAAGTGACAATTATCGTGGCCAAATTTGGGGTTAACCAGAGTTCATGGACGAGATGTACGTGATGTACCAAAAACATGCATAAAAAAAAAAAAAAAAAAAAAAAAAAAAAAATATCTCAAAAAAAAAAAAAAAAAAAAAAAAAAAAAAAAAAAAAAGGTAGCTTCCAACGTAAAACGATGTTTCTGTCTGAAATAATTAATTAAACAATAAATTCTTAAACATTCCTCAAAAAATACTTTATCCACTCACCTTCAGCGATGTAGCGAGTAATTTATGTAGCATACCCTTGACGGGATAACATCAGGGTCTTATCAAAATTAATCAACTTCATCTTAATCATTATACTCATAAAAACGTGTTTGCATATTGTTTACAGGATATATTGATTTTAAGTTCATAAAAAAATAATTATTGAACAAAGTAAAACATTATTCTGATTACACCCAAAAATATATTGAATCGAACATTAGTTTACTGGCGTTAAATTTGCAACAAAAAAAAAATGTAAAAAAAAAATATAACAGCCGGCTAACGCTCATCAAATAATGCAATTTTGCATAGGCAGTTTTAGAAAGGTAAATGTGTGGTTTCGACACTTGCTTTTCTCTTTTACTGAAAGTAAATTGGTGTCCTAATTTTAGCTATTAATATTGCTACACTTCTGTCATTTTAATGCATATCATATAGTCAGACCCAATTAGCCACCTTAATTTTTGAAAGGTTTTTGATAGGTCCTTGTTTTAAAAGATGCATTTGACATATGGTATGTATAAACTCTTAGAGTGGATTGGTAAGGTTAATTGCTCAATTTAAAAAAAATGGCTATCATTTGCACAAGAATTTTTAAAAAAGGCAACGTTTAAATAAATCCTCGCCACTTCATTTTTCAATGATAATTTTGGCAAATATTTTATCGGGCCACTAAAACATTTTTTAAAAAAACTAATTCCACACAAGCCACAATAATTTTACAAATTCTAAAGGGCATATTAATTTTATAAAAAAAGGTTTCAGATTTAAATCTTCTATGTGTGATAATTGGTTCACCTATCACGTTTTCCACCATGCGTCGCTAATGCAAAATATATCTTCGTAATTTTAGTCATTTCATTATAATGTATTTAAATATACATCTTTTAAGGTGGTAAATTCACGTGCGTATTCCACACCTTTCCTCTGGCCACTCAACTGATTTATAGCTTTTAAAATTTACCTCGAATCTATATTTTCATTGTTAAAATTATTTAAGCTTAACATGTTCTTTTTTTTTTTAAATTGAGTTCATTATAGACTTAGCAATTGTTGGGTATTTGTTGTTCTCTATGTCCGAGCAGAAAAAAAGGATTGGGCTGATATGTTAGACAAAAAAATGTCAAACAAATCACAGAAAAATACGGGTATTTCCGTTTATGTACTAACTAATATATCCGGCGTTTACGCGAAATTTTAATCCAAAACGGTAATTTCTATAGCGTTTTAATTAACATTGAATTTTACCAACATGTATATAAAAAAGCCATAGTGAAAATATAAAATATTATTTTTTCTTCTATAAAAACACATTTATAATAATGTTTGCTAACATTTACTTCCTCGGTGGGATCCCAATCGGATTTCGTTTACCGATGTTCCCAAATTTTCTATGAAATACCGATCGCTGTTGAATTCTGATCACACTGGATCCCGATGAAAGTAGATTACAAATTTTGACAGTATCCAATTTCCCAGTTGTATCATAAACCCTTTTCTCTACGAGATCCCAATTCCAGTTGGATCTCCTTTCCCGGTGGGATTCCTATCCCATTGGGTTCCCAATCACCACAAAATGCCAATCTCGTATAGGATCCCTATTCCCTTGGATCCCACTCCCTATGAATATCGATACCTAGTGTAACGCGATCGCATTTGGATCCCAGTAACGGTGGAATTCCGATAAGGATAGCATCCAGATGCTGTTGGGATCAGCTACCATTGACCAATATGTTTCCGATCCCATCAGTATCTTGATCCCGCTTGATCACAAACCCGGTTGGATCCCGTTTCTGGTGGGATCCCAAAGTGTATGTAAGAGAAATTCCTCATGGAAGTAAGCACACCTATAAATCAATACGCCTTTGAATCCCATTATATATCCCAAAAGGACACTATATTATTTTCTGGAACTTTCTAGATTAAATTTATTATTCCCTTCGAAACGTGTAAAAATTACTCTATTTTAAATTATTAAACTAGTTTACCCGAAATAGGAGCCTAATAAAAATTAGTAACATCAATTATGGAGTTAAAATTTAATAAATTGTCCCATTAAAATATATTTATAAATGCCATAGATATAGCTTTTAAAAGTATCAAACTTTTTGTAAAATTCTATCTTGTTTTATTATCATTTTAAATCAACTGACATAAAAATATGGACAATGATGGTCATTGTTATATAGCTAGGCCTAGATCTATCAATTAACTTAGAAAGCATTTTTTTTTAAGCCTATTGATATATTTAACTTATAAATGGAAAAATGGACCCAGAGGAATAGACAATATGAGTTTATTACCTTTCGGGTTTTTAATATGGATAATCATATGTATTCTTACTAAGTTTGGTCAAGATCCATCTTTTCATATACAAGTATTTCTTGCTAATTGTATTTATAGAGCTCATATTAGGATAAAAAAGAATTCGGAGTTCAGCCCACATTGAAATTAAGCGTTAAGTAAAAAAAACAAAAAAACACTCATTTAGTAAAAAAAAAGTGTGTTAATTATTTTGTCTACTATAAAACATAATTTAAATAACTTTTAATACATTTTTAAATCGTTCAATCCCCGATGGGATCCCCGATGTAAATGAAATAATAAAACAAAAGTTCATAATTTACGTTGATAGAGATGCCCCAGTGGGTTCGCATTCCATCATTGTGCGGATCAGTTTTGCCTAAGACTGAGGCCCAAAAAGTAAGGGAGTTAAAATTCAAATTTTATCCGATTAAAATCGGGGTTAAAATAACATAGATTTAGCCTTTTTGAAAAATTCTAGTTTCAATAGTTTTAGATCACTCTAAATTTCAGTTTTGATTATGAAGTGTATTTTCTACCACGGTAGGCATATTGTCTTAGCATATTGATATTTATACAGCTACAATAAGTAAAATTTAGCAATGGCTATTATGAGTTCAGTACACTTCTGTATTTGAATATTACTAACCAAGCGTAACTGTGCTAAGTTTTGGGCAAGATCCACCTATTTATGTGTGCTAATTAAATTTACATAGCTCATATAAAAAAGAAAATGCGAATTTGAGCTCCCGGAAAAATCTTTAAAAATTCACTCCCCCCAATCACCCACTTATTTGTTTCGTGATAATGATAGATATTTATGTTAAGTTTGGTCAAGCTCCATTATTCCCTGTAAAAATCTTTGTGTGATATAGACTCAACAAATTTTCACTTTTAAACGTATACATAATATTATAATTATTTATTGTTTAAGTATATTTAAATAAATGTTTATGTATACATATACATGTTTGCGACGTGGCCGAACACCTCTAGACCACGGAGCAACACCACTGCTCAGTGGTGCCACATTGGATTGTAACTTTTCGCGGCGCGGATGACTAGAAGCTAAAAAATCCCGACCCACTTGCATGACTTTCTACGCAACGAAAGGCTCACACTAACATGATTACTTGTTGCCGGTAATGGGTATGAGGCAATGGGCGGCAGCCTAAACCCTTGCTGATGATTAAAAAGACGAGACCCAGAGAAAGCCGCCCCTAGGCGAACGTTTCGTCCCCACTATGCCCTGACCGGACAACTCCCTGGGCCGTGGGGAATTGTAACGCAACACCATTTCCACGGAGAGGAAGTAAAGCCATCCTGACTCGTAGGAGAATTGACTGCGGACGCTTTAAAAGCAGTGTCTTTAGTCAACCGAACTCCCGCATGCCAGGAGGGAGGTTCCTGGCGCGCTTCCGCAGGGCCTGGAGTCGCGGAGACCAGGCTTTGGCCCCTGTGGGGGAGTTCGGGGGGGGTATTATGAGGGCAAACTCAACGACCTACCGACACCATCTCCAAAGTGATATATACATAAACAAAAAAATATATATGACTATTTATATATTGTTGAACGTGTACGTTTTAATTTTTTTAATCCCAGCCCAGTATGCAAACACAGAGATGCATGCATATGAGACAGTAAATATACAAGCAAGTTATGTAAATGTATTACCTGCATCTCCACAATTTGGTGACGAACAAAATGTAACTCTAAAACAAGGTAATAAACATGACAATATTTTTGTCAAAGTTTGTCTACATTATTTTTAATGTTGGTAATGTCTTTTGTGGTTGTTATTATTTGTTGTGGTTTTAAAGCTGATTATTTAAGTTTAAAAAAAAATGTTTGTGTTGTTGAAGTAATTAAACGATATCTCCATTTTTTTTAAATCAATAAAGAAATTGAATCAATTTAATTAGATAGATCAATAGATGACTAGATAAATGATATATACAGATCGATAAATATATTTTAATAATTGTTTTTAATATATTAAAGAGCAAGACAAACAGTTTTTATTGAAGACACCAATACATAAAACTACTTTAATAGCCAACTTACTTAAAATGATTAAGTTTTTTTTTTTGGTTGTTATATGAGGATTTTTTTTGGTTTAATTTTAATAAAAAAAACATTTTGTTTTTAAGTATATATTTTTTGTAATGCATGGGTGCGAAATGTTGTAAGTGCAGTTAATTTTTAATGTACTCATGTTCACACACAAAAAAAAAATATGTAAGAAATCTAAACATCAAAACAAAATAAGGAAATTAAAATTAACCATTTCGATACATGTATTTCAATGGCGTTGAATATGTTCTGTTGTCCAATCAGTTACTGCAAACGGCTTGACCTCGAAGCAATCTGTCATCGAATTCGGAGTACCCCAGGGCTCGGTCCTAGGCCGGGTGCTTTTTTCTGTGTACGTTCAGCCCTTGGGTACAGTGATCAAGCAGTTTGGTATGCTTTATCACATGTTCGCGGGTGATACCCAACTTCAGATATCTGTGATCCCTCTCAGTTCACTCAGCTTCTTAGTATGACCAAGAAGACAGTGGAGGCAGTTAAGCACATGATGACTATAAACAAGCTTAAATTGAACGCTGAAAAGACCGTGCTGATCTCCATTTCCTCTTCTCAAAATCTAAAATATATAAATAACAGACAAAACCTTACTCTCTCAGGTGTACATATTGAGTTTACTAAAATAGTGCGCAATCTGGGTGTCTACTTAGACAGAAAACTAATTATTGAAATTCACATAAATGTTTTGCAAGGAGATTTTTCAAGAGCTGCGCAGAAATAGTCATATCAGACCTTTTTTAACGTTATTTTCATCAAAGAAGCTGATGTTTGCATTTGCTCTATCACGCATTGACTACTGCAATACTCTTATGGTTGGTCTTCCAGCTACGATCCTGGATAAAATTTAAAAAGTACTGAATTATGTAGCTAACATTTTTCTTCGAAAACTCTAATTCGTACATGCTAAAAATCTTCTTAGAGAAATGCATTGGCTGCCTGTCCGCGCTCGCATAGAGTAAAAAATTGCAACTCAGTGCTACCACTGCTTGCATGACCTGGCACCGTCCTATCTTAAAGCGCTACTTAAGCGTTATGTACCCACTAGACAACTCCACTCATCCGATAGTGGCAAAATCTCGATACCACGTGTTCGGCTTATAACTTGCGAGGGGCGCTATTTCACATTTCTGGCCAAATAATTTGGAAAAATCTTCTTGTCGCTCTCAGAAACAGCCCGACACTGGAGTCTTAAAAAATTAATTTGAAGACATATCTATTTTGCAAACACCTTCTGGTTTGATGTTTTCTATCTAGCTATTATCTTGTAGGTGTATATTGGCCTGTGTTGTTGATGTTTGCAATGTATGAAAGACTTAGAATGGGAATTCTCAAATGTAGTTTTTGCAATGTTGTATTTTTTTACTTTAATGTGGGATGTACCGTGCTTCGAACCTTTGGGGGATTAAGCGTGTTCTTAAATATTCTTCATTTTTATTATTATATTTTTCTTTGTTACTTTTATAAGGATACAAAGCATCAAATCCAAATACACTTTTGCAAAGAGATATTTAATTCTTAGGTGTTAGATATTGCAATTACAGGTAAAAAGTATTACACAATGTCTGTCGTTTTATTTATTAGTAATGTCGTGCGTTTCTACAAGTATATATAAAAATTAGCTAAGTTGACCAGAAAAAAAAAAAAAAAAAACTATAAGTATGTTTCGATTCACAAAAAAAACAATGATTGAAATTGTGTACTATTTTACGGAATACAAATACATTTGAACATAATAAAATCATAGTCCTGCTTATATTTTAACATGAATTTAAGCATTATTGTTATAATTTTAAAATGTTATGTTAATATAACATTTATATTATAAATAAATTATTCTCTAAATATTACTATTATTTATTCATAGCCACATTTATAAACTATAAAAATTCCATTTTAAGGATTTTCTGATAGCACATTTTATGAGCTAAGCATTTGGGAAAATATTTATTAACGTTCACAATGTAAAAAAATTTCGTTATTGCGAAATATATTTTTTAAAGTGAAGGACATTTTTTAATATGGTTTATAAATTTTTTTCTTTCTTTGTGGGCAAACAAAGTATATTTTTTTTAGAATAAAAAAATTAAAAAAATATACTGGTATGAGAACTTGAGATATTACAACATACATTTTTTTCTTATAATTATCTTATGACCAATTAGTTATTTCCTAAATATGCAATACATGGTCACTAAAATGTGTCGTTTGTTTTTTTTTTTGTTTTTTTTTTTTTTTTTTTTTTTTTTAAGGGGGGAGAGAGAAGTGTATACAATATAACAACACAAATGATTTAGTTATATAATATATAAAAACTGCTTTTAAATGTTTAGACTTTATAAAAACAAATTGATAGTCTCTAAATATTCCTTTTATTGTTTTTTTCCGGAAATAGAGTGTTATATATTCTAGTTTATAATAGCACGTTGTCTGTTTAAAAAATGAGACGTGGTGTCAAAGCTGTAAAATGGCTTGTCCGTTCATTTGACTGAAGCAATGTTTTGGGATCTCATCAAATGCACAAAGCCATTTTCGTTTTTTTTATTTTTAATTGATTTTTTAATCGGCCAATTTAAATTATTTATGCCCTACCAGGTTTTTCCAGACGTTCAAATCAATTTTTTCTTTTTTGTGTAAAAGACGATATTCTCTATTATTTCGGTCTGGCAATTTTATTACTTTATTTCGTATTTTCCAATTGCACTATTGTGCCTCTTACTTTCAATATCACAATGCAGTCGTTCTTCTACTCCTGAGTACTTTATATTCCATTTGACATATGTTCTAACATGTCAATCAGCGCAGCAATAAGCGTAAGAAATTTTTTACCGGCATACATTTAATTAACAAATAATTGTGTTGAATCATCTGCATGTCTCTCTTTCAGGGCTACATTTGCTTTTCTTGTAGGCATCGCGTGTGTGTTGTAAATAAATGGTGACTAACGAATGGGGAAATGTTGGGGCAACCAGTTTTTTTATGTGGAACTTAGTGAGGGTTGTGTGGACAAGGGCCACTCAGTAATTATATTATATGATTCTTGCAATTAAATGCATTAAACAGATTTAATATTTTAAAATTAAATTGTTTAATTCCCTTAAAGTACAAAAACCTATTATTATGTATTTGTATCATTGAATAATATTTCGAAAGTATTCATAATTTTGTTTCTGCTATTTCACATAATTATATATACTTTTAAGATTTGTTATCGAGCATTTAATTTAGTGCATTATTAAATGTTAGTTTTACATGGGGACATTATATTAATCTCATTAGCCATAAACAATTGATATTCACATATCTTTGTTATGTAAATTATGCTTACAATCGATTTTTATCTTTGTTTAGCAACAACACAATATGTTAATACGGAGTTGTGTCCATGTGAATATGCGGACAGTACGAAATCGTATTCCAAAGATTCGATTAACGAAATTACAAATGGTATCAACAGTCATGAATACAATACTTCCAATGATCAAGGTAAAAATAAAATGTAATGGGTTATTAAAATACATTATTTTTTTAAAAAATATGTTACACAATGTATGGACAATAATAAAACTTTTAATAAGATTAGTAATACCAAAGTAAAAAACAATTATATATACACACACACACACATTTATATATATATACATATATATATATATATATACATATACATATACAAAAAGAGATATATATATCAACTTTAATTATTTGTACGCAAACTACACATTTAAAACATTCATCGAATGCCTTCGTCAGGCAACAATAAGAAATATTCATATATGTATACATTAAATGTACATGATATTTATCGTTACAAAAACTAAAAATAAAAGAGAAAGGAAAAAATACAAAATCGGTAGACGTCCCTCAAAAAATAAAGGCTCATAAGAAAAAAGATGCAACTTTAGAGGAAGTGCAATTTAATAGCCTACATGACAAATACATTGAATCTATGTAAACTTGTGAATCATTTTTATATTGTTAGGCGTCAATGAAAAAAACAAAATTATAACGTTGTTTTCAAAAAGATTTTTCCTTTCGTTGAATCATTTTTTTTTTGGCCTGTTAAAAAATAGATTAGTCTATACATTTTTTTGTTGTTGTTGTTTTTTTTATTCGAAAAAACGAAACTATCGAGGTTAAGTAAAACAATAAAAAAGATCGGATGTTTGGATTAAACATATTTTAAAAAAATAATAATAATGAATGCATTTATGAACTATAATTTTTAAAAAATAAATAACTACATTAATGTAAATAAATTTAATTCTAGAGATGAAACAAAGAAATACAAAAATAATTTTAAAAAAAAAATTATTAAAATTTGGATGTTTCTTTGTTTTATTTCAGAGGCCATCTATAACAAACCCCACTAATTTTTTTTTCACCTGACAACATATATTAAATTTTTGACATTTAACTATTAATATAACGACAAAATATTCAAAAAACTATTTTATTTACAGAACAATATTGCTACGATGAGATTACTGACATAAATGTGGAAACGGCTCCAGGATCAGCATCATTATTTTAACGACCTCTTTCTTTATATTAATTATCTCTCTATCTAATTATCTGTCTATCCACTCATCCATCCATCTATCTATCTATCTATCTATCTATCTATCTATCTATCTATCTATCTATCTATCTATCTATCTATCTATCTATCTATCTATCTATCTATCTATCTATCTATCTATCTATCTATCTATCT
>CAXITT010000160.1:824744-850540 GCA_964033795.1 Lymnaea stagnalis | reverse complement strand
TAGATAGATAGATAGATAGATAGATAGATAGATAGATAGATAGATAGATAGATAGATAGATAGATAGATAGATAGATAGATAGATAGATAGATAGATAGATAGATAGATAGATAGATAGATAGATAGCGTGATGGATGGGTTGAAAGATGGATCGATGGATGGACGGATGCAAGGACGAAGGGATGGATGGATGGATTGACGGGCGAATGGATGGATGGATGGTAGACATAACGCTGCCTTGAATAGTTTGGGATACTGTATCTTTTATTTGGTAAACTATGTTTATAAATATGTAACATTAATTTATGTATATATATGGCCCGTATGTGCTACTTTACCATTTATCCGATTGCGATAAAAATTCTGTGAGTTATTTTGCATCCGCCATAATTTTTTCTGAATTTTTACACACATTCGACAATATTCTGTTTTCATCTTAAGACCTAAATTCTTTTTCTTTTTTTTTCTGTTATACTGTCATGAGATAAATACAATTTCAGTATGCCTTCCTATACCATTCATCAAATTGTGCTAAGATTTTGGGAAATTGTTGTTTGCAAGCCCGAAAATTGTTTTTTATAAGAGCTGTACACATATAATTTCACACAGAGCAAATGCATTAATGGAAGGAATTGAATAAAATTAAATCGAAATTCCAATTTTTGTGGCACTATAATAAGGTTTCTGAATTAATACAACCTTTT
Organism: Lymnaea stagnalis; assembly: GCA_964033795.1. Lineage (NCBI taxonomy): Eukaryota > Metazoa > Mollusca > Gastropoda > Lymnaeidae > Lymnaea > Lymnaea stagnalis. The sequence continues at coordinate 849,835 of CAXITT010000160.1, read as the reverse complement.
ACAATTTGGTGTTTGGTGCCGGTGGCCTAATTTTTTTTAAAACAATTTTTAAAGCTATATAAATATAATTCTAACAGAGCTGCTGCATGGGTGGATCAATCGCTACAAGTGTTTAGACTGAATGTTGAAAATCCTTGCTTTTAAAGTGGACAGCTGTATGTCGCCTGTTAACGCGCCGAAGAACCTTCTAATGTATTTGTGTACGCAGAAGAGGGATAAAATAAGAAAAAAATATTTTCTATTTAAACATTATTTCAAAAACGTAATTAAAACACACAAACGTTTTTCTTTGAGGGGCATCTTAATGCATGCCGGGTTCTCCCTAGATTACTAAGACTTTAAAACGCTTATGTTTAAATTTTTGAATCTTTTACGTGCAGGGTTGGGGCAATTACAAGTAAAGTTTAAAAAATGTACTCCCAGGAGAAAACTATCAAAACGATTTAAACAAAATTGTATGTAACTTTTAATATTTTACAAAGAAAAATTGTTGTAAAGCACTGTGTTTCTAAATGATGTAACTATTTGAGTGGGCCCCACCAAAATTTGCCAAAATTATCAAAGAAAAATGTTGTGGAGAAAGTAAGTAACCTTTACATATTATCTATTTAAATTTGTGTGAACTTACCGGTGATGTTGCATATTTAAAATGAGCCCGTCAACTTAAAATATGTCAAATTTTAAAAAATGGTCACTATAAAAACATTGTAAATACATTTCGTTGATAATTTCCATTGTTGACAAATTAATAAAGAAAAATAGCAGAAATTGTATTTTAATTTCCATGACTGGGACCAACATGTTATGTTATGCAAACGACGCGTTTACATTCTTTGTTCCAATGAAAGCACTTCAAACTCCGTCAAGGCCGGTCCCAAGCCCGGGTGCAAAAAACAATTGATTACAGAAACGTCAACAAGAAATAAACAACAAATTTCAGCCCTGAAAAGAGAGGGCTATTCTTCTCCAAGAAGAGCTATGAAGCCTTGTGGCCAAACTCAAGCTATACTTGAAGCCTCAAAGCCAAAGACCATCCTTTCTAAGGAAACTAGCATAGGAGCTGGAACGTCAGAACAATGTATGAGGCAGGGAAATCAGCGCAGGTGGCAGCGGCAATGAGAACCTACAAACTTACACTTCTTGGCATCTGTGAAAAAAGATGGATACAGGCTGGACAAATAACTTTGGACTCGGTTGAAATGCTAATCTTTTCGAGGCATGAGGATAAAAATGCTCCACACATGCGACGAGTCGCTTTGATGTAGTCAAGAATGACACAGGAAGCATTGATTGCATGGGAAGCACATGGACCGAGAATAATAACAGCAAACTTCCGAACCAAGAAAAAGAAATAAAGATTAACATAATACAGTGCTACGCACCCACCAACGATAGCAAGGAAGACGAGAAAAAAATTCTACAATAGAATACAAGAAAAAATATAAAAATTCCCAAATATGGACCTGAACATCTTAATGGGAGAACTTAACGCCAAGATTGGGAAAGATAACAGTGGGTAGGAGGAAATCATGGGGCGTCATGGTGTAAGCGAGAGGAATGAGAACGGAGAGAGACAAGCATACTTCTTTGCACAAATAATCTTGTTATTGGAGGTAGTTTCAACATAAAAGCATCTACAAGATAACGTGGCTATCCTCATACAACAAAGAGATAAAACCAAATAGATCACATAGGTATCACCTAAAACTTTAGAAAATCTCTGCAAGATGAACGAGCAAAAAGAGGATCAGCAGTCGCATCCGATCATCATTTTGTGCTGCGAAACTTAAGCTAATGCTGAAGAAAAACTGGGAAAAGTCAACTGCTAAACGAACCAAATTCAATGTGGCACTTATGGCAAATGAGCAGAAAAGGGAAGAGTCAGTGCTACCATGAGGAATACGTTCCAAGCGCTGGAAGATCAAGCTGAAGACAAAACAGATGATGACCAAGTAGAACATACATGGCAAAGTATAAAGACGTCTATAATATCCACCGGACAAGAAATTTTAGGATCAATGAAGCAGAAACAAAAAGACTGGCTGTCACTAAACACACTGCAAAAAATAAAAGAGAGAAAGAAAATAAAAATATAAATTAACAGTAGCCGCACCAAGGAGGAGAAAACGAAAGCGCAAGAGAAATATAAAGATGCAAAACAAAGGGTAAAAAAACAGAATTAAAAAAGATACAAATGCCTATAAAGATGGCCTTGCAACGACAGCAGAAGAAATAGCCTGCAAGAGCAACTTGAAAGAGCTCTACGACATGTTAAGGCCCGAGAGAACTATCAAAGACAGAGATGGTAGATCAATAACAGAAAGGGAACAAAAAATATGGGTGAAATAATTTAAGGAGTTATTAAACAGACCCCCACCCATAGACTCACCAGAAATACAACAAGCAAATGAAGACTTACGAATAGAAGTAAGCGCACCAAAATAGGAAGAACTAGCTCTGGCCATCAAGCAGATGAAATTAGGGAAATCACCGGGACCGGATAACATCACAGCAGGGCTGACATAAATACAACAGTCAACATGATGCACCATCTGTTTGAAAAGATATGGAAAAAAGAGAGAGTTACAAAAGATTGGAAAGACTGATACCTCATCAAATTCTCAAAGAAAAGGGATCTCATCAATTGTGCAAATTAAAGAGGAATTTTACTGCTGTCTGTACCAGGAAAGGTCTTTAACATAATTATTTTAAATAGAATGAAAGATCAGATTGACACGCAGCTACGAGATCAACAGGCTGGCCTCCGCCAATACAGATAATAAACATATCTAATCGCGGGCTCTAAGAATCATTGTAGGACAGTCCATCGAATTGAAACCCCCTATACATACATTGTATAGACTACGTAAAGGCCTTTGATAGCCTTGACCGAAAGACATTGTGGAAACTTCCTGGGCAATATGGACTACCAGGAAAACTAATCATGATCATCCAGAGCTTATATAAAGAAATTACATGCAGGGTGGTCCACAAAGGTAGACTCACAGATTCTTTTATTGTCGAAACGGGAGTCAGACAAGTATGCCTCTTGCCCCCCCCCCCACATTTCTATTCATCCTTGCCATTGATTGGGTGATGAAAAAAATCAACAGACAAAAAGAGAAATCAGAGATATAGTGAACACTCTGGGAACAACTGAATGACTTAAACTTTGCAGACCAGATTGCACTACTGTCCCACAACCAGGAACAAATGCAGGAAAAGACAAAAGGCGAAGCCACCTTTTCACCACAGCTTTGTCTCAATATAAATACAAGCAAGACAAAAATCATGAAGGTACTCTCATACAACCAAGCGCATATCTATCTGTCAGGAAAGACACTGGAAGAAGTGGGGTCCTTCACATACTTAGGCAGCACCATAGACTCAAATGGCGGATTTGACGCGGACGTAAGGGCTAGAATTGGAAAAAACTAGATCTGCATTTGTTCCATTAAAGAAAATATGGAATTCAAAGGAGCTGAAACTTCAAACCAAAGTTATAATATTTAATATACATGTTAAAACAGTTCAACTGTATGAAGCAGAAAATTTGAAAACAACAGCGAGCATTACACAGAAAATGCAGACATTTATAAACGCATGCCTTAGAAAAATCCTGAACATCAAATGACCAAATACTATCACCAAAAAAGATCTACTAGAAAGGACATTCCAGGTGCCTATTGATGTAAATATCATAAATAAAAGATGGAGGTGGATAGGGCATGCGCTCCGAAAACCCCCAGATAGCACCACCAGACAATGCCTTACGTGGAAACCACAGGGAAACAACGAGAGGAAGTCCTAAGAATACATGGAGACATCAGTCAAAGCATACACACAAAATATTGGATACACAAGGAAGCTATTGGAAAGGAAAACACGGGAACGTGTTGAGTGGACAATTCTTTTGGACGGCCTCTGCCCTATTTAAAAAGGCATACATAAAAAAAAAAGGAAAAGAACTTCAGCACCGCGTTTTGTGTGTGGCTAATTAATAAAAAAAAGTTAACACGGGAACGAGTAGAGTGGACAATTCTTTTGGACGGCCTCTGCCCTATTTAAAAAGGCATACATAAAAAAAAAGGAAAAGAACTTCAGCACCGCGTTTTGTGTGTGGCTAATTAATAAAAAAAAGTATTCTTTGACTTGGCTTAAAAAAAAAAAAAAAAAAAAAAAATTTTTTATCTTGGATAAAAAAAAAAAAAAAAAAAAAAAAAAGACTATCTATTGTCGGTCATGTTTTATTCTGTATATATGTCAAGAATAATTTGGAAAGGAATACACTGTATTAGCTCGTTCTAAAATATCCCTGAAGCAGACTATGTATAATCCTAGGGAGAATGTGTCATGTAAGATTTGCTCTACGTGACACATTGTGTTTTTATGTTATTTTTTAAAACAGTGTACCTTTTTTAATATTGTATCTTCTTTCAACATTGTACTGGTATAAGCTATTATTACACTATAAATCAATAGGTTTAGTTTTTATTTCTTTTTCATTTTATATTTCATTATTAACTTAATTGAATTATTAATTGTAATTAGAACTAGGTTTGGTATATTTCTCTTTGCTATTGTATTTATTTAACTGTATGTTTCTGTTGTGTAATGTTTGTCGACGAGTCATATAGACATTCAATGCTCAATTCTGAAAACAGTACACAACATTTACATTCAGGAAAATAAGTAACAAACAGTCCAGAACACACCACGGAATTTATCATTATAATGATAAAGTCATTAATTCTCAGAGAAGCCTTCAGAGGAGTCGATGTATTTAATTTAGTACCTATTAATAAAACAAAGAAAATTGCGGCCTTGTTGGATCAACAAAAACTAGAATATTTTAAATGTATAATGTAAAGAGCTTTTGTTTGTTGTTATCCTTTTACGAGCGTCATTTATTTCATTGAGTTTATATGTATTTGTTTTTATAATTAACTTCTAAATGTCATTGTTATAGAGAGCTTGTTTACATAATATGTCTCGTGCGTGCCCTCTGATTGACCCCGAATGAGACGCTGTGTTCACAAAGGGGTGTGGCGTAGTCTTTTGATCTATTCGTGTTTATGCCGCCAACCACTAAAAATAATTAATCTGTTCCAAATAGTATTTTGTAGAATGGATGGGATTGTTCTAGAAATGCCATGTAGCTTATCGAAGGCAGGGCTTAGGCGTTGGTAGACCCACCTATATAAGGGATTGACAGGCACGGACAGGAGGACAGAGATTTCAGATATATTTTCTTAACATTAAGAGGCGTGTTTTATTCTGTGTGTATTTGTGTGCTCATATGTGTTTATTTTGCATTATTTATTGGCATCATTATTTCTAACTGTATTAACTGTGTACCCGTACGAGATCTACCATACTGTAAGTTGAAGATCGTCATTAAATTTTCTTTCCTTTTGTAATTATCTTTAGACTTAATAAATATTATTAATTTTAACTAGAACATTTTTTGGGTCGTATCTTTAATATTGTTGATTCTATGGTATCGTCCTTTGTTAGGCACTGCTTACAACGAGTCACTTAAAATTAAAATAGGAGATTAATTTCTCCCAATACAAGTCAGTGCGTAAAAGTCATAAATTCCATTGCTTAATAAGATTATTATGTCAAACTTGTTTAATACAATTAAAGATAATACAACTTGAGTTAGCGTAAGAAACAATATTTAAATATACATTTTTAAAATTAGTAATTGTTATAATATTTCAAATGAACATTTGTATTATCGAAAAGACCAATCGGGAATTGGAGCTATAACAATTAATTTCATTATAATACGTTTCAATGTCACCGATGCGAAATAATCAATTACTATTTAAAATTGAAAAGGAAATCATGGTATTTGTTTCTGTCATCTATCACAAATGTGTGTTTTATTTTAAGAAGAATCAATTCTATAAAATTGTCAGTTTAATCTTGTACAATAATCTTATGTAAACTAAGAATAAACTGACTTGTATTACTTACTACTATACAATAAATATTTGGTGAGTTTTTGATCAGGTGATAACGTCATGTTTCAATATTTCTTAAATTTTAATTAACTAAAAAATAGTATTTATTTGTAAATAAACGTACAATAATCTTATGTAAACTGTTTATTACAAATACATACTATTTTTTAGTTAATTACAATTTAAGAAATATTTAAACATGACGTTATCACCTGATCAAAAACTCACCAAATTTTTATTGTATAGTCGTTAGTAATATAAGTATCATTTAAAATTTGAAAAACAATAAGAGCAACGCACAATTTCTCAATGATAATTGTGTCTCTGTTTGTCTAGGCCAGTGTAGTGAACACTATCGCAAAATGAAACAGGTGGCGAATGGACCTCTTAAATGGAACCAATATCACTCCCTAATGAGCAAAATATGTTTGTTAATTTCAACATGTGCACCAATTTTTTTTTTAACAAAAAGAAGTCTTAAAATATGAAAGTTTATGAAAATCTCGTTGTTTCAGAGATGATGTATCCAGTAAGGCAGTTATGTATATGTCTTTGTTCAATGTTATATAATTATAATTTATATATTACATAGTCTATTTAATTAGATTAATTAAGTGCTAAAGCAAATGAAATCACATGATTTCAACGAAAATTTACCGTACAGTGTCATACTTTTTTTTTTTTTTTTTTTTTTTTTTTTTTTTTTATTTCTTTTTTTTTTTTTTTTTTTTTTTTTTTTTTTTTTTTTTTTTTTTTTTTTTTTAAATACATTCTTACGTTTTCAAATTGTAGAAACTTACTAACAATTTATAAAAGTAGAAAAGTGAAAAATATAACATTTATTTAATATATGGATCGAAATTTAAAGAAAAATCATTTTATTTTGAGGATTTAATGAATAGTTTCTAACTACTTACAAAAGATAATTATTATTTTTTAATTTTCTCTTACTTTTAAGATATCTTTTTTTTCTAATTCAATATTCTACAAAATAACAAAATAGACATAGTTATTACTGATATATGTTTGGTGATTAACATAAGTACAGTGAATTCATTATGCAAGGACATTTTAAAACAATTTGACTTCAAGTATATGTTTTATGTGATCATTTATAGCAGGGGTCAACAAACTTTTTTTTTTTATCGCGGGATGGACAACCTACAATATGACGAGCGCTGGCCTTATCTCATTATGTACAATACTTGCAGGGGCAGAACGAAAGCTCTGGGGAAAAGACGAATAGATACGTTTTGTATTCCTTGTTAATCATGAGTGAATGGCGTGCAATGTGGAAAAAAAAGAAGACAACCAACATATGTATTTACTAAAAAAAATGTTACAAACAAAGCGAAATAGATAGTACATCAGCACTAAGCGCAAATATTTCAATCTCACAAAGTAAGCAGCAAATATAGTTAGTGAGTCTTGTGGAACTTACGTTTGTGTTTTCAAGATATCATCAACGTTTCGTTTGGAATAGCTGCATCTAATCAAGATAATAGATTTTAAATGTATATGAGTCAATCTCGTTAGATGTATTGACTTACCTCATTTTTGAAAAGGTTTGCTCAGAGTAAAAGTTTTTTCAAACACTAATGCCTTGCAGTAGAATTTCACTCTCAGTGCTGTCACGATCAGAAAATCTCTTCAACAAATACTTCTTTCTTCAAATGAATAATATATTGTTTCCGAAAATCTAGGTTGGTGTCCTCGTCGATTCTAGCGCAAAACTCTTTAAAACTAAAAAAAGAAAGTTTTCTTCTTCCAGTTGTGCTTCAAACTTGTAAAACTTCCAAATAAATCCTATTCTGCCCCACCAGAACTTTCCTTCATTTAACCATGTTGTTTCCTCCCGTAACTGTGTTATATCGAAATTGATTCCACTAACACGTATAGTTAGAAGTGTGCGTTGCCATTAAAAGGGATTTTCCAGTTATTCCTCCATGCATGCTGCAAACGAATGTCAAATCTTCTGTTATCTATAGTTCCTAATTGACACCATAAGTAAACAAACGAATCTGTGATGTACTCGAGATATTAGTAGACGTATCCAGTGCCAAAGAACACTACAGCAAATACCTGACTTTTTCACTATAGCACTATTTTCTCTCCAAGTTCTTCTGTTGTCCGCACAACTGCTCTTGGTGAAAGGCTGATAGTTCCAACCACGGCGAGTAAGTATTTTAAAGCCCACGTGTTTTGTCAATGCTCCTCTTCCTTTTAGCCATTTACAATTGTAGTAATCAGAGTAAATTATATTATTTGGAATAGGCTTAATTGAAATTGATTTTTATTTCAACCTGCTTTTCAAAACAAAACAAAAACAACATCAGAAAAATACCTCAAGGTGTTCGGTAGGTTTTTAAATGATGTCATAATTTGTTAATTAATACGTATTTAAATTCATCTTGTGTAATGCTGATCTCAGTTCGACTTTGAACCACGTTAAATTTCACTAGTAATTTTTTTAAATAAGTTATAGGCTATTATATGTGAGCTGTACGTCCTTTCAATAAAGACTAATATCTATAGCAAGTTCACTTGTACCTAAAAAAGTGACCAGTAACTATATTATAAACATTGGTCATCTACTTATATAAGTTAACTTTTTTTTTTACACACAATTAACTAGATCCCACTAGGCACTGTAATGCGAGTAGTTATTGTATTCATTATATATACTGTATTATTTTTTTTAATTTACTATTTAAATACCGTATTGTATGATTTTGAGACGATAGTGTAGGATTTTAGAGAACCAGGGTAAACATGTCTTCAATAAACAGGAAAATCTAGATAAAATAAGTTAAAATTAAAAATTCTAAATTTATGGCGAATAGAAGTCATAATGTCTCCGCGCATGTGAATATATCCAAGTATTCTAAATAAAATATTAATATTTAATTTGCATGACAGCGTCTCGAGTCCCATACTTTTTATTCAAATACAGGCATCATTGGCCGGGTAAAGCTGGCGGGACGTAGTTTGTTGACCCCTGATATAGAAAAGCATAAAGGGATCAAATATCAATAACAGATGGTATATCTTTAATTTGTAGTGTTTATTTTCCCTTACCTTTCACCAAACATCTACAATTTATAAAAACACGCTTTAGGTAAGCAAAGAGTCACTTGTGAACATGTAAAAATCAGTGGCCAAAATAATATTTCAAAGGTAGCCAAAAAGTTTAAAATGTTTAGAAAAAAAAAATATTTTTTAATCAAGCTAAAATCACATTTACACCTTTCAAATAATTACTCGTAATGTTACAAAGTTTTGTTTTCTGCAATCTTAGTAAAATAATATTTTACATAAAAGAAGGCTGTTATATGTGATTGGTTTACGACTGGGTAATACTATTTTTTCCTGTTCATTTTCAAAAGGATATTGAATACATAAGTAATATTGTTATTGTATGTTGGTCTTAACGGCACATATCGTAAACGTTGTTGACCTGGTACAAAAGTATGTAATTCTACGTACATTAAATCAACATTGAAATGAGAATGTCAATTAAATATATATATAGATATAGATATATATCTTTATTTCTTTTGTTTGAGATGGAGGGAGGAAGCAATAGCTTTCTATTGTTTTTAAACTTATTCTACTTATTTACCTAAAAAGATCCTTTCACTTGTATCTTTATTCATTGGAAAATTAATTTTAATTTGTAATATAAAGCTTAGATCAAATTTCATTTAGATATATCTTGAAATAATATTTAAGTTGTTTACTTATAATTTTAATATTAACTAACTTTGACGACTAAAATATTCATAGTTAATGGTGACATAAAATGTGTGCCTTTAATATGTCTCTCCAAATTCACTTCCCTGTACAAGTGAGATATACGCAACTTGTAATCGACATCATACTATAAACTTTGCCAAGTATTTTAACTTGACTGGCCGTACTTTATCTAACTTAAACTTACACACCAACAAGGAAGACTTGTAGAAAATTTACATAATGCTATCAGTTTAGTCGCATATAATTGACTGATAGAGTTTGATCTTCAGCAACGATAAATTAAGTAGGTCTTGGTTACTCTCTAATATGTTCTCTTATTTGAAGTTAAATATAACTGCTGCAGTGCTGTCTTCAATTGCCTTTATTTATTTTGCAACTGCTACGTGTTGAACCCTTTTTGTACTAATGGCTTAACTATATCGTTACATATATTTATATCTATATAGTTATACAGATAATAATATTTACAAATTGATATCATTATTAGCACGCAACTTTGGTTGTCCGTAATTTTTTTTTTTCCCGAATAAGAGAATTATTAACTAGTTCATTAAACTCATAAGATAAAAAAAAGGGGAAAAATAATTTGCGATGTAAACAATAGTTTAATTTTTCACATAAATGTGTAGATTTTTTTTTTTAATTAATGAAAAAAAAACCAGAGTTGTAATTGTAAAGTTTAAAAGTCGTGTGCGTCTCTGCTAGTAACATTTCTATAATATTGCTATCTGTATGATAAATATTAGTATTAATATAAGTAAGTTGTGTTACATATCAACATGTATAGAGAGTAAAATCAATTAACTGCGCCCTTGAAAACTAATGTTAACAAGAGATTTATTATTTAAGTGATAATAATTGAAAAGCTAGACGTCCTTTGAAATAGATTATATGAAATCAATTAAATGTTTTAGAGTTATTTTTGTTTAGCTCTATTTTCGGATGGAATTATTTTATTTTTAAAAAAACGGTTACAATAAATGGTACAATCCTTTACAAACCCTAATTTGTCAATCCGTTTTATTATAAGGAGTGTTTTCTTTTAACATATTTGTAAACCAGAAATCTCCTTTATCAACGACAACACAAACATGAAATGATATATCAAATGAAAATTTAGAAACATGTGCATATATATGTCACAGCATAATTAAAAATATTTAAAAAGGCATATTTAAAGTAATTGTATGTATCTATAGAAATGATGAACGAAGAGAGACACAGGAATGACACCATTCAATACGGTCGCATAATTTTCCTATCATATTCGAATACCTTAGAGTTATAGCATACCTTTCAACTACACTACTGGTCTATTTTGATTTGATAAAACATAACACAATTTTTAGAGGCAAGAATATGGTGCCTTGAGCATAAGGGTATGTCGTATCAAATAATAAGAAGTGCTCTATCTTCTCCCAATAGTTCCAATAATAATGCCAATAATTTTTTTCCTCCCATCTTATGTTCAGTCCAAAGACTAAAAAAAATAAAGAATTATACTCAGCTGTATTAAGATTAATATATTAGGAAACAAAATGGCATTTTTTAAAATATATTTCGTAAATAAACATATTTAATAACCATATATGCCTCACGTCTTCCAACTTCCATGGCATGATTCCTTCTCAAAGTAGCACTTGTAATCATTGAAATATCCTCATCAGGACCAGGCACAGAGACATTGCTAATCCCCTCTACAGGCATAGTAGCCAAAATGATCAATAAATTGATCGTGGGCCCTTAATATATAGAAGAAGAAGAAGAAGTTTTCTTATTTTCTATTTATTTTAATTTTGTCATAGTACTGCATGTTCCAGCCTTAGGTCCAAGAGGCTCAACATGCACCGAACTTATCCAAATATTGTGGTTAAAGTTAATACCTAATGATAATATATCTAGAGGTTACAGAATGCCATTTTCGACCTGGCATTTTCGTAGTTGAATGAATTATGTTATAATAAGTCATAACAAGACTTCATTATCATGGCTTTAGCTTTACATTCTAAAAAACATGATTAATTTAAAACACTGACAGTACAGTTAAATTGCGTTTGAAAAATATGTATATTGCATTTAAATATTGCATCAGCTCTTACGTGTGTGTAAGGGAATAAAAACATTGTCACATTTGTATAACAATGTAGGCTTCAAGTGTATGGCTCAGCAAATATATTGTTCATATGTTTAAGGTGACAGTAAAAAGACATATATTTCTTTTCATGTTTATCCCATATGTCTTACTCTGAAATTTAGACTTATTTTTATATTAGAAGCCGAAATAATGCACATATATTTGAAAAAAAACTTGTGTTTAATGGCTAAAAAAATATTTTATTAGATCAAAAGAACTACTTATAATTTTAAAATATGTACAACAAAACTTTAAAATGGTTAAATGGATTATAACAATGATATGATTTTATGTTTGTAGAAATAAATGTTATAACTATATGGTGATCACAATTTTAAATAAATAAAATGATAAACTAGATAACGATCATATCTGCTCCTCTTTAACATTATTCTAATTATATCACATGCATGAGACTTAAAAAAAAAAATTTGACATTTTTAATTAACATAACATTATCCAACACAATTCCATACAACACTTATATTTAAGGGTGTTCAAATGTATTAAATGTAAATACAAAAGTTGGTATGTGAAAAATCTATCACATTTTTTAACAACACTAACTTGTGTGAAACGAAAATATGTTTCAACCACTTGCATATGATACATAACATTTGTCTGAACAATACTTAAAGACATACTTAGAATACCATTTTGCTTTGATGACCAACCCATATTTATTTGCATATTAATTTGTTTAATGTATGCCCGCTTTAAATCTGAACTAAATCATAGAGATTCCTACCTAAACACAATTTTTTGGAAGAAAATTTCATGTATATTTTGTGCATTATTGAAAGTGGTCAGCAAACACTGTCTTACTAAAAAAAAAAAAATCCATAATTCTAATGTGTTGATTTTTAATGATGTTAAGTTACTTTAAACTAGACATGACCTGGCAAAAAATGACAACACTGCTAAGCAAACCCGAAACATACTTTTTGGAGCAATGTACAGTAAGATACTAATAGTAAGTGTTTCACAAAATAACACTTTTAAAAAAGTTGTGTTTATTCTGGATTAATTTAAACGTTGTATTACTAAATAATGTTTAAAAAAAAGTTTTTTAAAAATGTTAATTAAAATTTCAATTATATGTAACACAATTTGTCTGTGTGTGTGTGTATTATTATCTTAATTACAAATTTGCCATAGCTTTGTCTTGAATATTAATTTTTTTTTTTTGTAACATAAGTGTGGGGGTCACTAGGAATACGTTATTCACCTTATGAAAACAATTTCATAACCTTAGAAAAAACTTTTATAACAAAGCATAACATAATTAAACAAACTCTTTAAAAAGGTTTTCTTATAAATACTTTAAATTTAATTTTGGCATTTTTTTGTACGTGATTTATCTTTATTAAGAAACGGTTATGTAAATGGGTAAATTTCTTGCAAAAAAGTACTTTATAGTTCCATCATGTTCCCCTACAAAAACCATTTCATTTTTATTGCATACCCAAAACACATATACAACGTACATATCAGCAAATACAATATTTATGTCTACAACAACATCCATTAAATTTCCATCAATTTCAAAAACACACACAAACTAATTGGTGGAAAGTGGGGTTGAGTGTACGGGTTTGGTTGAAAATTCAAAAGAGTATGAAATCTTCTGCAACGCGTCTATATGCAAATTTAAACTTTCATAGGATGACAGAAAAGGGAGTCAATGAGAGTTCTGAAGATTTCCCCAAAGACGCGAACAATTCTAAGCTGATATGAAGGATTTAATGGTGTAATGTTACCTGTGACAATAGTGGTAATACAAATCTTTTATTAATAACGTATAATAAACAACATAATCCTTATATTCTTTATATTACTTTACTTAAGTTCATGGTTGGCACTCTAGTGAAACTTTAGGATGGGAATGGACCCATTTGCACTCAACATATAGAGGTGAACCTTGGACCGTAGACTCATTGACAAGCAGTCACGATCTTTCCAAGTTTTAGTTTGACTTCTCCGTGTACAATCACAAAAATCTTGTTTTTCATGTTCATTGAGGAATGGAAATATGGTGACGCTAATTTCATGATATAAAACTACAGACAACAGAAACAATTGGATTCGTTAAAAAAATAATGATATCGGTTTTTGTGCATACATTTTTTTTTTCTGAAATTTTTGGTGAAATAAATTTGGGATGTAAAATCGTGAGGCTCATTTTAATATAATTATAGTTCAGTGGCATACAAATATGCGGTTAGCAGCCTTTGGAGAAAGGAAAATCTAATAGGATTCGAATCAAGTATGTTAATTGTATACATTTTAGTCACATTTTCAGCACCAGACCCATTTTCCGTCCTTACATTTTATAATGAATTTATTTGAACAAAAATATATTCAGGGTTTTTTAATTAAAATGTTATATCTATATGTAAAAGATACTAATGTTATTAAGTCATTCCATTTATTTTGAATGTCTACTCAGTACTGAATTTATTTTCCATTTAAGTGTAACGTAACAAAATTTTATAAATGGTTCAAACTACTCAAATACACAACAAATGTCAATTTAGTCAAAAAAAAATTAAAATATAATTTTATAATAAACCATAGGTATAAAAAAAAATTAAACTATTTAGTTTGGAGTTCCATTATTATGTAAAACCGATTATTTAAGTAACAACGAACAATGGCATTTACAAATGTTACGAATGAAATATTTTACTTTTTCTGATTATTATTTGCATGCTACGACCATTTAGTAAAAACAATACTATAATAACTGTTTAAATTGTATATAATTTATATTTTAATTTATATACTTATTGATTCAAATTATTCCGAATATGCCAGTTTCCAAACATCAAGCTCATATAAACTACTTTTTTTTTTTTTTATCAGACTGTCACTAAAAGCAATTATACAGAATTTTGTTTAAAAATTAAACATAATAAAATTGTATTTCATAAACAAAAAATGCATATAAAACAGATTCATTTGCTTAAATTATAGTTCTAATAGAAAATATGTTGTCTGTATAGCACTGTTATATTTCAGTTACCTTGTTTTTGAAAATTCTTGGGAGCTTCCATAGCCGATGACATTGTGGTAACGACATTAGTATATTCTGGATATATGCTCATGTCTAAACCAGATTTTTCTATATCAATAAAAATATAAATTTAAAAAAAAATTAAATACACAATTTGAAATAATATGAACTACGTTAAAGAGTGTTTAATAAAGGATATGATATTATCTTCTTTTTTTTATTTAATCATTTAACTACTTCACTAAAGCTCTGAAACTGCGGTAATCAAATTATTTCACCGACTGCCTCGAAGTTTATAGCAAATATACACTTTTGCAATAATCGTAACCATATCACAGACCCTTGTACAAAGAATATATTTTTAATTTCATTGAACATTTTTAGTGTCATTTTTATGTTTCAACAGTAAAATATCACCTGAAATGTGTGCACATTGCCAAATTTCGTCTTTTAAATCGATATTTTCAGCAACTAAATGTGACCAATGTACAAATATAAGCGAGTCACTTTGCAAGTAATTTCCTTTAATTCAAAGTTAGCTAAACACCTAAAAAATCCTCTATAATCAGTTAGAAACATAAATTTAATGATATATTAAAATGTTCTACCATAACCTAACCTGTCTACTTTTTTTATATATGAATTGCATTATATAACGTAAGGTACGCTACCCAGTTGTAATCGGTATCAAACTGGTAAAGTATAACTTGTTCAGGAACCTCTGTAAATTTTTTAAACTACAATATTTAATGTGTATGATGTAAAAAAAATATAATTCTGTACATTTACAGGGATAAACAGTCTCATTATTGGGTTTAATATTTTGTAATAATAATATATACAATTTCTTAGTTGGAGGCATAGAACAAGAAAAATTCTCACATTTTTTTAAATCTAAATTGGGGATATCAACATAATGATATTAATACAGAAATTTTTGCTACCATGACTGAGTAAATGATTTGGTTATAGATACGTGATAAGTTCAACATTATGTTTCGCATATACAAAAAAATCAAATACTTTTATATTCCTATAAATCAGGCCATCCGTATACTTGCATAACTATGAACGTGCGAATAATCGCGACTTTTTGTACTAAGATCGACATGCCATTGATATACTTCCCATGAAGGAAACTAAAACAATCAAGAAATTTCACACAAGAAAACAAAAACATAATATTTAACTGTAGATGGACGCCTTCTTGGCACGACATTGCTTGTATGCTTAATATGTTTCTTGTTATACTGATTACGCTAATTACGCAGTAAACAATTTTAGTGCATTATGTATAACTTTACGGGAAACACACATAACATGCGCATTATAATTATTTTAATGGTTTTTTTTTTAGTTCTTACATTAATTATTCAATAACATGTGTATTTGTAGTATTTTCTTGAACAATTAACTTATCGGTTTCAATTAAAAAATTTAAAATATATCTTAAAATACTAAATTCAATTGTTTACCTTCTTTGATAAAATATATATCTTCATTGTTAACTGTGAAGGAATATAAAAAAAATGTATCAATCAAAATAAAAAATAAAGATATATTTAAATAAAATATTATTGATAACAGATTTCTGTTACAGCATCACTTTTTTTAAATAATAAGAACGTCTGTTAATAATTGAGCTTCTTGATAATTAAATTTCTATTTATGTTGAACAATTTATTTTTGAAAAAATGCAGGAATGTCGTTTTAATATTTGCCCAGAGCTACACAAATAAAAACCGAATGTGTTTATTAAAATATGATGACAATTATTGCATTCAATTTAAAAAGCAATACACATTGTAAAAAAAAATGTTTATCCTACTGTCTGTTACAAGTAATTATGTTTTTACCTATTAATATATAACATATAATCGTAAAACAAATGAATTGTTTACAAACCATGTTTCCATATTTAGCAACAATAAATGTAATAGAATGTTACACTTTCTCCCATAGTATTAATTTTCTCAAGTAAATCATTATACACACATATATACATATATATATATATATATATATATATATATAAATATATATATATATATATATAGAGAGAGAGAGATACACACACACACTCACATGTGTATGTGTGTAAATAAGACTTCACTGCATATAGCATATTTATGCCCTTAAATGTTTTAAGTTCTTGCAATAAAATACGATCAACATAATTTGACTTAAGTTAAATGCAATGAGAAATCTTTTTTGTTTTCTTCTAAAAAGATTATGTTCATTAGAAAAACCTTAGAATGTCTTTAATGTAAGTTAAACTAAGATAAGATACTACTCTTTATCAGTCAAAAAATAGTAATATACTTTTAGAGTCAGCAAGTGGAATCTATATGGTTAAGCCAAGTTTTAGTCAAGTGGTGCATGATTAAAAAGCATCAATAAAAATCAGAAAATAAACTATCCATAAAGTTTAAATTGTAAAACGATAATATTTTAACTACTCTTTCTTTTACGAACCTCTCAGAGGTTGGGGGGAAAAGACTTCCCCTCACCCGAAGAGTGTCAAATGCCTATGAAATTAACGTATAATCTATTTATTTTTTTAAAATACAGATTGTCTCTACACTTGCGCATGATCATGAGTTTTCTCATAAATTTTTTTGCTTGATAATTAGTTTCCGAATGACACTATGTGGAGCGCTGTGCGGCGACAAGTCAAGCCATAAAAGTGTTTTATTTGTTTTGAGTAGATTTTAACTTGAAAGAGATGTCCTGCCTCCATTATTCATCTACTAGACTGCGCCAGCTGCGTAACCTTCTAGCTGATAGCTATCTCCTTAGTAGTGAAATTCTTGCACGATGTAGAACACTTCAATTAATAAAAAAGAAAACTGCTAGAGGTTTTCGCGGGGGAAAAAGGAAGATGAGATCTCGTCACTCAGCTCCTTCCACCTCAACACCTGACCATATGCATCAACCCACTTCTCCTCAGTTTGCCCTCAAAGATACAATGAAAGTAAATTGGTCTTTTGAGACGCAGCAATCGATGCATATCCATGTGGTGACAGATGTGTTTGAACGCCTTCCTGTTCGTCCAAAGCGCGTACCATGGGTCCCACTTGACTCCGGACGTATTCGGCGCAGCAACGTCATTGTCATCAGCGGCCGCCAGAAGCTTCCAGACCAACTACGAGTAGGCCACTATAACTGCCAATCCGTGGGCTCAAAGTGCGGGGCGAAGCGAACAAAGATAGTAGAGTTCGTAAAGGACGAATTTGTTGACGTGCTGTTCCTGACGGAGACTTGGTTGAGGTCAACAGGGGATGATGCCAAGTGTGCTGACCTCACGCCACCGGGTTTCGATATTAAGTCCTTTCCGCGTGCTACGAGAGGTGGCGGCCTCGCTGTCATTTATCGTAGCCACCTCCCAGTGACTTTCACCTCCACATTCCCATTCCAGCACACCTCTCTAGAACTTGTTCAGTTCACCCTCAACACGCCCCACACTGTCAACATGTTATGCTTGTACCGCACTCCGCCCAGTAAGAAGAACAAGCTCCTAAACTCCACCTTCCTCTCTGAGCTCCCTGACCTACTTGACTACTGCAACCTGCTCCGTGGAACAAGTGTGATCGTGGGCGACCTTAACGTTCACTATGACGTCCCTACTGATCCCTTTACTAGCAAGGTACTAGACATCCTCACAAGGTTTAGTCTTGTCCAGGGCATTAAGCAGCCCACCTACTATCGCAGCGGCCACATCATCGACTGGGTGGTGTACCGTGATGACGACAACTTGGTGGACAGCTGTACTGTGAGTCATATGCTCTCCTCTGACCATGCAGCGGTGCTCACTACACTCAACGTAGTTCCCCCAAAGAACCCACCTGTCTACAGGACCGTGCGTGACATAAACGCTATAGACAGAGCAGCCTTCAAAGCCGGCATTAAGACAATGCTTCAAGGGCTAGGTGCTGAGCTCAGCGCTCAGCATCTGGACGATGGCCTCCGAGCACTTTTGGACGAGCACGCCCCTCCCATGGCGCGACGTGTCCCGACTGGTCGCTCGTCGCCATGGTATGCAGGCGTTAGTGACCAACTCCGTCTGGCAAAACTCGTGCGAAGACGCGCTGAAAGACGCTGGGTAAAGACTGGACTGAGTGTCGACAGACAGATCTTTTGGACAGCGAAAGATGCGGTGGCAGAGATTGTACAGAGGGCAAAGGATGACTACTGGAGCTCAAAGGTCGAATCCTGTGCATCAACCAAGGCGTTGTTCAGCGCTAGTAACCGTCTCCTGGGCAACAGCAAGAATTTCACCCTCCCTACCGACATTGCACCAGAGCAACTCCCTGACGCCTTTGCGGACTTTTTCATCACCAGGGTGCAAATGATCAGGGAGGAGCTAGACAGCGCGACCCCTACACCTTCCTCACCGTTCTCGGAGGACGTTAGTCAGACAGAATCATTTGATAGTTTTCTGCCTGTGACTGAGGATGAGGTGAGGCGAGTCATCATCAGGTCTGCTCCCAAGTCTTGTGCCCTCGATCCTATCCCCGTCCCACTGCTTGTAGAATGCCTTGACGTCCTCCTCCCAGCACTCACCTCCATCATAAATTCTTCGATTCTCTCTGGCATATTCCCTCCCATTTTTAAACGGTCGATTGTCCTGCCCCTCCTAAAGAAACCCTCACTTGATCCAAACACACTCAAGAATTACCGCCCCGTCAGCAACCTCTCCTTTCTCTCAAAAATCATAGAAAAACTCATACTCTCTCAGCTCTCTGGCTATCTTCATTCTCGCAATCTCTATCCTTCCTCTCAGTCCGCCTACCGACTTGGTCATAGCACAGAAACAGCACTGGTCCGAGTCATGAGTGACCTCCTGCGCGCGATGGACGATGGCAAACTCTCTATTCTCACTCTGTTAGATCTCTCTGCTGCATTTGATACCATTGACCACCAGATTCTTCTTGACCGCCTTCATCTTTCTTTCGGACTTACTGGCTCAGCTTTAAACTGGTTTCAATCATATCTTTCTGACAGAACTCAAAAAGTCTCTATTTCCAACCGCTCTTCCAAACCTTCAGCCCTGTCTATTGGAGTTCCTCAAGGATCGGTCCTTGGGCCGGTCCTTTTCATCCTCTACACTAAACCTCTATCATCTCTCATTAGCCACCACTCAGTTTCCAGTCAATCCTTTGCTGATGACACTCAAATCAGTGACTCTTGCTTTCCTGATCAACTTGATGCCACAATCCTTCGCATACAGGAGTGCGTGGACGATGTAAAGCGTTGGATGACTTGCAACAAACTGAAGCTAAATGATGATAAAACGGAAATCCTTCTCATCCACTCTCAAAACAAACCTCTCCCTCCATTCGCTCCTTCTTCTATATCTATTGGCAACTCTGACATCACACTCTCTCCCTCTGCCAGAAACCTTGGAGTCACTCTTACGGACACCCTCTCCATGGACAAACATGTCACGAATATATGCAGATCAGCATATAACGAAATTAGAAAAATCAGCACCATTCGACACCTCCTCTCCGTTGATGCCACACAAACTCTCGTCTCTTCACTCATTCTTTCAAAATTTGACTACTGTAACATTCTTCTCTCAGGCATTCCTCAACACCACATAGACAAACTTCAGAAGGTACAGAACTCAGCATGCAGACTCATTTTTAAATTAAAGAAACATGACCACATTCAACCACATATGCGGCAACTCCACTGGCTTCCAATATCATCTCGCATCAAATACAAGTCTTCCAATCTTTGCTTCAACTCGTTCACTGACCCTCACTTTCCTGTCTATCTCTCTGATCTGTTGCTTCCTTACATCCCCACAAGACAGCTACGTTCTTCCATTGACAGTAGAACCCTCTCAATCCCAAGAACTAAAACTAAGACCATCGGTGAACGCTCCTTCTGCTTCCATGGGCCCACGTTCTGGAACCAGCTCCCCTTCCATATACTTCATAGTGAAACCTCGTCCAGTTTCAAAAAGTCCCTTAAAACTCATCTGTTTAGGTCCGCCTATGACCTGTGATGCACCCTCGTTGCCCTACCTAATTTTCTGTTTCGGTTTAATCCTGAAGTGTCAAAGTGTCCTCTTTTTATAGCCATTTTCATTGTTTCTATAGAATAGTAGTTACTATCCTAGTGTCTCATTTGTATTTACTTAGTTTACATGTTTTAATAATTGTAAAGCGCTTAGAGCTTTATGATAAGCGCTATATAAAAATGCCTACATAAATAAATAAATAAATTGTTCCTTTTTAAACTCTGCCTATCACGCAATTGAATGAGTTGTACCAATAAAATATCGCTACGCTAAATATCATGAAATACCTGATATGTTCATTGTAAAAATATGGACCGGAAAAGTATTCGATATTCTGAACATCATTATATTGTTTCAAAAACAGGCACTTCTTTTTTTTATAGCCGCAAACTTACTTAACATTTTTACTTGTATCGATATTTAATATATTTATTATCTTTTGCTACCAGTGTATTCAGGTATCTCAGAAAAGGAAAATTGGCTAGGGTGAACAGTCAGCAACCCGATCCAACCCAAACTTCAAAAAAAAAATTATAAAATAACGTGTTAATAATAGAAGGAAAATAAAATTTAAGAAAAGAAAAGGTTCTTTTTATGACAATTTTTTTAATAAGGAAAATGTGGAACCAAATAAATATCATTACAAGAACAACTTTAAAGGTAATGCAGGAATTTCATTTTCTTATATCATCACGCAAACAACTGTTATTTTATCAAGATCAACGTTTATCAGCAAGAGAATGTTACATTTTAATAAAATGGTAAATTAAAAAGTTTAAAGTTTTACAATTTTATTGATAAAATTCAAAACAAAAAATCGAACATTATGTTTCATATTTTAATAATAGTGAGTGTTTCCGTTTGTGTAATAACACAACATTTTAAAAAAATGTTCCCATTAAAATTGATTGATGAAGGAAAACACATTCATTACAAAATAGCTATTATTTTTCTTTATTCCACTAACATTTTAAGAAGGACACTGAATTGTATTTTAGCAATTTTGGTCTAAATTCAAAAATTAACGTAAAAGCTTTCCTTGCAAACTTCGTAAATAGTTGTTTCTATCATATGGAAAATATGTTAAAGAACCTGTTGCACACATTTGAAACGTTAAATCTAGTTTTTAAACAGTTAAAAACATTCTAAAAGATTTATCACAAGAAAATTATTATAAAACTGGTTCTTTACAACCATCAGGCTGAGGCGATGCTATATGTACAACATGTAAATAACTTAATAAAAAATGTTAAATCTTCTAAGGACTGAAATTATTCTGTCTCAAAATTTTGTCTTTAAAGCTTTGCTACTATCATTAAATACACCAACACGCTCTTGGGTGAAGTTTTGCTCACAATCGCAACACCTTTATATTTTACAATTTTATAAACTAAAATTACGAATAATAATAATAATGACCAAAATTTCCATGAACCATCTTTAAGTCAGAAGCAATGACCATTCAAAACGTATAGTTTGGATTTCACTTACTCGATTTACCCATGTACACAATTACCCTAACTGATCTTAAAATATTAGATTTATTTTTTAAAAATACGATAAACCAACTATTTTAGTACTTACCTAAATTTTCAGCCAGGCCACTAAAAAAGTATAAAAACAAATTAAATTTGTCGTTGTTTATTAGCGTTTTAGATTTTTTTATGTTCACTTAATTCTAAATAATCTAGAAGAAAAAATATGTTTGACATGTTAAAAATTAAGATACATACTTATATGCCCAAATATTTTAATGCAATAAATATATTCACATTTTAAGACTTTTATTTAAAATGTATGCAGTCAAATTCGGTTACAAATTTTTTCTTGTTATAAGATAATGGCCAATTTTTAAAAAAAAAGTTCACTATTTTTCAAATGAAAACGCGTTAATTGAATTCTGTTTTTTAATAAGTTGTTTGTTCACATCAATAAAGAAAGATGATAATATATATTTACCTTGAATTCTTTTTTAAATAAGCTTGATCTGAAATTTAAATTTTAAAAATTATATATATATTTTTGTAAAGCTAGTTAGTTGTTAAGCAATAATCGAAATTATATTTTGTGTTAGATTTGATAAAAACCGGTCTTTACTGGGTCGTTTTGGCTCAACGCCCTCTTAAATTAGCCAAGAATTTCGGATTCCTTTAAAAAGTACCTCTGTAATATATCAAAGAAAAATTGAAAAGTTATGAAACGCAGATTTTAACAAGAAAAAAAGCTAATATATCAGTAACACTTTTTCCATGTATGCTGCAAACAGTTTTTTTACATAATGCCAGGAATTATTGATTACGTTTCTATTCTTTGACCAGCAGGAATGAATTATTAATATTATTTTTTAATTTATTTTTTTACTGAAAAATACCATGAGATAACGTATTCTTTCCTAAAAGAAATAAAATAACCAAAATAATTTTAAAAATAGTGTATTAAAATAAAATATTTAAGAATTTTTTTATTATTTTTTTAAATAATTTTAAATAAAGTATTTATTACTTGTCTTACTATTAGAATTTTATATAACAAAATTAAATGTTAATTTTAGTCTAAGAATTATCAGTTTTTAGTTCATGTTTGTATACTTATGTCTATGATTGGTTATTTATTTACGTTAATTAAAATCACTTGATCAGCCAAATTTACTTTTTCATTAAGTGCATCACATGTCTCGCATTGATATTTATTATTCTGGATCAAATTATTTTTCATAACTTAGTTTATAAGCGGTATTTATTGGAATTGTATTGAAAATTCCCAAAAATAAATTAATTTAATAAACAGAACATTCATGTAAACACTTTCTGTGCATATTTATTGGAAATCGGCATGAAACTAAATCTTATTATAAAATAATAAAATTTATAATTTTAAAGGTTTAATCTATACTGATAAAAGCATATGCTTGCAAAATAAATCATTACAAATTAAGCTTGATGGAATGTTAACGTTCAGGATTTAAGCAATGTTATTTAAAAATTCACATAGAGAGACTATCAAAAGAATGTAAACCATTGGACTAAAAGATTAAATCCTTTGCCCAAATTTCCCGATAGATGACCAAACGTCAAGCAGCTTTTTTTTTTTATTAATCAAAAGTGAAACGGAGATATGCGTTTAAATATTCTCAAATACTGCTGAGATTAATGGATCAAACTTTTTAATTCCAACAAGCCAAGGGAAATGGAAGCCTAAATATGTTTATAAGAAGTCAAAGATGCAATAAGAATCAGTTCAAAGAACAAATATAGTTAAGATGAAATTACTATTTACAACTTAACTGCATGTGGATAGCTCTGTATTAAACGGCTCACAATCATGGTTCAAATAGTGTAAAAAGAAATGAATTCATCAACATACCATCCTACCACAAAAATAGGGAGCCTTTCAGTAGTCTGCCAGATAGCACTAATGATATACATTGAAGGAGAAGTCGAAACAAAAATGTAAGCTAAACATACAGAGACATCTATTTTGCAATAGAAACACAAAAGTGAATTTGTTGCAGGGTTGTAAAAAATAAGGTTTTTAATTTTTTTTGAAAAAAGTACACAATATAAGGACAGCTTTGTGTTCATCAGGGCATTCTATACAAGAAATGTCAGTACTCTGCCTAACACATATTGATTTTCTGAGAATTTTAAAAAAAAAATCTAATTCTAGACATAGATGTGATATTATTTCACCTTTTGTGTAAATTATATTCAAGAATAAAACGACAGGCATGCCATTCAAACTTAAAGACAATAAAATAATTTGAAGTTGAATAATTGATCCTGATAGATAACAAAGGACAGTTGGGGATCCATTAGGATATCCTCAACAGCAACAAAAAGCTTTATTATATTAAAATGGCTGCAAAATAGATAGACAGATACATAGATACATAGATAGTTAACACATAAACAAATAAATAAATATATATATAGATAAATAGATATATGGATGGATAGAGAGATAGACAGACAGGCAGAAATATATATATATATATATATATAGAGATAGATAGATAGATAGATAGATAGATAGATAGATAGATGATAGATAGATAGATAGATAGATAGATAGATAGATAGATATATAGATAGATAGATAGATAGATAGATAGATAGATAGATAGATAGATAGATAGATAGATAGATAGATAGATAGATAGATAGATAGATAGATAGATAGATA
>CAXITT010000160.1:797612-823095 GCA_964033795.1 Lymnaea stagnalis | reverse complement strand
GATAGATAGATAGATAGATAGATAGATAGATAGATAGATAGATAGATAGATAGATAGATAGATAGATAGATAGATAGATAGATAGATAGATAGATAGATAGATAGATAGATAGATAGATAGATTCGTCAAAGTAACTTCCCGTTAAGCATTTCTGTTTTTGATTTTCAGAAGAGGAAATATGATGAAGACTTATAACAGTGTCCGACATTTATAATGATATTAATCTACACTAGAATTTTAAAAAAAAATCATTAAACTTTTGTATTTAATTAATTATCATCATTTGAAAGAGACGGATACACAATTTACTAAAAGCTATTATTTTAAATATTATATGTATTTATTTTCAGTTCACATACTCTAAATATACATAATACTTACGTAAATTGCTAATAAGAAATATTAAAACAATGAATACAAATAAACAACCGGCAGCTACACCAACTCCTAAGTAGATCTTTTCAAAATCTTCAGCTGTACCAGGTTGAATTTCTGAAACTACAACTGTAAGATAAAAAAGAATTCAACATACCTCAATTTAAAAAGATATTATTTATTAGGTAATATTTACGCGTTTTCGTGAGATATACATTGACTTAATGTAAATTAACCGTCTGGTCCAAAATGTGTCATATAATATATCACAAGATATGTGCTCTATTAAAAGAATTAGGTATATATTTAAGACAACCTTTAAAAATTCTAATTAAATAAACAGTCTATTACATATTTGAAAAAAATATAACTTAAATTAGGGTTTTCAACTTGTATAGAATGTATGCGTCAAACATCTGACAAAATTCGGTAGGTAGGCTATTTATTTCTTCTAATTTCATGTTTTGTGTCTGTAGCCTACTAAGATAAAGATATAGTCAATGCAAAAAGTATCTAGTTAAACAAACTAATTCAAGCGAGTTGAACGCAGTCTTTCACGTATCTAAATCTTGGAGATGAATATTCAAAGTAATACTTTTTAATAATTGTTAAGGGATGTAATTAATACAAATGTGTTAATTTTGTGTATTTTAGAAAAAATTGATGGCAAATTCTCCGAAACCAAACATTTGATGTTAAGGTCTCTTTGAACTGACTAAATGTGCGTAAGGTTATCGTAAATTAAAAAAAATAAATAATTTTCAACAAAAACAACACAAGTAAAAGAGCTTAATTGAACCAAAGTATCATAGTCATGTAAAAATACACATATCATTATTATACTAATTACAAATTAATTTTTAAAAAATAACTTACATTGAAATGGAACATAAGATGTATTTTTTAGGCACTTTGATTCTTGCCATACAATGCACTCACACTTTCCAGATGTTACATTGGAAATATTTAAAGCCATACTAACTTGATCTTGGTCTATTGAAAAAAAAATAATGATAAATAAACTATTGCCATTATATTTTTTTCTAAATAAAACATTGTGATATGTGCGTTACATTATCTGATGCTTATAAATTATAAAACTAAAAACTGTTAAATGTAATTTCATATTCAAAAAAGCAGGATGAAATGCTAGTGCTATGTAGTATGCTTCATTTTTACATATTTGTGTTCGTTTCTTTTAAATTTATAAAATAGGCTATAGGCCTATATATCTCTTTAAAGATATCTTAATAGTTATTTAAAAGTAAAATATCTCATACTTATTTACAAAATAGCAAAAAGAACTTAAAGAGTTTTTATTTTGGTGTTCTTTTCTATAGTTCTTTTTTACGTTTGAAAACGAGTTAATGTTAAATACTAGATACTATCACTTTATATATATATAAAAAAGTGATCGTATCTATTATTTTAACATTAAACTCGTTTTTCAAAACTTAAAAAAAAAAAAAAAAAAAAAAAAATAAAAAAAAAAAAAAAAAAAAAAAAAAAAAAAAAAAAAAAAAAAAAAAAAAAAAAAAAAAAAAAAAAAACTCTTTAAGTTCTTTTGGCTATTTTTTTGTAAAATAAGTATGTGATATTTTTACTTTTAAACTAACTATTAAGATATCTTTAAAGAGATATAAATAACTATAGCCTATTTTTATTAAAATTTAAAAGAAAAACGAACTCCAAAAATATGTAAAAAAAAAAAAATTAAGCATATATATATATATGATACATATACATTAAGTTACATTATCTATAGCCAAAAGCCTAATGTTGTTTGATATAAATTAAAATTTGGTTTAAATAAAAAATCCATTACAATCAACAATTATAGAAATAACCATTTTAGGTAAAAAAATATATTGTGTGAAAGTTCCAGTTATATGAAGAATAATAACGTGATCCGTACCAAGTGATTCCTAAAAAATTTATTGCATCGATGAGGATAGAAAATAAAGGACTTTGATCAAGCTGTATTAAGGATATAGTTGAACAAGGTATGTGGAAACTTGAATTAAGAAACAGGACCATAAAAAAAAAGGTTTTGCAAAGAGCCTTCTTTAAAAGATTGGACTGATGAAAAAAGGACAAGAGATAGAAAATGGTTAATAACTTAAGTTATTGATATTTGTTTTTAAATAAAATTAGTTTGTTTCAAACCAAGATTACAGGAATTGAAATAATTTATAAATTGTTACTTTGAAAAATAATATCTTAAATCTTAACAGACAAAACAATTTTGGAGCTGTACCAAATATTAGCGATAAACAAAGAAATTTAAAAAAAAATATATATATATATTTAAAAAAAACACGGAAATTTAAAGACTTGTTGATTCAATTTTCCAAATTGTTAAGACCCACAAACAGAAGAATAAGCATACATCTATAAATTGGGGAAAATTGTTTATAATGGAGAAGGGGTGGTCGAGCATGAGAGTTTTTAAATATTTATTGGGCAACTGATAATGGGATTAATTTAGCGTGCTATATTTTTAAGGAATTAAAAGTTAATGAACGTTGATCATTCCATTTTTCTCTTCTTGCAGACATGTTTCAAATTAAATGTGCAGCATGTTACATATATTAAACTTTATTTACTCATGGGAATAGATAAATTTTAACTTCGGTTTATACCGTTTATACCGCAGAAATCTATTAAACATATGGGAAAGAAAGTTTTTCGAAAAACGTATGTACCAACAAAAGATGGAGAAATGGAACCTGCAAGAAATGACGCAGTGTATATCAGGATCACACGTTTTAAGAGAAAGATAAAAGGCCAGGCTACCCTTGGCCAGTCGGTTAGAAAGATTGTCAAATGATGGAGGAATTAAGAGATTGCAAAACAAATAACCCAGAGGAAAACGGCTCAAGGAAAGTATTAGGCTTATAGGGATATGGATAATGTGAAAAAAATATCTACAGTAACTGGGAGTCAAAGCATCGAAAAGAAAATCATTAGATATGTCTGAGTGGTAGGAAGTGTGAGGCAGTACAATTAAAATAAAATTCGTATATCTTTATGATATTATCATGCAAAGAAGTACAGTTTGTAAAGATTTTCTGGGGGATTTCGTTACCTACATGTTTAGAACCCTTAACAAAACCCATAAAATAACACATCACACATGATTTTTTGTGAGACCTTCCAGTATATGCAATAGCGCTGCTGCTCGCTCGTTTGTAGCACTGTTCCTTTATTATAATTTTAAAATACATATATTTTATACATACTTGGATTGTCATCATGGCAATATTGCTTTAACTTACCTAAATTTCAGCCAGGTAAATAGGGGGAGAATTGAGCAACTAGGTAAAAGTGTTACTGATTTTGATGAAGTATGGTTAGCTTGTTGTGTTATCTTAAAAAAATTTTTTACAAAGCTACTTAAGAAATTTTTTGTTGTTGTGATTATCAAATTGTCCTTACTTGTTGCAAGGGTTTTCTCGGGTCCACATGTTAGAGATATATTCTTTAATATTGGATATCCGCCTTTTGATTCACACGTGATTGTGTCCCCTTTTGAAATTTTCAGCAAGTTGGTAGATTCGCTTTTGTTTTCTTCATTTTCGGCTTTGAAAATATTTGGAATACCAGATGGGCCTGTTAATACAGGTGATAAAATTAGTTGTATTCTAAATGAATTTATTAATCTACTTTTAAATATGATTTTTTAATGAATTTAAAAGCTAATTATTTCTAATGGGACATATATCCCTTTTTAGTTACTATACTTTTGCTTTACCAAAGTGATTACCTTTAATTGTCACAGTTGTTATACTTGATAGATTTTTCAAAAATTCTTTGCTGTTTGCCAGGCAGGAAATGTTATAGATCCCAGCATTCGTCACGCTTTTATTAAACACATATTCTCTTTCATGTTTTGAAGTCGTAATATCCATTAAGGAATTGATTATATTAATAACAATGGAAGGTTCTGGGTTGCTTTCACTAACAAAACAAGTTCCCGAAATTACGATGTTCGTGTCATTGCACAAATCAAAAACACGTTCATTTATATTGACAGTTAAAGTGTCTGGGGGATCTGAAAATACAGTAAGACATACAATTTAATGTATGGTTTAGTAAATATAAACAATCATAATAATGTAAACAACTAATTGAAATAGACATTATACTGTCACTTCATTTAGCATACAAATTAATATATGTAAAGTTATTTGAAAAGATAATGCAATGACACGAATTAATGTTTGTCAAAAAAATGTAATACACTATTATATTAATAGCCTTACAACTAAACTTAAATTGTCATTCAAAAATGAATTTCTAAATTAGAATTATTAATAAATATGTACAAAATTATTTTGAAATTAAACAGATGGCCTAGGGAAATGGCGGGGTGTGTGGGGCAGATTTTTTAAAATACATTTCACCTTATACATAATAATTGCTATTTGAAATAACGAATATAGATTAAGTAATCAATTGGTGATATGTACATAACATTTTAAATTTAGAAGCTTACATGAAATATTTGGCGTAAAATCAACTTTATCTGTCCAATTTAAATGATTTGAGATTATACATTGAAAAGATTCTTTTCCTGAAAAACAAAGAAATTATATATCTATTTTAATTCTAAATGGACATGTCAAACTATTTCTTTTCCATATTAAAATTTGCATCACGATTTGCATCCTATAATTTTAGCGTTAAAAAAAGAAAAATTATTGTTTTTCAAATGAAAATATTGACATTATAACCCTTTATACACTATCACACATTATATTTAAGAATAGAAAATTTTAAGTAATTCTCTATTTTAATAGTTTTAATTTTACATTTAGTAAAAATTAACAGAAAGTAAACTTAAAAATATATCAATACCTAAATAAAATCCTCAAATTTTAAAACTTACGTTTTGCTGTAAAAACCAATGTTCCTTGCTTAAGAATAGTTGAATCGTGTGTTAACCAATTTATTTGTGTTGGAAAAAAACTGTTGCTTAAATCGGAGCAAGTGCAATTACTTTGTTTATTTTCTTCAATATAACCTTTGACTTCACAGTCAGCTCCAAGATGAGCCCTGGGATAGACTTATTTAAAACAAGTTACATTAATTTTCTATTTAAAAATGTTTAAAGTTGAAGACCAGTGAGATTTAAAATTCATTATAAGACTTTTTCTTCTTAATACTTTTTACTTTGATGTATGCCCTTTTAGTATGTGGTAAAAGGTAATGTAGTCTACAGCTTAATTGTCTAACTTAAAAATTGAGGGCACTGTAAATTATGTTGCTAAAAAAAGGGACATATCAATGTTAAAAATTAAAATTTTGTTTGTGTTTTAAGTAGGATTAATAGCAATACCAAAGTCAGTATTATTAAAATACTTACATTTAATAATAAAATTAAATAAATATAAACATACACAATCAAATAAGCTGACTTAAAAATTATATGAAACGAGTCAATATACCCGGCGTTCCCCGGTATTGCATTTGCAAAAAATAAAACAACAACAAAACAGCTTCTAGAGGTTTTTAATTAACATTAAATTAAGCATCATGTAAACAGAAAAAAAGCAACACCCCTATAGTAAAAAAATATATATATATTTTTCCTATAAAAATGCATTGATACCTTAATAAAACGTTTTTTCCAATGGGTTCCCAATCCCAGTAAGATCTTAATCGAATGCCGTTACTCGAAGGCATACCGTTTTCCAATTGTATCCAGGTATTCTGAATGATATCGAACCATTGGATTCCGATACCGGATTGATCCATATCCCCATAGTATCCTGTTTATTTCCCGATCCCGTTTGGAACTAATAACCGTTGGATCCAGATCCCTTCGTGATTCTGACCTTGGTGGGATCCCGATACGGGTGGGGTCCAATAACGGAAGGATCGCAATTCTGACGGGATAACGATCCCATTGATTTTCCTATCATAGTGTTATTCCGATGCCATTGAGATCGAAATCCCAACGGGATCCTGATATCAGTGGGTTTACGATACCGATCGGAAACCGATACCGTTTATTGTTTATTTTTTATTTAAATCTCGAGAGGATCACATTTTTCATATTATGAGTTCGGTAATCTGCAGTATTGTAACATAAATAATCAAGTGTCTGCGTAATGAGTTTTTGCAATATCAATTCATTTGTGAAGGTGTATTTGTTGGTTATTTTATTAATATAGCTCATATAAGGAAAAATAAATTTAATTCAGAGTTGCCGCTCTAAAACGGAATGTTATAAAAAGTTCATAACCCTAGGGTTTGGATTGTGTATAATGAAGGATGAATGTTCCCTAGTTTGGTCAAGATCCATCAAACCATGTAAAAGCCTTTTTTAAACATAAACAAACAAACAAAGCAACAAAATATATTGATAATATCATTATAAATCCTAAATTCTTCTGAAGATAAATGTAAATAAATCACAACAAATAAAATATGGAAAGACTCCTATATGTATTTTAAGTCTTTTAACAGTTTTATAGAATATGTGAAATCTCCAGAAAATAAATTATTCAAATCGCATCACCCGATTGCATTGTTTTGAACAAATGAGAGCTTAAACAAACTTTTTCTCAAATAAGCGGTGGACAGTAATAGAGCACTACATACTTAATTGGTGAGATCTATATCTAAACAAAAATTTGGAAATATGGAAAATATACCTCATCTCTAAAAAAACAACTTGGGCCGTAACAGGCGGATGGCTTAGCGTACCCTCAGCGATATTTAAACCTTTGAAAAATAAAAGGGTGGCATGTTTGCGCGATTGACGAACACTATTTTGTAATTCAAATATGTGTACGTCATGCTTCACTACTGACAAAGTGAGCCGCTTCTTTGTTGGTGCATTTGCTACGGAGCTTGTTTCTCTTGACCGTTGCATCGATATGTATATTTACGTATGCCTATCGGTAGATCTTTTATCTGAGATTTTGGTTGTTTGGCGTTGGTAGCATTAGGCAGTTCTAGACCCATCTCTGATGGGGAGGCTACCATGGATTTCCCGCTCACCGAAAATTGGAATCGAATTTTTAGTTATGCATGCAGTGTATATTTAGGTTCTGAAATCGAATAAACTCGATGTGATCCTCGACGTTCAATGTTTTATTTAAATAGACTATAAATAGATTGTTAATTAAATTTATAATAATAGTAATTTGAAAAAAAATAGTCCTCTCTGTAGATAGTATAATAATCGTATTATTCATAAATTAACTAACATATTAATCATGTATATATACAGAGACAACTGAAAATTATTTGACTTTTGCTGATTGAGAAATAAAATAAGCCTGCTTGTCATCTGCCACGTGCAATTTAAAAAAAAATATTCTGTAGACAAGTCCTTCAGGAAAATTCATCGTTTGTATTTTTTTTCCTGACATATCAAATTATATAACGCAACGCTTTTATTAATTTTGTACTGTTTAAAAATATCAGATTACTCTAGCTAATATAGGATATACAGCATTATTTGACAAACATACCTTCTTATTTTTTATATACTATTCATTAACGATGGCCGCCGAATGACTCCTGCGTATAACCGTGTTACATTTATTTCATAAAAGCATATTTTACAGCATAGCTTAACTACCTTCCAGAAGAGCAATTATATAATTTCAATTTACAGTAAAATACGTTACGTTTCTGAAAGGATTGTTAGCAATAACATTATATTTGCCTTTAATATGTGGTATGTCCAAGCAATACACTTGTAAAAATAAGAGCAGTATTTCATCCAGGGCTTAAAATTTTCGGCCGGGTGGGGGCAGTGTCAATGGAAAGAGGCGTATCTAAGTCAGGCATAGGGGACATATGTCCCCAGGCGCCAGACTTTCGGCGGCATCTAGGGGATATAGTGTTAATGGATAAAAATAATGCTTTTCAAAGTTTAGCGAAAAGGGGGGGGGGAGGTTAATATGAATTTTGTCTTCTGGCACAAAAGATTCGCGCCAGTGACGTAGAAAGTAAGGGAGGGCGAAAATTATGTCTTCCCAGGTGTTATTTTTTAGATTGAGTGGCGGATTTTCGGACAACTGCGTAGTTTCTATCGAGAAGAGTAGCACGGCAAAAAAGTTAATCGACCTAGGGTGGCGTCAACATCAGGAACGCCACTGGGCAGTGTATATATCAACACCAACGTCGTTTGTCAGGGCAAGCAATACTGCCATTTTATTGGAAAGAAAGGGCAGAAATCAAACATTGCGATGGCTTTCCTAACTATAAAATTTTTGATTATTTAACAATCAAGAGTTAATTTTGGAGTATACATAATATGAATGTTTTAATAAGACTATTTGATCAGCGAAAAAAAGTTTTCAAGCGGCAAGGACGGATTATTGCACCCAGTGCCATACATAAATTAAATTCCTTATGGTTGTGTTGCGCCATGGATAATGCTTTGAAACAAGATTACATTCAACCCCGTCACACTGATTGACGTCAAGGAAGGGGTAGCATAAATTTAGGAATCAGAAGAGTCCTGAGCAAAAGCGAGGGCAGGGGTCCCGCTAAATTTAAAAATAAAAAAAAATAAATAAAAATTCATTGCTGCATTGTGGTGAAAATTCATTGGTTTCTTTCAGACAATGTGAGAAGGGGCATTTCAGACTTTTAAATATTTACTATTATATGTCTAGTGGAGAAATGCTACGAATACAACATCAACATACTCCAACTATATGCAGACTACAAATTAGTTTATGATAGCATAGCAGGAAATAAATGTACGATGCTCACCTGGATTTGGAGTCCTTAACAGATTTACTCGACTCATACATATGACGAATGATAACTCCAAAAGTAGAATCTAAGTACAGAGAGCGTACTACAGAGTGTTCCTAAATAATCAGTAGCCTCAGACAAGGAATTCGTTTCAACATCACGTTAGAAAAAGGCAGAAAAATACACGTGAGCAGCAGAGAGGTAGTACAGAACAACTATAAGGAAGTTTATAAAGTCAGACAGTGCAATATCGGATATACACAGATGATATAGCGATACTTGATAGAAACAACAATGATATTATTAAAACTTTCAGGATACTTGAATATGTTGCTGTCAAAGCTCGTCTTGATGTAAATAAAGTGAAGGCAATATGATAATGTCAGGCAATACGCACACTGATGATAACATCAGTATGAACAACCACACCTTTGAGAGAGTAGCTACTTTCAAATGACTCTGGGTGACACTAAATAAGCAAAAGGAAATACAATTGGAGGTGAAAGAAAGGATACAAACTGACAACTTTCTTATTTCAACTTACAGAAGCTACTACGAAGAAAAAAACCTCTCTAGGGGAACACAGAAGGCAATATACACCATTATTGTCACGGTCAGATCGCCTGAATTTTTCTGTGTCAACTTCTATAATGTTAATTTGACCAATCGTGGGTGAGTTTATTTTCCCCGTGTGCCCCACGAGTTTTTATTTTTCTCGGTCAAGGTATGACCGGTGTGCTGTGTCAGGAGGAACCACGTGTGTGAGTTGAGTTTTTAAGGAGTGAACAGTGGCGAGTGCTGTGGATATGGTGTATGATTTTTGTCTTGTGAAAAGGCAGTGAGTTTTTTCTACGATGGATGAGGACTTGTGTAACTTGAACTGTTTTGTGTAGTGGCATATAGGCACACATAGCCAATAAATAAGAAAACCTGAAACCCTGATTTGTTTGTTGATACTTGGAGCAAGAGTCAGCTCTGTAGGAGCTGGAAATAAAGGGGTTCTAGACCCTTGAAAAATTGTTCTGTGGCTAGTACAGAGGGGACCGACCCCTAGACAACGTAAGTCACGTCACAATTATCATAAGACCAATAGTAACTTAAGAAAGTGAGACTTGGTTCCTACCGGAAAAGCAGAGAATCTGCTCAATATATGATCCGATGATATACAATTTTTTCTGGGAATCCGTACAAACAAAAAGCAATATCAGTTGTACAAATACCCATCCATAGTCGCAAACATAAAAAAAAGGCAGAATGCCCTGGACAGGACACATTGAAATGATGCCAAATTCTGAAGCAGAAAAAACGATCTATAGGCAGGAACCTAGGGCAGACGACTCACCGGTCGACCAGGACTGAGATGGATTGACAATGCATAGAAGGACTTAGAAAGATTGGGGTTTCACACATGGAGGCGGAAAGCGGTGGATCAACCCGAATGGTAGAATATGGTGGAGGAGGCCAGAGCCCTACATGGGACTAAGCGCAACTGATTTAGAAATTGCAGATTTTTGGGTGGGAAGCGCTCAAAATACCCATATTAACAGGACATCGCTAAATCTTCCACCAGTCCAAAATTAACTAATGTCAATTCAGTTGGGAGTCCTTAGAGTATGCTTAATTGTCGAGAGATACTCCCTAGATTAGACTCGCCCCTTAAAACTTTATAGGCCCCGGAAAATAGTTTTGAAAAATTCAAAAAGCAAGAATGCATTTTGTACATCTTTAAATTTAGTTTTGCATCATTATACAATTAATTGGAGAGCAACGGAAGATATGCTAGTTAAGTTGTTTTTTGTGTCACTTGATGTCAGAGCTATCGTGTGATCTGCAACCCGTGTAGATGCATGGGGAAACGTATATTTTAGGGGCTTTAAGTTGTGCTGTAATTACTTTAAATTACCAACTTTTACTTCTAGGTAGGGAAGGACAAAACAAAAAATTAGCAAGGGTGCCACAAAAAGACAAGCGACGTATATTATACAATATTAATTTATTTTATTGAAGAGTAAGGTGTTCTTTAAGTTTAAAAAAAGCGGTACACTACAGTAAAAAATAACGAATTTACTACAAAATATTTTTTTTAAATTTTAAAGAGAATTCCTTCCAAAATAGGTATCCATCTCAAAAAAGAAATGCTAACGTAGTTTTACATTTTGCACGAAAAAGTTAAACCTAAAAAACACGTTTAATTCTAAATATTTCCTAGTTTTACCATAGCCGAAAAGAAAAAAAAAAAGCTTTTCTATAGAAAGGGATGTACATTTTTATGGGTTTTCAAAATTGGTATTTATTTATAAAGCGAATGTAACGGAGATTATTGTTAGAGGACATGAGTTGTTTGCAAAAGACATCATATTCATTAATGTGTGATTTTTGTGTGAAAGAAATGGTATTAAAAAAAGAAAAAAGGTTAAATTCTCAATATTCATTTGATGGAAATGTTAATTTAGATTTTCAAACTACATTAATTTGTTTTAGATCAAATACAACTTGGCTCTTTGATATTATACTTTAAAACAACGTTTTACCAATTGCATAGAATTTATTTTTAACTACTACAAAAAATTTAATTTAGAAGATAATCGAAATACTACACAATTTTTTTTTTTTTTAAATAAGTCTTTTTTTTTTAAATTAATATTTTTTTCTACTGGATTTTCATCTAAAATTTAAAAAAAAAAGAAAAAAGTTCAAAAACGCCGGTGAAGATTGTTAATTATTCTCAAATTAAACAGAGAAAGTCGTTAGAGATTTAATATATAAAGACTAAGTATTTTTTTTTAATAAATAATTTTACGCTACTGTTCCCGAATCTGTATTACAAAATTTAAAACGCACTCGATTTCTAAAATGTCCACTATTTGTACGCAACTGGTAATGTTCTAATTTTTGTTTTCAAATATCGTTTTTTGTGTGTTTTTTAAAGTTTTCTTTTTATCATACTCAATATACACGTATGGAATTTAATACATTAAAATATGTGCTAAAACGCATTTTTAGAGCGTGACGCTATCATACAATTTTTAATTAACACTAATCTCTACTTTAACAGTCATGCTTTTATGATGAAATATAATTTGAAACAGATTGCACATGTTTATTACATAGCAAGAACTATATTCAATTTATAGACATTCATATCGATGTAAAGTTAGTTTATTACAGTGTTATTAAAGTCGTTCAAATTATGCAGCTGCAAAATATAAATAAATAAAAATACCGATATATGCAAATAAGAAAAGTAAGCTTTTGGCTTTTGATCAGAATCGGCCATTTTTCAAAAAATACGATATTTATAATCGAATTCTGTGATCATGAAACAAGATTAAACTGAACGATATCGATCATCAATATGTATCGAACAAAGCCATATTGTATTGTTTCCATGAATTTGTGATAGATGAAAGGCAAACATTTGTATTACCTTTCTTTAAATTTCTTTACAAATGAAATATGGAGTAGTTTTTTTTTTTTTTTTACACAGCCCCCCCCCCCCCCGGGGACGTATTTTACTTGCTCCGGGGGGGGGGGACAGTGCCACCCAAGATATATAACTGAAAGAAACCTTGAATAAGAAACGGAGTGTACTTTTCAAAGACTATCATGTTTAAAATGTAATGTGATATTTAATAATAAAAACATGTTCTGAATGAAATGAAAAATTTAAAAAATAATGAATTTTGTCCATGACAAAAATCACACTTCTTTAAATTTACATTAAATTTATCTAAAGGAATTTCTTTTAAAAAAAAGAATAATATTAATTTTATAAAATGACATTATCTGAACTACAGAAAGCAAAGATGTCTTTTGTTCTTCTAAAATTGGGAACATTCCAAATCCCAAACAATTTTAATAATTAGACACATCTTCTCATACACTTATATAATCTATACATGAAAAAGGAAAGAAATCAGACTTTGTTAAAGTTTGAATCTCCTGAAATCACTGCAAAAAACTATAAATTTTGTCAGGCTTTTTAGATAAAAGACTATAAGTTATGCAGTTACTAGAGTTCAATAATGTCATAGTAAAATATGTAGTTAATTTTTAGAGTGGATTAGCTCAATTTTTTTTCCGGATTGACTATATAGGGGTGTTGCTTGACAAGTTCAGAATTGTTAATGTTAGCATAATGATGTATATGTAAAAAAAATCGACTTTTTTACATCATGAACTCTAGCAGACACCAGGCTCGAGACCACATTTAAGATGTGACTAGCTAAAAATAGTCCTTTGACCTTTTTACAACGTAATATTATTAAAAGTCTTTATCTAAAGAATTCTGTAGATACATCTGGAGAAAACTTGAAAGGAAAACAATGCGTAAGGCGATTCTAAAAAAAATGAGTGAAAATGAATATAAAAGGGGACTTTAGATATTTTGAGCTAGCATTTGTATGACAAGATAATTGGAGAGTGTGTTATTCTTGCAATTAGAGCTTTTTTTACTGCAAATGTGTAGTTTATTATTTGTCATTGTAATATTTTGCTCATTGTGTTTTTCTACACCGTTTACCAGTACAAGTAGAATAGTACTCTGTAAGTCAATGATTTTAATTATTTTTCTCTTACTTTTTAATTTATTAGAAATTTAATAAAACTTATTAATTGTAATTAGCTCTCGTTGAGTGTCGCAATCTTTTTTTTTTTTTTATCATTTGTTATCGTCATTTTTATTTACTTTTGTAGAACGAGCCATACACTTAAATATGACAGTGACGATAATTTAAAATATCTTAATATAGGATAAATATTTAGTTTCCATTGGAGCGACTACGCTTGGGCTAAAACCATAAACGCAAGACACAAAACGGAATATACATTAAGTAAATTTGACCTGCTTTATACATTAATTAAAGGAATATTCAAGATTTTAACATTCCTTACTGTATATTTGGCTACGTAATTTTTTTTTTATATCCTCTCCTTAAAAAATTGTCTACCCGTTATCGCTTATGTTTAGTTTCTAGAATGTCATCTCAGACTTAAGAAAGCAATATTCTAAAACTGCAATAGAGCACGTGCGTGAATTTTCTATTCAAATAGTTTCGGTCAACCACACTTCTCTTTTCAAAACGAATACACTTTAACAACGGAAAAAGATTCATAACAATAGAAGACAAAAAATGTGTTAAATAATTATTTTTTTATTTATCTTGACGTTTTTATTTCCAACTTATTAAATCTCAGATTTCAGTGACGACGCATTAGGTATGAGCAAAATAATTGTCAACTATAAATAAGCTTTCCTCAAATGGGAAACCCATTTCAAACATAAAACTGCAAAACATATCTTTATTCGGACAAATTAACACTTGACGACTGGATATATGTATATATATATATATTAATACTGTTAACAAACCAACATACTAATTCAAGTGTTATTCATACAGTAAAATAGATTATTGCGCATATGATATTAATTAGAAGTATGTTGTTGTTGTTTTTTGCAGTTATTCATTGATATTTGAGATATTTATTTTAAGTTTGCTACGCACTGTCTTCTATTTTGAGAAATTAATATCGTGTTTTCAGTTATGGCACGTTCAAACAGTGCACAACAAAGGACGATACCATAGAGAAAACAATATAAAAATTACGACAACCAAAACA
Source organism: Lymnaea stagnalis (assembly GCA_964033795.1). Taxonomy (NCBI): domain Eukaryota; kingdom Metazoa; phylum Mollusca; class Gastropoda; family Lymnaeidae; genus Lymnaea; species Lymnaea stagnalis. The sequence goes on along the minus strand of CAXITT010000160.1, from coordinate 808,370 downwards.
GTACTAATTACAATTAATAAAATGTATTTAAGTATTAATATAATTATAAAACAAAAGAAATATAATTACAAATCATCACCTTAAAGAGTATCGGAAAACCTTGCACCAGTACGCAAGTAATACAGTGTGCCAATTAATAATGATGAATGGTGAATGCGAATAAACACATGAGCACACAAAGAATGATACAATTGTCTCGTAAAGATAATAATTTCTATCTGAATCTCTCTCACTCTCTCTCTCTCTCTCTCTCTCTCCTGTGCATGTCAATCCTTTATATATGTTTAGACGCGTTTAGAAACGCCCTTACTTTTCTAATACAATTGAGAACGTTCCATTAGATACTCGTAGACAGTCTAACCATGTTTAATTGGTAAACACGACATCTTTGAAGCAATCGGATGCTTAGGAATCTAATTTAAGGTCAAGCAAAGTTCACGCACGGGGAAATGGTGTAAAACGTTATACTTAACAAAGCTACTTAAGTGTAAAATTTATAAATATTATCGTAGGCCCTAGGACTGGTGCGGGTATTGCAATTTATGCATGATTATTTAATATTAAGACATTGCAATCAGTATCCTTTTTTTAAAAATTATTTTTAATCTGGAGAAGGAATGAAAAAATATATATAATTCCAAGGCACGTTTACAGTTTCACTTTAGTATACATCTTATTAACTATGAACATTTTCAATATTTGAAACATAGAAAGAAATGAAAAAGTAATTAATATTTACCTAAGTTAATTGGGCTCGTGTAATTACTTGCCCTCTTCATTTCCTCTGTTATAATGGATGTGATGTTTGGAAACATGACAACACGAAACATGTGAGATCCAGGTCCTAGGATGGCAGCAGATACAACCAAAGTGCACGTTGTTTTGTAATAGAGTGTAGTCAAATCTTGCTCTTGTGTATAGATTATATGTCCTTGTTTTAATTCATATTCTGATGAAATCTAAATGAGTGTTAAGATTAAAATTTTATAATATGTTTAAATCCGAATGATGTCAATACATTTCAGAAAATATGAATATTATTTTTTTTAAATGTCCAATTAACTTTTATCTACACACTATTTGTAAAGCTCTTATGCGAATTACATGTATAAAAAGTTATAGGAAAAAAATCGAAATTAAAAAAAAAAATGTGTCCTATTATTCAAAATATAAATAAATATATTTCCTTATATAGTTTTTTCAAATGTAAACATGTTAAATTATATAAATGCCTATTTGACATTACATTCTGTTGAAAAGCATACAAAACTTAGGATTCTTGATTGAAATCATTTTTTATATTAAATTATCATTTGTATTTTAAAAAACTATCCAATTTACTATGCTTGCTTGGGGTTTTGTTTGAACAAAAATCAAATTTTATCTGGGTATTCGTATATTTAGAGAAATAAAATACAATTACAAACGTATTTAACTTCCTATAAAGAAGCCTAAGCTAGGATACATTTGAAATACAAATTGAAATTACAGGCACTGACATATTTGAGTAGAATTATGTTAAGACTTTAAAAAAAAAATGATTAAAAAATGCAATATGTATTTTAAATGATTACTAAATAGAAAATGTAATATCGAAAGTTAATGATACGACAGCTTAATAATTAAAACGTGTATCGGTTTAAGGAATGGATATTATTAGCTTATCATGGAACGCTACTTTTAAAATAAATTTAAAGAATATGTCTACTAAGTTGGGCCTCCATGCGCATATTCTTGTGAAAGCCGATAAAAGCGTATTAAAAATTAACTAGCGTTTATTTGGAAAAATGCAATTAAGTCTCCCTTTGTCCCTTTGTCAACATTACCTGAATAATTAATTTACTATATTTTTTAAATAGCTTATCATATATAAATACGACATTGGAGCCACAAAAACTAAATTTCAATCAAAACACATCAGTCATAACACTTGACTATCAAGAAGAAAATGTTATTTTTCCCAGGTTTATAAAGATACATTCAGCCATGTAGAAACGTATTTGATACATTCATATTTTTGCATTCATATAGATCGGGATGGGGAACCCTTTTGTCTACGAGAGCCATGGATACCATATTTTAAAAAGTAATTCTGTGAGAGCCATACATTATGTTAAAAATTAACAATTCAAGTAAATCTGTGCATTTTGTGTAATTTCAACACTAAAAATGCAATAATTATGTTTCTGAATTCCTTTAAATCATATTGATTATGCTGTTGCTAATCAATAATGAGTATCTCTTACCAGTACTGCAATTTTTTTAATAATTGAACATTTGTCTGCGAGCCAGATGCAGCCATCAATAGAGTCAGATCTGGCTTTCGAGCCATAGGTTCCTGACCACTTATATAGATGATATATTTTATATCAGAAATATCCTTGCAAACAAAAGTTCTTGGTTTTGGTTTTGTCTTCATTTTATCATTAACTGTTGCTCTATGTAAATCGGGAATATTACCACTGAATAACAGTATGTGTATATAGTGACAGCTTCCTCAATTTTTTTTTCTAGTTTGGTGTTGAAAAAAGTCATTGAATGTTCCGAGACTTTTTTCCAATTTGATGTATAATTTGTAGGAGTTATTATGTAAACGATGTTTACTTCATTAGTAAGCGCAACAAACAGACACTGGTAATGAATCAGAACAAGCTGAAGTTTATCAGTAAGAGGTTTTTCATTTTTAGATTTATGTTGAGAAGACCATTGAGAAGACAGTATCTTGAGGGCTATCTGTTTCAAGTGAAATACGTGTACTGAGGTCGACAAACCATGAAAGAGGATACAAACATTGATTTAATATATATTCAAAGTGCGATGACATCATTGGAAACCAAAAATTGTACTTCTTATATAGATCTGTTTTTTATAAGCCCTTAAAGTGTTTTAATTACTACTCCATCAGGATACATGACCAGCTGTTGGGGACAAATTACAGATGCAGTCTTGATTTCACTTTGGGTTGCGTATATTGGTACATGTGCTTGGTATTCGGACAGTTGTAACGCATGTGCTTATAGACACATGTTCACACATGAAATGTACGACTTTTTCCGTATAGGCTCAACATTGTTATATATCAATGAGGTACCTTATATGGACTTGCAACTTAAAATACATTTTGTTTCTGAGACTGGTATTTGGCTCTCATATTCTCATATATATATATATATATATATATATATATATATATATATACATATTCATATATATATATATATATATATAATGGCATCCTTCAGTCTACGAGAGACGATGGAGTAGCTCTCTAGTTCTACACTTTGACGAGTGGCTCACTAGGCCAATCCTTGAATGGCAATCACGGCCGCAATTCTCGCAAGAGAATGATGAAGCCCGGTATATTCTTGATTTTCGATTTGTTCTTTTTGTTTTGAGGGCCTCGTTTCGAGTAACTTCTGCCTTTTTCACTCCTCCAAACTCTGCTGTACGCCAGTTGAAGTGATGTTCGGCAATGAACTCCCATTCGTTTATTTCAATATTGGCTTCCCTCATGCTTCGTTTGCAAACGTCAATAAATCTCAGGCGTGGTCGACCAATATGTCTTGTCCCCTCTGCCAACTCTCCATACAGCAGAATTTTTTGGAATACGTCCGTCCTCCATTCTCCGTTCATGACCTAACAAGCAAATGCGTCTCTTGATAAGAAAGGATAATATGCTAAACATGTATACACGCTCCAAGACCTCCACGTTAGGCACCCTGTCCTGCCAATGAATGTGCAAAATGCGACGCAGACATCTTTGACAGAAGCTGTTGAGTTTCAGCTCTTCACTGTTATATGTGGTTCACCAAATAGGAGCATGCTAATCACACATGCCTGATCGACAATTATTTTTGTTTTATCCGTTAGATTGAAATTATTCCATACTTGCTTTTTCAGTTAAGCAATAGTTGCTGTTGCTTTTGCAATCCTGATATTGATCTCTTCATTAACGGAGAGCGAACTAGAAATATTGGATCCCAGGTATATGAAATGGTCAACACTCGAAAGATTATGACCCTCAATAGATATGATTGGAGTGGACGGTGCTTCTTGCATCATTACATGAGTTTTCTGTAGACTAATCGAAAGATTAAACTCTCAAAAAGCATGTGATAGGCAATTAACCAGCCCCTGCAGACCTTCCTCTGTGTGAGATCTTAAGGCGGCATCTTCATCTTCTTTTGATATATATATATAAAGTTGAAGCAGCTGTTCAAGAAATCTGAAGTAGGAAAGGCTACAAGAGTGGATCATATCCCTGCAAAGTTTGTGAAACATGGAGGTGAAACAATGATATTTGCCCTAGTTAATATATATTTAACAAAATACGACTGACATGGGGGTGCCCAAATCATGATCCAAATCGCTCAACATCAACCTCCTCAAGAAAGGTAACCTACAGCTGTGCCAAGACTATCGCACCTTAAGCATAATAAGCCACACAAGCTTGGTCATTGTAAATGTCGTTTGAACATACTAAGAATGTATACCGACATAATCATTGCTGAAGAACAAGCTGGTTTAAGGGAATTACAAGGAACTATTTAATAGATCTTAAACCTCCTAATAATATGTGAGAAATATGCTCAGACCTACAAAACATATACCACGTCTTTGTGAATTTTAAGACGACATTTGACAGGGTTTGACATGCTGCTTTATGGGTAATTATGAAGCACTACAACATCAATACAACCTAGGCAGGCTGAGATGCAGTCTCAGTGACTGGAATGGACAAACTTTTTATAAGGCAGGCCGAATTTAAGAAATAATATTCATGTCAGGTCATGTACCATTTTGTTGTTGTTGTTTTTGTTAATTAGAGTAAACAAGCAAGCTTGCTACAGCTTCGACCAAATTGTCTCATCTAGATACGTCACCTTCAACACAATTGTATGTTTGTAAAGGTCAGATATCTATCACAGCCAAATACGTTTTAGCACTAATCCAAAACAACTTGACGAATTTATATTTAAATTGTGTATCACAACATATTTCACAATGTTTTATTTGCAATCTTCCTGGTAATAAATTCACGTCTAACTCAAATGACCTTTAAAAGTCACACACAATTTTTTTTTTTTAATCCTGAAAACGATTTTCAGATTCGAAGTTTAAGTCAGATATCAAAGAAGTGTATTTATCCGCTACCACCTGTGTGACGCCTGGTTAAAACGACAATGTAGAAAAGTGAAATTTTGTGTTCTTGTACTCAGCAGTTGTTCCCAAAGAACACATTTCATTTGAAACGCAGAAATACGATTATACAATTATTAATTAATTGATCTTTCTCATGTAGACAAGTATTAAGTTTTCTCATTATATCGACCAGAAATGCAAAATCACAAAACCCCTGTTCGTCTTCATACTCTGTTGTACTTATTACAATGAATGATTGTATTTCTTACTCAAAGTCAAACACACTTTTCAAAATGTTGCCATGGGTCAGCCATCTTAATTCTGCAATAAAATGTAACGTAATTATAATCTGAGTCTTACAACTTTAGAAATTCTTAGAACTGAGGGTGAATCAACATGTTCAACTTATAGAAGATACTATTTTGACAACCACTTTATTATTATATTGAACATTTTGTACGACTTCGAACATAAATTCTACTGATAAAAAACGCAATGAAAATTTATCATTGAAGTTTTAACGACTTTAGGGTCTTATATTTTAATTGATTTTACTAAACCTTTCTGTGTCTCAGCCATTGCTGGAGCACCATTTGTAGTTTAGCCCTGATAAGTTGTTAGTTTTAATGAAAAGCGATTCAATGTCGATGTAACTGCCTCTAACAAATCTAGTTACTAAGTAATGTTCTTAAGTTGACGAAATGCCGCTATTTTTCTCTATTTAAAAGGAACATAGCACACCAGATAAAAATTGCCAGCTTTCCAGTATCTACCAAATATGTGCTTTCATCTAATGCTAGATCATAAAAAAATAGCTTGGATGGTCGACTTTTTAAATGAACTTCATTTTGTTTTCTAAATTCTTTCACACATCTAATGATAGTCTGACGTGACCGACTTATTTTTGAGGAATCTATCTTCTTTTCTGGCCACATAAATTCAACGAAACTCATCAAACATTCCTTAGCAATTTCACTATTGGAATATTGCTTTGATTTCTTTTTTGCAGGAATTATAGCTGCTGCATAGCTAACTTTTAAAAAACATCCAGACTCTGAAGCCGCTCTCGTAAATATCTTTTGTTGTGAAAAAATGTTTTAAAAAATGTATTAACTTAGTCTTGCCAAAACATAAATATCAGAAGAGGAATCTCATACTAAATTTTATCAACACCTAGAGTGACAAAAAACTAATAACTCTGATTGCCAAATCTTGGGATGTTGAATTAGCTGAAAACCAATGATTTTATAAAAAAAAATTGACATATTTGAAATACCTCTAGGCTAAATTTTAAAATATATGGTACAAATGAATCGTAATGTAATGTTCGTTTGCTTATATGTAAAAAAGAATAATATGTATAATCATTAGAACTATCGCCGTGGGTCACAACATGACTCCATGAGGGCCGCAGGCCTCGCGTTGAAAAAACCCTGCTATGAACAGGCCAACAGTGCAGTCTTCTTCAACAATAGCATTGGAGAATGTTCAAAATGGTGAGTACAAAATGGCTGGTTGCTCTCTTTGACGATCTGAGGGTGGACTTAATAAAATTGCTTCACAGTAGATCCGCCTTTATAAATCCTTGTAAAATAATACCTTTCCCTCCCCTTGAGTCACCCCGCATGCGTATAGCACGAGTGAGCTCCCCTTAGTGTTATCGCATTTCCACATCAGTTCGCTCACCCTAAAAAGCATGGAATTTGTGTTCAACCCCTCTCGACGATGAAACTTGAGAAATTAATAATATACCGCCCCTCATTTTTGCCCTGGAGTATCGTCCCTTGTTGTTATTGGATTTCTAAACCAGAAAACTCACGCAAAAGCGTGAATTTGGATTTTACCCTCAGCCCGATAAACTTTGAGGGTAGAAGGTCAAACCCGCAACATCGAAATGATTGTCCTTGGATGGAAAAACATACACCATTTGAATCACCCAACTCGAATAAATAGCCTGAACAAGCAAGAATCTGTCTTTTATGATCTGATTACTTGACCGTGGACGCTGAAAGGATCTAGACTAATAACTTTCTAAGCGTGATACATAACTGCAACCTAGAATATTAGCAAATATATGACTTTTAAGATATGATAACTTGATTGTAGACGCTTGAAGTATCTAGACTTAGAACTTTATTAGAGTGATTATTAACTCCGATTGCTACCTAGAGTACTAGTAAGGACGCAACCATGATTTAGAAGTTATTTTATTGCACTTGCATTGTTTATATAACTATGTTGCAAATATTTGATCGTGTTTGGTCTTATTCTAAAATGCCAACATTACCTTATATTGATTTTATGAATTCTATTATGGGCTTTTGCCGCGGGCTCCAACACCCCGCCATCCCATCATGGGTAATGTAGTTTGTTGTTCCAACTCGCCCATATCTCTTTTAACAAGAAGAAAATATGTATACTTGAACCATGAAATTTAATGATTGATAATGATTCTACGTCCCCTATTTCATTAATTTAAATGCTTGTTTAGTCCAACCTTGTCACGAAGCAACATATACTATCGCCGACAATAACAAGACGTATGTTCTATCCATCAATTAGATGTATATGCTCAAGCTATGTCACCTTCCATACATCGATCTGAATTCGTTGCTATTGGAAAAGGACTTATCAGCTTATGGATATTCGCCAGGATACTTATCCATTTTTGTATCATTTGCCTTTAGCCTGGTTTGTATTACTGGACCGACGTACCTTGAAGCTGGAACTAGGGGATTGATTTACGTTCTACACCAACTGCCTGATAGCTACTAGAAGCAATTCGAGATCTAGGGACTCTCACTACCACGATTTATCACTGCAGAGGCATCTTCCTTATCGCAGAGATCCTACGGAATCTACGACAGGGAACTCCGACTTCGCTACGCTTAGAACAGATCCGATGACAGGGACACGCTTTTAGACCAGAACGAACTCCCACACTGTGTGATTCACCGAGATCATCACCGAATTATAAAGGCTAAGTCAACAAAGATTGAGCATAGGACCTTGAGCAATATAGAAGTTATAATGATGATACCGTCTGTATGTTACGTTTCAACACTAACAGTCCCGTTGATTGGCTTCTCTAAGAAATGAAGACCTAACTATATTCATTGGATGGATGAATGCCAAGAGACAGTAGAAGCTATACAAAAAAAACTTAACAAATAACCACATATTAGTGCATTCAGACACTTTTGACAAGTTCATAGTTGAAACAGACGCCTTAAAAAACAGGAATAAAGACATGTCTATTACAGAAGAGAAATAAAATCCTTTATAAAGTTAAGTACATAAGTCATAAACTTATGGATACGGAAACTAGTTACTCAAGGAAAAGGAATGTTGTCCATAAATTTGAGCATTCAAAAATTGGCTTATCTAATTGGTGCGAGATTTATTCTTGAATGTGACCAGGCGTTTTAGAAATTAAAATCTGTAAATTTCATTACCTTTAGAATCATAAGATGGGTATTAATTGTTACAGGAATTCAATTATGACATTGAATTTATCAAGGGACAGAAAATACTTAACTTACCTTGACAAAAGTTAAGGAAAAAAAAATAATAATCAGGATGTCTTGTAATTAATACATGCAAATATTTTGTATGGTTAAAAAATTTACATGAGAAGGAGAATGTTATTCATGACGTTGGGGAAGGAGAGTATATTTTGTTTTACACATTTTCGGATGAAAATGAATCACTGGGTTTTTCAAGCATGGGTGGCTACATTTTTTTTTCTTCAGAGCTATATCGATAATGAAACACTGGTACATGTGAACCAGAGTTGTAGAGGTGTCTCAAATTTTTATTCTGTTACAGGGAGTTGTTATGAGAGCCAGGAGTCCTCTGACATTAAGATGGAATCATATTTTGAAGCAGTCAAAGAGAGCGGAGTTAGCACAAAAGGTACACCAGTTTATGATATTGAAAAGGTTTTGAGCTTTTAGGTCTATGACTTGGAGGTGAGGCATTTGTTTTTATTGTTAAAACGAATCTGTTCAATTGAGATATTACCATGATTAATCGGAATAATTTAAATTTGATGTTAACTTTAAATATATGTATTGTATAACTGAAATTCCATATGAGTTGTAAATACGTGTCTAAAGCTAACTAAAATGATTTAGATTATAATTAATATGATGAATACTACAATTCTTAAATCCATGCGCACAAGAATTTTCCTGCAATCGTCACATGTTTTATATAAGTAATGGCTGATTATATTGTTGTAATAATGTAAACTATTTTTGTATTTTCAAGTGCTGGTTAATGATTAAAAAAATGATTATGATTTTTATGGAAATGAAATGATTTGAGTAGGAAAATAAGAATTAGTTTTAAGGGTTAAATTTCTTTGCTAAAGGAATTGATACTATTGAAATTCATTGCACTGACTTATTTTATACTAACGAGAACCCGGCATGCATTGCAATGCATCTCAAAGAAAAATAGAGTTGTTTTTTTTAAAGGACATTTTTCAAGTAATTCTTAAATAGAAAATAAATATTTTTTTCCTTCTGGTGCATACACAGATAAATAAGGAGGTTTTTCGAGCTTGAGCAGGCAACATACAGCAGAGCACTTGAGAAACATGGTCTTTTAAAATTTAGTAAACACAACTGTAGCGATTGGTCCACCAATTCAGTAGCTTTGATTGAAATTATATTTATATAGGTCACAAAATAAAAATTAGACCCTCTGTCCTAAATGCGAAATTGTAAAATGGGAATTCAAAAAGCTACTTTTCATGGCATACATAATCTATAATGCCGCCCTTATTTGATTCATTTCCATCCACCAATGCAATAACGCTGTTTAAAATTATATTTCTAAAGTTCCTAAAAGAAAAAAAAATAATTTAGCGCCCCCAAATACTTCAAAATGGAAAACTTAATTAAAAACGTTTTGCGGCGTGCGACCAACAACTTACCAACATTTTATCGCAATCGGATGAATGCTATAGGATAGCATACTGGAATTATAATTATCTAACAAAAGAAAAAAAAATGAATTTAGGGCCCTGGGCCCAAATGGAATATTGTAAAATGTGTGTAACAATATAGAAAATCTTTAGGACTTTTGTGTACATTAACAAACAAAACTATATCGCAATCTGGTAAATGGTATAGCAGTGGATACGGGACATACATACATATATTCATTTTTATATAGGTACTAGAGAGTACCCGGCATGCGTTGCAATGCCACTCAAAGAAAGAGCGTGTTTGCATTTTAATAAGTTTCTTTGGAGATATTTTAAATCCACGTTGTTTTTTTGTTGGTTTTTTTATTTCTTGTGCATACACGAGTTAATCAGAAGATTTTCCAAAGCGAGAACTTTCCACATACATCTGTCCAAGGGAGAAGCATGGGTTTCCAAATTTAGTCCGCAAGCTTGTAGTGAATGTCCCTGTGCTTTATAAATAGTCATTGCAAACGCGTCGCACCGGAAACTGCAGACTTTTGAATTCAAATCACATATCTGTTGGAATCATCTGGATGAGTGTCAACAGCATATCTTCTACTCCTAAATTTTCCATTTAAAATAGTAGTTTCGATGGTATTTTTCAGCATGGTTTATACATGAATTCGTAACCTTTGTAA
>CAXITT010000160.1:725364-794060 GCA_964033795.1 Lymnaea stagnalis | reverse complement strand
GATAGATAGATAGATAGATAGATAGATAGATAGATAGATAGATAGATAGATAGATAGATAGATAGATAGATAGATAGATAGATAGATAGATAGATAGATAGATAGATAGATAGATAGATTGGTATATGGATAGATGAATAGATAGATTGATGGATGGACAGGTAGATGGAGGGACATATAGATGGAAGGACAGACAGACAGAGCGCTTCCACGAACAGTTACGCAATAGGTTTCTTTTCTTCGATAAACTATCTATATATATATGTATTGTTACGCACTGGCTTCTATTATGAGCAATTAATCTCCTACTTTAATTTTATTTGCTTGTTTTAAACATTGCCTAACAAAGGACGATACCATAGAGTCAACAATATTAAAGATACGACAACCAAAACAGTTGCCAGTTACAATTAATTAAGATTTATTAAGTATTAATACAATTACAAAAAAAAAAAGAAATATAATTATAAATCATGAACTTACAGTATTGTAGATCTTGTACCGGTACACAGTCAGTTAATACAATGTGCCAAATAATAATGATGAATGCGAAATAAACACATACATACACAAATATACAATACACGTCTCGTGAAGTTAATAATTATTTATCTGAATCTCCGTCCCCCTGTCCGTGCCTGTCAATCCCTTATATAGGTCGCGTAAGCCCTGCCCTCCAGAAAAGACTAATGACATGTTGTTTACATTTCTAGGGTTATCGAGCACATTCGAGAAAATATCAGGAGAGAGTCTTACATGCTTAATTGGTAAACACTTTTGTAAACAAGATACATCAAACAAATGGACCACGCCCACAACAGACGTTACTGTCTGTTAGGATTCTAAGTTAGGTCAAGTAATGTTCACGGTAATGTGTGCTACATAACAGTATGTATGTCCAGTAATGCGCTCCTATACCATAATACTTTAGTGAGTTGATGAACACACTCCCGAAAATTTTTTCTAAATTGTTACACACATTTTACAATATTCAGTTTTGAGCCCGAGGCCCTAAATTCTCCTTTTTTTCTTTTATGAGCTAAGTATAATTTCCTTACGCGTTCCTATAACATTCATCCGATTGTGATAAAACTTTGGTAAGTTGTTGAGCGCCCGCCCGCAATTGTTTCGGAATTATGTTTTTCATTTTGAAATATTCGGGAGCCTTAAATTATTTTTTTAAAATATAAACTATAGAAATATAATTTCCAACAGAGCTACTGAATGGATGAATCAATCGCTACAATTGTGACTAAATTTAAAAAACACATGTTTCTCACGTGCACAGTTGAATGTTGCCTGCTCACGCTTCGAAAAACCTTCTTAATTATTTATGTACGCACCAGAATGAAAGCAAAAAACACATTTTCTATTTAAAATTACTTTTAAAAAGTAATTAGATCACCAACACTTTCTTTTTTCTTTCAGTGGCATTGCAACGCATGTCAGGTTCTCGCTTGTATGTAAGAAAAATTATATTTAATAACGACAAATTTATTTTGTAACATATTTCGTTATTAAACATCAATAAAACAGGTAAGACAGATTATATTACGCGTGGGCATTAAAAATAGGTTAAAATTATTGTCGAAAAATTTGGAAAGTGTTCCATGAACATGACTTACAGCTCTGTTCATGCGGCTTTCTTGGTTTAAATTTCAGAAAATTTGATCCATTGCTAACATCACCGTGACACGAGCTTTCATACCATCCAATAGAAACATCGATAAGGCTTTTGTCAGATCTCTTACAGTGACATGTGGCTTCTTTATCAACATCAATAAATTCCGGACAGTCTTTTAGAGTTAAAGTTAGATTGTCTGTAATATAAAAAGGTATTTTTTAGACGGAACAATATACAAATCCCCCTCACTTCCTTGATTAATGTATATATACATACATATATATATATATATATATATATATGTATATATATTAAGTTAAAGGTCCCTGTTTTATAAAAATAAGATTAAATATAAAACTAACTATTAAGAATACGGTAGAGAAAAACCTTTTATTTATAATATCTGAAGTTCCTACGTGCTCATTTACCAGCCGCCAGCCGGTATTACTTTTCACCAATTTTAACAGTGTTTATTTTTAGATTTAGAGTAGTTTCAGATAAGACCATTAAATAAAATAAATGAAACTTGTATCCATTTTATTGTTTTAACATCTAAACCTGTCAATCTAGTAAGAGCTTGTATAGCTATTTTGACAACAAAATAAATTGTGCACTTTTTTAACTTCCTCCAGCTGTTACCGTCGTGTCTGCTACCAATGGCGCTATAATTATTATAATAGTAACACTATTAATTCTATTATGAAAATTAAATCTGCAATCATTTTTACTCTTTAAGGAATTTCTGATAAAAATGAATGCCTCTTATAACAAATACACTCACATTCATATAAATACTTAAGTCGTTTAATCATAAGATTCAGTCTGATTTCTTTTAGATTTATATTATTAATTCATGAATGATAATACGTATAATTGTCCAAATGATGATGGTTACATGTGTAAAATGATTGCGTTTTGATATTATTACATTAAGAAATGGCGTCAGTGGGCCGTCGAGCTTACGCTCTTTACGCCCTCCCCAAAACACCCATCCCCAACGTGTATCGGGCCGCGGAGCGGCACATCGGGGATGTCCCTTTGTCAGGACGGCCCCCACCCGAGTCTGCCCGACCAGGTTCTCCGCCGGGGGCCGTCCCAACCCAAAGACTTCCGGTCGGTCCGACACTGTGTTTAAACACAGTGAACACGATCGACTTTATCAGGAGTCGGGAAGGAAAAATGTACGTCCTAATATCCCCCCCCCCACCCATCCAGGGAAGCGTTAGACGCCCTATAAGAGGGATTCTACAGTGGGTTTCCACAACGCAACTAATTCGCGATGTAGCTGGGACGAAACGGTTGCCTTGGAGCAGCTTCTCAGGGCTTCTTAGTTTTGATATTCATTGATATACTTAGGTAAATGTACCTAATTTTATTTAACGCCATTGATTTCCTTAATTGGTTAACAGAAGTTTATCTGTAAAAAGAGAATGTAAAATATCATTTTCCCATCAGCAACATCATTGGATTTAAAGATATTTTGAACCACGTAAAAGTGGACACATCCTATTTCAATCCCTCGATATATATGTACATAAGAACGTTAATTATTTTGGGGCAAAATAAAATCATCGAAACCAGCCCCACCTTCAGATTTTAATTTATTTTAATAACATCATCCATGGGATTGTAGCCCCCTTATTTATGTAAATACATTTTTGCATAAATTCAAGATTGCTCTCTTACCCCACATTTTTCATACTTCCTAAAAAAAGAGTATACTTATCCGAATAATTCCGTATAATAAAGTAATATTATGATAATTTATTTTGACACTGAAAACTATAGCAAAGAAAACATACCCGTCGTGGCCCGGGATTGCATTAGGACCCTATCATTGTGTGACTTCGATTCCATGGGGGACCCAAATCCCATTCTGACACCGATCCCGGCGCAGTCCCGTTTACCGGTGTGATCCCGATCCCGGTGGAATCTCATTTTCTTGTGGCTTCAGATTCAGGGTAATCTAGATTGCAATGGGATCCCGATCTCGTTGGTATCTCGATCCCAGTTTGATTCCAATCTCAGTGGATCCAAAACAAAGTGGATCAACGTTTCCGTTAGGATACCGTTCTCTGTGGGATCCCGTACCATTTAGGGACCCTCTTTTGAGCTGTTATCCCGTTTCCCGATAGAATCCCGATCATGGTTTGATCTCATTTCACGATAGGATCGCGTTGCCGATGGGTTCCAGTCTACTGTTGGATCTTGTTCCTCCTTTAGGATCCTTTTCCTCTATATGATCATGTTCAGTGCGATTTTGTTATAATACGCTTCTAGATCCCAATATATATATAACCGTAGAACAACATAAATACTTCTGGAAAATTCTAGATTAAATGTAATATCCTCCATGAAACGTGTAAAAAGTTACTTTTCCACGTAATTATTTTACGAAAACGAAATATTATGCAACTAAATTGCACCACAACCATAGCACACTTAAATTAAAACAGGGGCCCCAGTGGGGGCAATTTAAAGAAATGATCTTTTTAGTTATTTTAGAGATGGAGGCCCCTAAAAAAATCATTCAGTTAAATTATGGAGCTAACATTTAAAATTCGTCCTATTAAAATCAGATTAAAAATGCCATAATTAAAGCTTTTAAAAAATTTTTGAACTTTCTTGAACAGTCACGATTGGTACTGAATTGATTGGATATTAATAGCTTTAAATACGAACAAAGAAAGTTATAGCTCCCACTCTAGGCCTATATCCATCAATTCACATAGAACCTGCAGTTTTGTCTAAGACTATTGATATTTACAAAGCTTATAAAAGAAAAAAAAATTGAAAGGGATCCCCGGCCCAAGAGAATTGTGCTTAGACACTATCTTTGCTATGTGAATCGATGGATATAGGCCTAGAGTGGTACCAATACACTTCATTGTCTATATTGAAATATCGGTTGGTTTAAAACTAAGAATATCCAATCTAGACTTTGTAAAGAAAATTTTATAATTTAAAAAAAAAACTATATAAATTTCATTTTTAGATACATTTAAATGGAATTTTTTTTTAAAATTGAAACTAAGTAAGTTATGCGAATTATTTTTATGGCGCCCCCTCCCCATCTCAGGTGAAACTAATTCGGTACAATTATGGAATAGACCTCCACCTGGCCCACTCTTTCAGCTAAGATGTATTATAGCTATAACTGTGCATTTATTTGTATATTTTTCGAAAAATAATTACTTTGAAAATTATTGTTTACAAGTTTTGGGGAGGGTATTATACTTAATCTAGAATGTTTAAGAAAATTCTATATACGGGGATATATAAAGGGATATAAATGCATATACAATTGTTAACGAGATCCGTAAGTAAATTGAACCCAACGGTAACGCAATCAAAAGGGGTAAAGGGAACAAACTGGGATCGTGACCAATCAGGAAATGGAATCCCATCAGAGAAGAGGATCTCGCTGTGAAACGGGATCCTAACCGGATCGATATCCCACTCGGATCGGAATCCTATAGGAAAAGTTTAACCTAGTGGAACCGGGAACCCACAGGTATTGGGATCCCCCGGTATCGTGATCACACTGGGATCGAGTTAACATGAAGATCTAGATACCAATGGGATCAGGATCCGACCAGAATTGGGATCTAGAGGGATTGGAATCCCATAAGAAAATGGGATTTTAACAAGATAAGGAACTATCAGGATCTCACCTGCATCGGGATCCAATTGTGATCGGGATACATCCGAAAGTTGAATACTGACGGTATATAATCATACGGGATCGGGATCCCCAAAAAGGATCGAGGTACTATCGGAAAACTCGATCCTACTCGGATCGGGACTCCACTAGTACAGGGACACGACCGATATTTTTATCCCACAGGGATAGCGATGCGACCGGGATCGGAATACCGACAGGTTAGGAATCCCACCGCTATTGGGATCCAGAGGATCGGAATCCCATGGGACCGGAATCCCATCGGGAAAGGGAAGAGCCTTTACGCCATTGAAAGTTGTGCTATCTCCTTTCCGTTGTTTAATGCAGTGATACTAGGGCTTTGGTGATGTGTGTAGATTTAGATAGGTTGGGTCGGTTAAATGGAAGATAGATTTGTAGGAGGTTGGTACATTGATAAGATTGGAGGTGGGTGAATGAATGGATGGAGTGATAGACCGATAGGTAGTTAGAAGGATGGATTACCTGACATTTAAAAAAAACTAACATATTTACATACCTTTTTGCCGGCCATCCGACAGACCGACACAGTCGGACATAGGGACAGACACACATGCACACACACAAGAACATACACACACACAAACACTCATACATATATATATAAATATAAAAAAATTTACATAAATAATTGATAGATAGATGATTAATATGTATTAATAAGTATTTATATATCTATATCTATCTATCTATCCATCTATCTATCTATATATCTTCTTCTTCTATATCTTAAGGGCCCACGATCAATTTATTGATCATTTTGGCTCCTATGCATGTAGATGGGATTTGCAATGTTTCTGTTACTGGTGGTGATGAGGAAATTATGCACTAGGGGTTTGAAGGCTTGAGGCAATAGACACAAATGTGTCTAGTGTTGTCGCCTCAACTGTTCCTTTTGAAAGATGGTTCCAGTCCCTGATTGTCTTGGGCAGGAATGAGCAGCTCCTATACTGGCTTCTTGCTGGTATGAGCCTGAATTGCCTGTCATGGCCTCGTCGCTGTCTATGGGGGAGAGGGACGAGTTTCTGTTTAATACTGGAACAGTGGACCAGCCCATTATTTATCTTGTACATCATGGAGAGCCTGGATTGTCGTCGTCGTTTCTCCAATGGTGACCAGCCTAGTGTTTCTAGCATGCTGCCAACACTAGAGGTATTCCTGTAGCGGTTTAGGACAAAGCGTGCTGCTCGTCGCTGGACCGCCTCCAACCTGTCAATGCTCTTCTGGGTAAATGGGTCCCAGACTGAAGATGCATAATCTAAAATCGGACGGATAAAGGCTTTATATGCTCTTTCTTTCACACAGGAGTTGCCAATCTTTAGATTTCGCCTTAAGAACCCCAAGGCTTGGTTTGCTTGGTTACATACATTGTTAATATGCTCGTCCCAGCGGACCTCTCTTTGAATGGTAACACCCAGGTACTTTACGGAGGAAACTTGCTCAAGAATATGGCCGTGCAGTTTGTATTGGTAGTGTAGAGGAGTACAACTTCTAGAGATTGATAGTGTCTGGCACTTGGCAGGGTGAAATTCCATGTCCCAGCTCATCTCCCACTCAGCTAACAGATTGAGATCCTGTTGTAGCTGGTCCTGGTCAGATCTGTTGGCGATCGTCCTATACACTGCTGTGTCATCTGCAAACAGTCTTGCCTGTGATGTCAGTTTCTCCGGTAGGTCATTAATGTATGCTAGGAACAAACAGGGGCCCAGGACTGATCCCTGGGGGACCCCTGACTTCACATTGACAAAGGAGGAGCTTGTACCGCCCACCACCACTGCTTGGCGTCGGTGGCTGAGGAAGCTAGAGATCCATGTTTTAGTGGTGCCTTGAATCCCATATATCTGGAGTTTGTGTAGAAGCAAACTATGATTCACCCGGTCAAATGCTTTTGCGAAGTCCATTACTAGCACGTCAGTCTGCTTGTGGTTCTCCAGATTGGTCATCAAGTCTTCTACAAATATATATATACTAACACGTTTACAGAGTCTAGCATCCCGTGTCTATCCAGAATCTCAGTGCGGCTTCCGGTCTGGGCGGTCTACCATAGACATGGTGTTCTCCATACGACAGCTCCAGGAAAAATTCAGAGAGCAGCAGATGCCACTGTACATTGCGTTTGTGGACCTTACAAAAGCCTTTGATTACGTCAGTCGCAACGGGCTATTCAAAATACTGGCAAAAATCGGCTGTCCCCCTCACCTACTTGCCATCATCAGAGAGTTCCATGAAAATATGCAGGGTACAGTGCAGTTCGATGGAGCCAAGTCAGAAGCCTTTCCAGTCAGCAGTGGAGTTAAACAAGGTTGTGTACTCGCACCAACACTGTTCGCAATATTCTTCTCTGTATTACTTCGATACGCATTCAAGGATAGCAGTGAGGGAATCTGGTTACACACCAGAGCTGATGGAGGACTTTTCAACACTGCCCGCCTCCGAGCCAAGACCAAAACGACAGATGTCCTAATTCGCGAGCTACTATTTGCGGATGATGCGGCACTAACAGCACACACAGAAATTGGTTTGCAACAACTCGTGTCAAGCTTCTCCAATGCCTGCAAAGAATTTGGTCTGCAAATCAGCTTGAAAAAGACAAACATCATGGCCCAAGACACTCGACCTCCACCTAACATAAAAATCGATAATGAAAACTTGGAGGTTGTGGACAGCTTCACCTACTTGGGGTCCAAGGTCTCCAATACACTGTCCATTGAAGAAGAAATTAACAGCAGAATCGGCAAGGCAGCTGCCACAATGGCTAAACTAAATAAACGGGTCTGGAAAAACACCAAGCTAACGGAGAAAACCAAACTGTGCGTCTATCGAGCTTGTGTCATCAGTACACTACTATACGGGAGCGAGACATGGACCACCTATACATCCCAAGAGCGCAAGCTTAATAGCTTCCATATGAGATGCCTGCGTCGCATCCTTGGTATTAAATGGCAAGAAAAAGTGACTAATAGTGAGGTCCAAATGCGTGCGAATACCCAAAGCATGTTCACAATCCTTAGTGAAAGACGCCTGAGATGGCTAGGTCATGTTAAAAGAATGAGTCCCGGCCGCATTCCGAAAGACCTCCTAAATGGGGAACTTGCTTCTGGAAAGAGGAAAACAGGTCACCCACGTCTGCGATTTAAAGATGTCTGTCAAAGAGACATGAAAGCAGCCAAAATACATACAAGTGACTGGGAGTGTAAGGCAAAAGACCGATCTACGTGGCGCACAGTTGTCAAAGAGGGCGTCATGGTAGCCAAGAAGCGAAGAATGGAAGAGGCTGCAGACAGAAGAGCTAGGAGGAAGGCCAAAACATTTGGAAGCGCGGAACTCGTGTGTAAAAACTGTGGTAAAGACTGTCACTCAAGGATAGGACTGCACAGCCACTCGAGAAAATGCAACCCAACCCAACGGTGATGCACCATCGTCTCACGAGATGGAAGGATGCCGATACTTATACTTATATATATATATAAATTAATGCCTGTATATTTGTATGCATGTCTCGTATGTGTTCCTACACCATTCATGCGATAAAACTGTGGTCAGTTGTCCACAAGACCGCGCATTTTTCTAAATCATTACAACTCTTTTAAAATATTCCAATTTGGGCTGTTGGCTTAAAATTCAATTTTTTTCTTATATCAGCTATGTAGATATCATTTCCGTATGCGCTTCTATACCATTTATCCGAATTCACTAAAACGTTGTGGAGATATAGTGCGCACGCCCGAACAAAATTCCGAAGTATTACAACGATTTTTACAATATTCCGTTTTGAGCCAGGGGCCCTTGTTTCATTTTCTTAAAAATGAGCTATACAAATATTTTTTCAAACAGAGCTAATGCACGAGTGGATAAAATTTAATGAAATACAAATAGTGATATATAATTGTAAGTGTGACATTATAAGTATGTTTCTGTAGTAATAAAAACATTCTACAATATTCCGTTTGTGGCCGAGGACCCTAATTTCGTTTTCCCCCCTTTAAATCAGCTATATAAATATAATTTCCATATGCGTTCCTATACCATCCATTCGATTGAGATAAAACTTGGATGAAATGATATGCGCTCACCCGCTAAGGTTTCTAAATTAGTAAAACCATTTGAAAATATTCTGTTATGGGCCGAAGGCCCTTACCTCCTTTTTTCTTATATGAGCTCTATAAGTGTTATTTCAAAAAAGAACTAATGCATTGGTGGATGCAATTTTAATCAAATACATATAGCGACGTTTCAATTTGTGTGTTACACAATAAGTAGGTTTCTGAATGAGTAGAACCCTCACAATAATTCCGTTTTGGGCCTGGGACTTTAAATGTGTCTTTATGTAATAAATGGGCAATGTAAATATAATTTCAAACATACCTATTGTATGGGTGGATCAATCGCTAGAAGTGTGTGAACTATAGTTTGAAAATCCATGGATAGCTGTGTGTGGACTGATCAGGCTTTGAAAAAATTTCTAATGTACTCTAGAACGCACCAAACGGTAAAAAAAAAAAAAAAAAAATTATGTAAATAAAAAAAAAAAAATGAAAAAAAAAAAAAAAAATAATATATATATAAAAAAAAAAAAATGAAACACACACACTGTGTGTCTTTGTGTGGCATTGCAACGCACGCCGGGTACTCACTAGTATATATATATACATAGAGAGAGAGGGAGAGAGAGAGAGAGAGAGAGAGATAGAGAGAGAGAGAGAGAGAGAGAGAGAGAGAGAGAGAGAGCGATAAATAGATATATAAATAGATTTAAGTACTTACCTAAATTAAAATAGGATGTATTATATTTATGTCTGTGAGTGGCATTGCAACACATGCCGGGTACACAATAGTATATATATATACATAGAGAGAGAGGGAGAAAGAGAGAGAGAGAGAGAGATAGAGAGAGAGAGAGAGAGAGAGAGAGAGAGAGAGAGAGAGCGATAAATAGATATATAAATAGATTTAAGTACTTACCTAAATTAAAATAGGATGTATTATATGTTCCAAAGTGCTTGTCTGTTTCATCCCCTGTTACAATAGGATACATTGTAACCAGTTGTTTGTACTGACCTGGATTTAAGTTATACATAGGGATTGTTACAGAGCAGTTTGCTTCATAATACGTTGGCCTACCAACTAGTCTGTTATTTTCACACATCATCGTTGTATTTATAAATATCTTGGCACTCTGTTGATTAAAAAGTTAATTTTTAAACTGTCATATATTTTATAAATAGATGTAAAACTATAGGAATCTATAGAATTTATACGTACCTTTAAAGAAACTATTTCTATAACGCATTTTGCCATCGGATAAATTTGTGAGGCCGAACATGAAATGTAGAGTCCATCATCTGATACAAATTGATTGCACGACACTGTAGGAGCTCTTGCTTGAATAGAGTGAATATTTTAAGACATAATATTAGTTTAATTGCAGAGAAATATATTTTATCTTATTTAAAATACGTTGAAACTAATTAATCATAGCTTTGAAAGATCACAGTTTCGGGCTAATAAATTAAAATGCGTTATATTTGTAGCAGAGGAATCAGTGTTCTCTAAGATACTTGCCTTGAGAGGTATTTCAGATTTTAGGGGGTAGGGAGTGCTAGTTGCCAGTGGGCAGTAGCTAGAGTCGTAACTAAGGAGCGTCAGGCTAGTGAAGGCGGTCAAATAGGTTATGATGGTATCTAAAGGTGTTACTTTGTCTTTATATGAAGTTGTGGCATTTTCGGAGAACTTCAGAGTAAAAACGGAGAGCGGTAAAATCTTTAGCCGCCCATAATACTAACTATGTAATAGGCAGTTACTATCATTCAATCTACAACTAAATATGTGATCGTTTTCATCGGAAAGTAGGGTGAAAATCGAGGGCGCCGATGAATCTTGATCGGTATCAATAATGTCGCCTTTGAGGATGTGATTTTGCCTTAGGTTATTCTTTCCCTTTAAATCGTTAAAGTCCTCAAAAATTCAAAATACAAGAATGCATTTCAGCACATATTTTCATTTAATTTTGCAACATTCTACACATAATTCGAGAACAACGTAAGAGATCCTAGTTAAACAAATGTTGGTATCACCTAACCTTAGAACCATCGTTTGAACCAAGCAAACCCAGTCACGGCAGGGTGTTCTCCATTTTAGGGACTTACAGATGGGGTAAGAATATTTTCCTTATTGTAATCTTTCACTGCAAGGCGGGGAGGGGATGAAACCGAAAGTAGCAGAAAGCATTGAAAATCTGAGCTTGACCTGCTTGTATTATGCAAATATTAATTTGTGGGTAACTACTTAATTAAGAAATAAATTTAAAAAAAAAAAAATTAGGAAACAAATTTCATTCACTTAATTAACATCACTGAAAAAAATCATTATACATTTTGAATGCAAATGGAAAGAAAAAATACCACAACACATTACTTATAATAAGCTTTTGTTCAAAATATATATTTGTTTCATATTCTTACATTAAACAGACAAAAGCAGTTGGCATTTAATAAATATAGACTAAGTTTTTGTAAAAAAAAAAAACAAAAAAAAAAAAAAAAAAAAAAAAAAAAATAAAAATAAAAAAAAAAAAAATAAAATATTAAAAAAAAAAAAAAAAAAAAAAAAAAAAAAAAAAAAAAAAAACAATCGTTTTTCGAATTAATAATAAGTAATGAAACTCGCATTATTTGTATATAATCTATTTTTTTTTAAAAATCAAATGCTTAAAAGGATTCATTTTCTAATTCAAAACAAATGGAATCAAGTACAATTAAAATTACGACAAGATCAATATTATTTAAAACATATTGCCATCATACAATTTATAATTAACACATAACCCTACTTTAAAAGTCATGCTTTTAAAATGAAATATATTTTGAAAACTTGTTAATTAGCAAGAACTATTATTCAAATTGTAGATATTTTAGATGTGAATGTATATATTAATACAGTGTCATTAAAGATTTTAAATTTGTAGTAATAAAAAAAAAGATAATCAAGAAAAATACCGATGAATGCGAACAACCAGAGTTAAGATTAGATCAGCCAGTAAGATATTAATAACCGAATACTGTAAGACTCTAACATGATGAGGTTGAAGGCAACAGTTGCAATTTTCAAAATCAAAATTTAGTCATTTTAATAAAAATATATTTTCGTTGTATTGTTGCACACGTTTTGCTCCGGGGTGGGGGGGGGACATCTGGCTTACTGGGAGGCAGTGCCACACTCCGTGAAAGAAGCCTGAAAGAAACACTTAAAGTAATGCCTTTTATTGCCAAAAAGGGCTGTAAAAATATTTTAACTTTTTTCTAGGTACAGTTGATTGGAAAAGTCTTGTAAAAAATATTCATGTAACTTTCAAAGAGTCGAAAGTCACAGATGAGTTGTTAGTCACATTAATGGCCCCCTTTTTTATAAAAGCGGTATGGACCTCTCCCTTTTGTAGTCATTCATCGTAGTCTCCCTATGTTCCTGAATACGGACTGCTAGATATTGTAGAATAGGTGAGCAACTTGGTTTATAGACAATCTAGGCAGATTGCTAAACAGGTTTTAAATTACTAATCCATATACCAGTTGAATGGTATGACACCAATTAATTTCTAGTTCTTTTTGTGGTCCCTTTTAGTTTTACCAACTGCTCACCTTAAATACATCACTTGGAAGTTATAGAGGCCCAGTCTGATACTACTATTAATAAAGACGGTGTTAAATCACATGGATTTGGTTTCCGTCTGCACTCCTGCCTCAATTGTTTTATGCATTTGTCTTCCTCAGTGAAAATTCTGCCATGATGTTTCAACTCCCAGCTTTGATGGTCAATTGACCATTGATATTTGTTTACAGTCGATTTTTGATAATAATTTTCACCCCATCGATTTAAATTTCATCCCATCGATTTCCCCTTCCGTTGACTGTTGTCGTTCAGGATGAAATGTTTATCTGATGATTAACATTTCGTTTAATGCTTTTGTTTCAGATTTGGTTCTTTCAAACTGATATACAATATTCAACTTAAAAATAAAATTTAGTATACATGTAAGTTTTTAATCTAACTACTTGTTATTTTCTTTAATAGCACCTATGTCAAAGTAGCGTTCAATCATCCATCACTTCTATCCCAATTTTTTTTTGTTATTGACGTCACAAATGGGAAAAGGATGTATAACTTCTAATTTTGTCTAAAGTATGCTATCGGGGATGAATGTTTTACAATTTCGTTTCTGTAGCAATCCAGCTCATTTCCTATAAATAAGCCAGTAGCCGGAAGAGATTTGTGCTAGATTTCCTAACCTTTATGATCCCTCATATATGTAAAGTTGACTTAAAAAATTGCACTCTATGAGTGTTCATAATAGTATCTTTATCTTTCGACTAAATTGCTCTGCTGCTAATATATATTTTTAAAATTCTGTATCTTTAATTTTTTTTTTTTTTTATATTACATTTAATAGTATAATTAAATTGAATTTTGTTAAAATAACTAACTTACGTATTGTTTTTATTTATATACTTGTTTCAGGCCTTTGTTACGTATTTTTCGACACATGAGCCAAATAATAATGCATATTAAATTGTCAAAAACAATATAACGTTACGAAATATCATCCAATAATGATATAAGCATAGGTCAACGTTTTTCATTTGCTTATTATTTATTTTTCTGTTTATTGAGCTATATAGATGTGAAAGAAGCTTGCTATCTAACGACATTAAAATATTTATACCACTCCGGGCCAAAAGTAGAGTTACATGCTGAATTCCAATTTTGAGCCCAGCTACAAGTCTGGTTGTTCTCCTTAACACTCTTATTCAAGGCTGTTTAACACCAGCACATTTCTCCATAATTTCTTGCCCACTAGATTCAATAACTCGATCCGCCAAACATCATTTCCTTACTCTTACTAAACGTACTCATCACATTTTTTATACAAAACAAATTGCCTCCTAACCCAATACAGTCCCAAACCCCCAGTCAACACTTCCACCTTTAAAGTTTCTCGAATTTGCTGGTCATTCACTTTCATTTACATAACGGAAATATATGTCTTGTTAAATCTCCTCTCTTAGACATTAATTATATATACTTACAATAGATCTTAACTGCACACTTGAAAACAACAGTATTTTGCACAATATACCAAAAGCTTTCCTCATCTCGTGAAGTTTTGAAAATCTGTACTTCTATAGTACTTCTGTTTCTGTAGCGATCAAACATATATTTTGTTTTAAATTCATCATCATAATAATCCGTGCATGTATTCGGATAAAAACACATTGCTATTGCATATTCCTTTCTTTCAACACTTATTTTTATATCAGTGTTTTTCTCATCAAAAATCCACTTGAAAATCAACGTGTGATTTTTTCCTTCTTCAGCGGGTGGGCATAGTAAAGATTCTATAAAGATAAAAAAAAATTAAAAATTAAAGGAATTTGAAAAGTTTTTTTAAAACATGTAAGTCAAATTATCTTAAATTGTTGAAAATAAAATTATTTCAATACTTATTGATTCAATTACATGCATTTTTATGCAAAAATGTGTATCACAATAAAAATTGTTTCTTCTTTAAATTAAATCATGTTAATATAATAGTTATTGTGAAAAATAAATTATCTAGATTTCTATATGACTCAATAATTACTTCAAAAACATCAAAATTTATAAAACGCGAATACTACTTTTTTTAAAAATCGTTCACAGTCACGATTTATAATTTACAAGAAGATTTAACTTTACTAAATACATACCACAAAAAGCGAGTCTAGATGACCAAAAACAAATACCAAGAAATTTTGTAAATAGAACAATATATTTCATTCTACATTACTTTGAAGTTCCTAGTCTTGTCAATAACTTTTTGGCATATCTTTTAAGAATAAAAAAACACACAATTTTTGCTGCAAACATTTAAACTATAATGTTCATACTAAGCTACACTATGCAGATTAAATATAGATTTTATAGCAACTATGTTGTTACTTTGTCATATACTTATAAACTAGATACATGCAAATTTATAAAAATAGATATATAAACAGATATATAGATAGACAAATATACAGATTCAAAATTGAATGGTATAATATGTTCTTGCATAAAATAGTAGTTAACTAAATAGCTCAATAAAATTCACTTACTTATATCTTTTTTAAATATGAAGATTTAATTTTTACACATTTTCTAAAACGTTTCCTTTTCTTTTTTATCAAGTTTAATTTCCTGTTTCAATTTTACACTCGGTTGTTTTGCAAAGAAAGACACGAGTGTTTGCTAAATGAACTTTTTTAAAGGACTTATTTCCTTCCTGTTTGAATGAGTAAGTGTAAGTGAGTTTTAAAATGTAAAGGGTTTTTAACGTTTGCATTATAACACAGGATAGTTAGTACAGATATTACCAGTATAGATGGGTTGAGTCACAGCATACTTGAGCTCAATTAAAGTCAGTACAGTTGAGTTGAGTACAGTTAAGTACAACAGATCTTAGTTTAGTCTGTATAGTATACCGTATAGACCCTTAAATGCAATTGAGTTGAGTTAGTGGGGTAGTTTGTTAGAGTTAGACTAATCGAAAGAACCAAATGTAGGTTAGGCCTACTAGAGTATCAGAGACGGCACCTTGACCAGTGACCAGCGAGAGGGCTGTGTGTTTGTGTGCCCACCGTAAGAGTGTGTTGAGTCTACACCTACCTCGTCACCGTGCGAGTGAGCAGAGACCGACCAGTAACTAGAGAGTGGAGCCTAATCAAACTAAAGTGGTGTGTGTGTGTGTGTGTTTGTTTGGAACTGACTGCCTACAGAGGACGAGATCGCAAGGCGGAACATAGTATTTGATAATAGCGGGCAGTATATCTCGTTATTCATTATATGTGTATAGTATATGTCATGTGTATGTAGATATTTATGTTTTATAATTAAATATTTATTAGTGGGCTTAACCACCTGTGATTCTTAATACATGTATTGTGATAGTATTAATAGAAGTGAGAGCGAGTGAGAGTGTCATTGAATGCTAGAAGGAGTGTGGAGTGAAATTAGTTCAGAGTACTTTATTTGGAAACATAATCCTACAATAGACAAAAGCCTAGTGGTAGTACTAATCTAACGTACAGTAAAACAGGGGAACTATAAAATCACGTTTTAAAACAACCCAAAAATAACATCTGGAGGCTGCAATAAAACATTAACATTGTTATAGGAATGCGTAGGATATTCTGACTGTGCAATGTTGGATTCTTTCAATGTTACTATGATCATCTGTGCTATGTCATCAGTAAGATACAACTTAGTTTTCGTAAATAAATTCTTATAACTGTTGCAACTGTCTGTACTTATTTATAATTTTAAATCCTGGTACTGATGCTGTCAAGCTTATTTCTCCCTTGTTCTCTTTCAATTTGTGTACTTCTTTAAATTTATCTTAATGTGAAAAAAATAAGTTTTAATTTATAAAATTTCAATGATTTTATTTTATAACGCATCTTAGGTAAAATATTTTGTCTATAACATATGACAAAAGATCCGTAAAAACGTACCTTTTTGTTTTTAAAATCACTATTTAATATTAAATAATAGCCCCATTCGCTTATTGGCGAAAAAATATATTTAATTTGCCAAGCCACAACTTAACCGACAAAATTTGGTCACCAAACTGTGTTTCAACTTATGGTTAAAAGAACTTTTTCTGGAAGAATGCTTTGAAAATTTAGCAACTTACCCACGTGTCGGAAACTATACCGGAAAATACCAATTCCAAAAAGGAAAAGGGATCAGTTGTTGAAATTAAAATGCGAACAGCATAGCCTCATCAACAAGGTGAGAAAAGGGAACTATCCTACTCGAATGTACTAAAATACTTTTATTCTCTTCGGGTCCGAGCTGCCATTACTGCAGTCAGGCGCCGGAGACAGTGCTAGGTAAGTTATCGATACTAATGAGTCGAGGTATGGGAACACCCCATACATATGCCTTGAAAGCGTGATCTACGGCAATCCCAAGCAGAATTGGCACGCCTATAATGTGCTTGCCGGGAAGATACAATTGCATTAAATCCAAAAAAGAGAATTAAAAATTGCAGTGTCAGTTTTGTCAGCTATATCTTTAGTTTATGTAGCTGTCTGGCTAACTTGCGTCAAGAACTCATATTAATAATTTAAGATTCGGTTTTAGTTAAGAGTACAGAGTGTTAATGTATTTAAAGTTAATAATTAATAATTGCACAGACTTTGCGTCAAATGTATTTCTTGTTTATTGGTGTGTCGTATCCTAGGAAAACATAAAGACACCCCACACAATGCTTGACACGCCAAGGTACATTTGATTTTTTAACGTTTTTTTGTAGGCACGCATTACTAATAAAGCAATATTTCCCATATACAGAAGAATGTGCTTTGTAACCAAAAATATTAGCTTTTTAATGCAACCATATTTATAATTATAATTAAATACGAGTTAATATTGAAATGTGGAAACATTTTAAGGAACTATAGTTCACAGCATTGTATAAGAGGGGTTTTATATCAGATACGAAACAACGCATAGTAAAGCCATGTGCATAAAGTGTTATTTTGTGTAACTAATGGTCCTATTTAATATTACACTCTGTGCTGTAGTATGTGTAAGGGGAAGGAACACATCGTCGCAAAATTGCGAATAAGCACTAATGAGTATTTAGTACAAATCCGTCCCCGATAAGATGGTCGAACTTTATTAATATAGTAATAAGGTAGGGAGAATCCATTTAAGCTAAAAAGGCAATGAGTAAAATCAAGTATGGAAAAACCCAAAGAAGAGAACGCAAGAAAAAAACGAGCGTGTCGGCAGGAAGACTTCGTCATCGAACATACAACATAAAAAACAGTATTTCCTTGACACAAGACATTTACAAATGAGGTTTTCTTTATTGAATTGTTTTAATTCCGTTGTTACTTATTGTTCAGCAAACACAAAATGTTAAAACATTTTCAACTTGCAAAACCATACAATGATCTTTATTAATACCAGAAGGCTTAGTTAACAATATAGGGTTGTATGTGAATTGATGTTTAGATAAGCATACCATGCATACAAATATTAAAATAGCTTTGGATGGTAAATTAGTAATGTCCACTCCAGCAGCCGGTTATAATAAAGAATTATACAGAACAATATCTATTATTCATTATAAAGGAAACAGAAATTTAAATTTGTCGTAAAGTTTGTGGATATTTTAATTTGAATTTATTAATCTCTATTCTTCCTGGAAATTTCATAGATATTTGTGAATTTTTGTTTTATATGTTTTTGGAAGTTTTACCTTATTCAGAACAATCGATTAAAAAATTATTTAATGTTTTATCAGTTTCTTTTCTCATGTCGTGTATTCTTTTAAGTCTCTAGGATCTTTCTCAAATTGTATTGAATCAGATTTAAAGATAATTTGTGAAAAATTCTAAAATGAGTGTAGGAGGCTCTACAATGTATTTTCCTCACAATAAACCACATGTTTACAGTAAAGATTTGTTGTCAAAGTATAATTGTATGGAAATTAAGAACACTTTTTTTGTCGGAAGCCTTAATATTATTTTAAATAAATCGCTATCATATATTTTGCGATTTTCATGGCATGTTAATGTGGTAATGTTTCAAATAAAGTATATTCATTAACCAACCTCTTAATCTCAATGACTTAAATAATAAATATTAAGTACTTTTGGCTCCCATGGCAAAAATGTAAAATAAAATATTGTTGCAAATTCCATCCGATTTATTTGGATGCATTTGAAAATGTATCTTAAATATTTTAAAGACTGATTTTTATGGAGCATTTCTCTAATGGTACCTAAAATGGACGCTAATTGAATTAGCTACTACCGGTAATCCCATTGTATTTAACTGATGAATGGCAATTTCTTTTGTTTTGGTTACTTTTTAAGAAGACCTCTTTAAAAAGTTAGAATTGTTTTAAATCATGGTTTTTAACTAAAAGTGTCATGACTCCAAAATCAATTTGATACGAGTTATTAAAAATATTGCCATTTTATTTGATAAAATAATTTATAACTTTCATTGATGTTTGAGTAAAAGGATTTGAAAGTGTCCACTGATAAGCTTATGAATATTATTTCAAATGCATAACAAAGCCATGCCGGTATATTGACTAGTTGTAAAAAATAAATTTAAACATTTAAATTCATTTAAATACAGAAACAAACTGCTCTTTCCAAGCTCAAAACAGATTTTTCAGATTATGGACCGTCTGTACAATTTTAACATCAAATGGTTGTCAGTAAATGTCCTTATACTGTTCACATGTCCATGAATTTTTTTTCTTAAAGTAACCTGGGGTTCCAATGTTAGTAAGGAAAATGACTTTATTTCCACAAATTTTAAATTATATGAATCATAGAAATGCTATATGTCAACTTGAATATATATTTAAATGATTTGATAGGGGCTCTCTTTAAATGATACATTTAGCATACGTAAACTCCCTTTCATATTAAGGCCGGAAAGGGTTAGATAATTTTAAAAATTGAAAAGGCTAAACATGTGTCATTATAAACATATTTATATTAGAAAACTATGAAAGGTTTTCTGCCATATCGTCTCTTTCAGTCATTAGTCCATACCCTTTTCAACCAAATACAATACTTAACATCATGGCCCATCAAACAATTTACAACTTTTAAAAGGTACCCAAATACTGTTCTAAACATTCTTGATGGGGCTCTTCTTTCAGTGAATATCTACCTAATGGATATTGCAATAACGCTTCAATTATTCGATGTCCAAATATTAAACATTAGGTATGTTAATCAACGGTTCTTTATTCTCCTAGATGTAAAAAAAAACTAAGACAAATTTTTTGGAAATTAGTTTCACAGACAAAGGTCTTAAATAATTATTATTACTTTTAATACCGGGGCAATAAACCAATATTCAAATTTAAAAATTAAGGATATTTATTTAAAGAAAGGTGACATATTAATTACGAATTTAAAAGTAATCTTTAATATTTATTTAATGGCTTTTAATAGAGCCAACTTTTAAGTTATAACTTTAGCATCTATGTAATGATTTCAAGCCTTCAAAGATTACCTTCTATTTTAATAAAAATAAATGTATTGTTGTTAATGTTTGGTAGGGGGAGTAGTTATCTTGAGAGTGTTTTTGTAAGTTGTAAGCCATGAGGTCAGATCGTGTAGTTTGGTCGTGGTGATATCTTTCAGTGTTGCTGCGTGCTTTGTTGAAATATAAAAGGGTAGTGTGTTAGTAAGACACGAGTTAGTCGAGAGAGTGTGTAGAGTGATCTAGAGGTACAGCGAGAGCTAGACAGAGAGAGAGAGAGGCAGTATTTAAGTTATATTCACTATGGGGATTTTGTCTAAGGATAATAATTTTCTACAAGATGTATTTATGTATTAACTTCATTAGGAATCAAGTGAATGTTTTAGCTCTGTGAAAATAAAGCAATAATGTGCAATGAGCCCTTTAGTGTTTTTGAATCACACTAGTCCGTGTTGTGACGGAGACAGATTAGACATCGAAGTATATGTCATCGTCATAATAATTTAGACCAGACGAACTATTGAGCATTTGGTGATTGATTACCAATGAAAGAAGGTAGTACCAAGAATGAAAAATGAAATGCCAACTTGTGACCTGGACTCTCCGGCAGGATAAATCAAATAATTTTCGGCCTTTAAAGTGTGAATATTTATTAAAATTGTTTTGATGTGTCTCTAATATTACGTGATTTAATTTATCAACATGGTATGGTCCCGTCCTCCTGACGGGGTTCTCTCAGTCCAATTTAAACGTTTAACACTGGTGTCCTTCAAACAATTAAAACAAAAAACTGTAACATAACGACAATTAGATTTTATTGAACATTGAGTAAACCTCAATCTGATTTGACATGGCGTATAAATACATATAATACATTAGAAAATAATTTTAACTATAGAATTAAGAGACAACATATGAAATTGGAAAAGAGGGACTTGGGGCTTGAAATACAAATGGTGTAAGCACGGTGAAGAAAATAGTCAAACACTTATAGAACCGAAATTCGGACCTTTAAGAAGAAGAAGAAGACATTACATGTTACTTAACAAAATAGGAGTGACATTGAACAAAATAATATTTACAACGAATATACTAGTGATGACATATTTTTAAGCGAACTTTCAGGGGAAAAGTTTAAGCATTGTCTGGTCTCTAACTTAACAACAAAATAAAGTATATCCGTATATCATGAATGTTTAATTAAAATGTAATGGAAAGATAGAAGTTTAAAGAAGGCAATTTCATCAAATCAGATTGGATAGAGAAAAAGCTACAAATACTATAAAACTTTATATTTGAAGAATCTAAGCAAATGGCTAGAATTAATTACAGTTTATACCAACATTAACGAAAGCTCTTCTAGATATTTTCATAGTAGATAAAACACTTGGAAATGCATCACCAAATCTATGCACTGTCATGAAAGTTAAGACAGAAAGAGAATTAATAGACGCAATACTTTTAAAGATGCACATCCCTGAAGAAAGGGAAAAGTAACAATAATATCTCAAATAAAAACATTAAAAAAATAATAATTGCAGATCATGAATATTAAAAACTAATAAAGAAGATAAGAACAAATAAAAATTATTCATCTAATAATGAACGCATGCTATCACTGTCGAATACCAGGATACAAGAAGTATTGGTTTAGAAAGTTTAGAATAGAACTAGGACAGCATGGAAATAACAGATATAACGGCCAGTCACCTGTCTCAAATACCATCAGATACAAAAGTTGTAGGAGTTGGCAAAGAAATATATGTCAACTATTTCTCGCCACTTAAAGCAAATTAGAATTCTTTACAACATGGATCACAAAAGCCACAATTTATGGAAAAAACACATCTTTAATTCAGACAAATGATAAGATTGGGAGAAACTTTGAAAAGATGAAATAATAGATATAATTGGACCTTCAAGCACACAATCTGGACAAGGAAACAGAGGGCAGGCTACTTTGAAAGAATTCCAAATGAACGGGGCGTGAATAGGGCGCGCCTCTAAAACTCCAGATAAAAACAGCTCAAAGGTAGATCTAGGCTTAGATGGATGGATGATGTGGAGAAGGATCTACAGAAGCTGGGAATCCAATCATGAATAAGTAAAGCATCAGTCAAATGTGAGTAGAGGGTTTTGGGGAGATGTTTAAAAAAGACATGGATGATGGATAGATACATAAAAATGCAACGAAATATTTGTTCCTTGAAACAAAATGTAAACTAAATTTTATGAATATTTAAACATCTTTGAATTTAAACTGATTTAAGGATACATGAATAAAACGTGAATAATTTTAGTGTTTTAAGCAAAATTAATATTAAAATTGTAAAGCGAATTTTCACGCAAAATAGAATGAAAATAGATGAATTGATGTGGGGATCGCGAAACCCGTTTAAAGATTTAACTTGTATATTTAGAGCATGGAAAGGGTTTTGAGTAAAAACTGAAGGACAAATAAGAGATAATATAATTAGTTTAGGTGCGTAGTTTTCCTTAATTTTATAAACAACTTATTTAAAGTGGAAAATGATCCTTTGTCTGCAATGAGCTTATAGCGGACTGGAAATCGGAACAGTTCACATGCAAACGGAATAGCGGCTAAGCGTATAATTTTTAGTTTCTTTTAAACTCTTTTATCAATTGAAAACTATGATTTATCACATAAATATTTCACCAAAGGAAAATTAAAAAAAAATTATTTTAAATGAGTTTTTTTTTTTTTTTTGCAGGCTGTGTCTGTCCCACTTTCCAGCCTCTTAGTTATTTATCAAATAAATATTTCACCAAAGGAAAATTAAAAAAAAATTATTTTAAATGAGTTTTTTTTTTTTTTTGCAGGCTGTGTCTGTCCCACTTTCCAGCCTCTTAGTTCTTTCTTTTTGTTATAAAAATGGATATGTATTAATTTTATTTTATTCTTAAGAAACCAGTGTGACAAAAGAAAGGGATAAAAATAACTCAATTGAAGCATTTCCGTTATTTACTCAATCCCTAAGTAATAAGGACCTTTTAATTTAAAAATTAAGAACAATTTTTAAATTAAAACATTCAATAAAATGTAACAAAAGCAAATTAAACCATTACAAAAAATGTAAAATACTCCTAAAAATATGCAATGATAAATATATTATTAAAAATATAACATACTTTATTCTTAATAATAACTCTTGATACTTTTTTTAAAATATAAGATAAAAGGTCAAGGAGTGATGTTTCTTTTGCTTGAGTATGTTGGATTTATGTCTTTTTACTTAATTATTATACTTTATTTTTAAAGGTAATTACATATAAATAGTTATATTTATCTTTTTTTAAAAGTGAAAAACGATTTTTAGAAGTCAAATATACAGAAAAATTAAAAAGCTAAATGACTTCTTCAGCAGAAAACAATTCTTGTCTTTGTAAAAACATTTCGTTCTCCATTGATGCTGTCACATTGCTTTCTTGACGTTGTTCCAAAAATAATGCCTTCAT
Organism: Lymnaea stagnalis; assembly: GCA_964033795.1. Classification (NCBI taxonomy): domain Eukaryota; kingdom Metazoa; phylum Mollusca; class Gastropoda; family Lymnaeidae; genus Lymnaea; species Lymnaea stagnalis. Next base: position 770,220 of record CAXITT010000160.1, on the reverse strand, counting down.
CTATTAAATAGAAATAATAATTATTGTTAAAAAAAAACTCTGAACATTAAAATAAATAGCAAAATTTGAGACCAACAAACAACACTTCATGATTTATTTATTTAATTAAATAATCTATTCTATACAAGCAAGGTTATCTCTATAAAGGTAATGTAAAAGAGTTTAATAAGTAGGGTATTAAAAAAAAACTGAATGGGAATTTGGAGCAGAATAATAAGGAGATGGTGCAAGTATATTTAAATGTTGTAAATAGTTTGAAATAATGAAAAATCAAGACCATTACTTATCATATTACGTATTAATTGTACTCGGCGTTTAATGTCTATAAAATAACGTCGTAGTCAGTCATCGGTGAGTAATGTAGGTAGTGACCATATGTCGTGAAGAGATTAATTATGCATCTGTTCCTTTTTAGGTTGTAACGGTGACGTTTTTGTGCATAAGATGCTCAAATTTTGAAGAAAAAGAAATGCTAAAAGAAAATCAGGCAAACCGAAAGACTATTGAATACATCAGGGCGTTCTTGAGAGCAGAGGTAAATAATGTGCAACAAATCAGAACCGACGATCACACTGCCAGAGAAACTTGTATTCTCTTTACTAAAATAAATCCATCTAAGTAGACTCTGTGACCCAATAAGTTACCCTTTGCTTTGCGGATTTAGGGTGGACCGCAGACCTGAAGAAAACCGTTGGTCATGGAGATGTTTCTGATCTTCAATTATATTTATACCATTTCGCCATACTTTATCGAAGCTTTGACTTGTTCCTTAAGGCAGTATAGCTTAATCACGAATCATTGTCGGCGTCTATTGCAAGACCAAAGCAAACTGTTTGAAATGGATTCGAAAAAATCAAAACACAATAAGATGTCGTCCAAAACCCATTTGTGAACAAAAGCAATTTTAAAGTTTATTTTGCAGAGAAAGAAAGAAATATTGCCTTCAACCTTCATAGGGAGCAGAAGAAATATGAATAAAAATACCAAGATGCTATGACCATGGCCAGGACATATGGTAAACCTGACTTATTTGTAACATTCATGTGTAATCCTACACGCATTATTCGACAGAAGTAAGGAGTAGCTCATGGAAGACATTAAGGGAGATATTACCGTTGGAGAAAAAGCTCTTCATTTGACACTTAACTAAATTGCATCTATCCTTTAAACACACGGAATGTCATAAGGGGGTGATGCCCTTGAAATTTCAGACGGCAACTTTGATAAATCAATCAATGTTTTGAAATTATTGAGATTCAAGGGGCGAAAAGAACAGTTCTTTAGCAATTTTACATGCCCTCTCATGTGTTCAGTCTTGTACACTTTGATGTACAACTTTATGGTATATTTTCAAGAGGAAAATCCTTTTAGGAAGTGAACGTAAAAGTCTTAGGAACTGACAAACAAGGCAGCTTAAAGTAAAACCACCGACTTTACAACATGTGGTCTAAAATGAAGTTTTCGCCTAATAATTGATCTTCATAGACTGCCATGGCTTCAATAATTTGTGCAAATATAAATACTTGTCACCCGGGTGTACTTCCGCTATTAATACTATTTTTGGCATAGATGGGATGGAGGAAGATCAACTGAGATCCTAGTTTTCAAGGGATTGAACGGTGATTTAGGGGAGGACAGAAAAATGGCGTAAACTGAAGAGAAGGAATGCATTTTTTTAAAAGTAGATGTTGATGAGTAAATAATAAGAGAGAGATGGTTTGAGGTTGTGGTGGTGGATTTTGTGAATTTACGAATGAATTGGCAGTCAGGCATTTTCAAGCTGTAAAGAATTACAGATTATTTTGGTGTAAAAAAAGAAATACAATAGAGTATGATGCGTGGTAATTTTTAAAAAATAAAGTAAAATAGGACCACTTTTTTTTTTTAAAGCTCCCCTTAAATAGTATATTTTATGAAACAAGCTCTCAATATTTTACCATCTCAAAGGAGACGAAACATTTTAAAAGATTAAAGATGACACAAGACTATAAAAAAAAAATGATCTCCCCACAAAAAACAAGGAGTTCCCCACCTACAAATTTTCCTTACCATAGATTTGCTATTTTTATGGCTGGTCACAAACTGAATTTAATGGAGATAAGTTGCCCACAAATATACACATTTTATAGAATCTATCAGTTTAAAGACCCTCCTCAGTTTTCACTTTCAACAGTTAAGCTCGGGTAAATTTGCTAGTTTGTTTTAAACGACGAACAGGGTGATGATATGTTATAAATTTATTTGTGTGTGTTCAACACTGTCAGTAAAATGTCAATCAAATGATATTTCATACGAATAGTCATACAATATCATTAATATATTAATTTTGTAAAATATGAAAGATTATATTATACAATGTAAGTAAAAAGATTCTTTATATATAAATCACTAGTGTCTAGATGCAAACATTATTTGGATAATAACGCCACATTTAAAAAATGTTTTTAAATGTTATTTCATTTCATAATGATCACGTTACAAATTTTTATATAAAAGAAACACCAATTTGAACATATCATGATAATTTATTAAAACTCACAATTTGAAACTTACTTTAAAAGGGAATCTTATGAATATTTTTTCTTTAAAAACTTTAACTAAATTTGATACATTAATTTGCATCTCGTTTTAGGCGAATATATGCAACAAGCATGTATACAAAGATATTTGAAAATTTCACCATTGATAATATATTTCAAATAAAATGAAATTGTATTATTCATACAACTGACACTGGTTCATTCAGTCTTCTTTCCAAAAAAAATTCCAAGCATTTTAAAGGAGAAACGTCTCATCATTTTTGTACCATTAAAACAAAATATTCTGATTGACAAGGAAAAACATATCAAAGCTCATCAGTATTTTCACACGAAAATACCACTTAGAGAGAAATTGTTGAACAAAGGTTAAGGTTTAATGCGCTAAACCATTTAAAACGTTTTTCTCAACATCTTATACTTTACAATTTTTACTAGCTTTATGATGTTTGTGATACAATTAGTATTTAAAATTAGTATTAAGTGTTATTGCTTTAAATGTTCCTTTTTTTTCTGACCATATTTGCATTGCAAGAAAAAAAATAACTTTATATACTATAAATTAGGAAAAAACAAGTTTAAAGAAGTTAAAACAATGCTTATTTTTGTTTCAATTATTTATTATAAAGTAATGATTTCTCATTAAAAAATAATAGGTCCCAGAAACAAATTTTACCTGTTTTATGGTGAGGTATTGTCCTTTTTCATCTTTAAATTTTAGAAGTGTAATATTAACATTGTCATCAGAAGTTACTTTATCTGAAAGAATGAATACCGAGACATAGAGGGCCTGTCAAGCCAATGTATATAAAAGTTCTGATAATAAAAACTATAAAAAAAACAACAACTTTCAAGGCCTTAAATTTATATGCAACACGCGATGCTAGATAACAAGATGATATAGTGGTTGGGCACTTTGCACTATACATTTTGTTGTGAAAGGCCCGAATGGTTTATCTTCAAGAGCAGCATGATTTACATTTCAATTTAGTGAATCTAACTGTTGACTATTTCCCTTGAGTATCATTTCGTTACGGCCAACGTAACATTTCAAAGTCAAAGCACCTTTTCTCCTAGCTCCCGCAGAACCGATGTGTTTTAAGAATCAAATATCACAAAGCAGTGGAACCGTTCAGAGTCATGTTTTTAATCCTTTGTATTTGCAGGCATGTGGGTTGAACATGTCTTAAGGAACAATAAATAAATATACCAACACTACAAGCTCCCTCCTACATTCACAACAGAGGGGAATTGTCACTCACAAAAATAATTACAATCCTCTCTCCCCTCACGTGGTTTGTTCCGACACACTGCCATGGTCATACGTCAAACGTGGCAGAAAAATGTTTGTGTAATAAAATGATAAAGGAAAAAAAAATATCACTTACTCATGCAGCATCAAAACCAGACACTGAACAATATCACATGATCTGCCATGACACGGCTGTCTGCAGACTTTGGTGGTAACATTTTTTACATACGGAATACTACACATTGTTTTTATTGTTACAGTCAGTTTTATATCTTACCAGGCATGTAGGTCCATCACAATAAATAGTACACTATACTAGCAACAGAGAGAATATATGCTGTACTTCTTAGATTATTCTAGTGATCAAGCATCATCCACGCACACCCATGTACAATCACAATCTCTAGCTCACACCCAACCTTCTATAGAAATACTTACTATCTAATAACTTGATAACACTTAAGATTCAATCGATGACTATAGTGACATTTAATACAAATTGATATGATAGAATAATCAAACAATTACTATGCACTTAAAGATAGAACATAAAAACTCCTTAACATATAGTAATACTAACACTAAAGGTGGGTCAATCAGATACTGACGTTCTGAAGATACTTAGTTTCTTAAATTAGTCCATGTGCTCCATAAACTCGGGCTTATCATGTATTCATAGCTCAGGTTCCTATAGCGTAGGGGTCTCTAAACTGCGGTCCACGGACCAGATGCGGCCCGCGAGGCTCTATCATCAAGTCGATGGAAACCATTTTGTCTACGGGAAAAAAATTACGGAAATTTACGTGTACCCTGCCAAGATCAGACGCCTCTTACGTGGACGTTATGTTTTTACCGAAATAAATGGAGGCGTGAAGTAGTTTCACTGCTTAGTTTTTCTACTCCTGTTCACATTTAATGAGATGATATAACGCCATCTAGTGGCGGAGTTTTTAAATGCTTTGTTGCTTGTTTAAGACTTGATTAGTTTGATTACAGTTTTCCAGTTGCGGTTGACTGCTGCGATGGGAAGGTATAATGTAAGTTAGCTTCTGATTGCGGAACATGTTGCACTCTTTTATTTAGTGATAATTACCTTCGCGCAATTACTTATCACGGTGTTTCAAGTATTGGGAATGTCGTTAGCTTATTAAGAATTTTTCGAATATTCCGAAGAGGATACATTTAATGCCACAATCTCTCTACCATAAGTGGATCTATATGCATATGTCATTGGCATGCAAGATCATCATAGACCTCCAGCTGCAGTTTCAGCAGTGGTTTTCAGACTTTTATTAAAAGGCAGAAGAATTAAGATTGTGTCAAAACCCATTTGAAGCAGATGTGGCCAGTTGCCGAGATGAACTGCAGCTGGATGTTATTGAGTTTCTAGGTAATGACCTCCTCAGCGACACATTCAAAAAAGAACTGGTGGGGTTTTACCATTTTTGCCAAAGGAAGATTTTGCTAATGTAATTTTTTTTTCATCAAGGTACCTTTCAATCTTTTGAACAACATACATGTGTGAACAAACATTTTCAAGAAACGTGAAGAACGATTTGAGAACAAACTTGCCCGATGATAATCTCAGGTCACTTTTGATTTTTTGGAAATCTAATCTAAAGCCGAAAATGTGTGCTATTTTGACATCAAGGAAATAATTTTACCATTCCCTCTAATACACCTATTCATGTGTAGTGTATCAATTTGTTATTAAATAATAACTGAATAAAATAATATTAAATAAATACGTAAAAATCCATGTTTGATTCTTTTTTTTATTTGGACCCTGAGTGTGTCGTCATCCCTGAACTGCTGTTTGATACTTACTGTGGCACTCGGTCTGAAAAGTTTGGAGTCCCCTGCTGTACCCACACAACGCACTATAAATTGTTCATCACTCTGGTATTACGAACCGGGTATTATCTAAAAGGTTCATTGGTTTCGTTGTGTCTAGGGATTTAATTTATTCACTTCACAAAACATAGATTATTAATATTAAAATACAAAATTGATATGCATTAAATCCCAACTGCAATTCAACTAAGAAAAACCACAACTCTCTAATACGTCACCCAATATAAAAATTTAATAACAACATCAACCCATATACTCTCCAAACAACACGTAATCACACTTTAAATTCATGTCGATAAAATCTTCCTGGGATACCGATAAGTTGGTGGTACTTATAAAATGTATCTCTGGTACGAAATAAATGTATATAGTTTTTGAAGGACAGCCAATGTTATCTCCCTTGAGATAAATTTACAATTTATTTTTACAATGGTAGAGCGATTATGAACAGTAAAGAAGATAAACTCAGTAAGTTTGTAATGATTTCTCAAATGATCTTCTGAAGCTGCTTTGCTGCTAAATCAAATCTAATAAACATGGTTTGCAATAAAGTGGACTAAAACTTAGGAAAAAAAATACACAAAAAGTGTTTTAAAAAAAATGATAAATAAAATACGTACGTAATTCTAAGACCTCTTTGTTCTGTGGATGGAAAAATAAATATATGGGAAAAAACCCATTTATTTTTGTCTTTAGGATTTTTAAAACCACATTTTATTTTTAACAATTAGACTAGACTTTTTCCACAGTAAAAGAGCTTTAATAAAAACATGTCATTTAGAATTAGGAAAAAAGGGAGAGTTTACATGTAAACTTAAAATGTATATGTAAATGTCTTTCATGTATTATCAATTTTAATACTGATCGTGGAAGGTATTTTTTTAACTAAGGTGGATAATGTTTAAAATAGCTATTATTTCAAAAAGTCAAATTATGGAGATCTGGTGCAAAAATAAATATATACAAGATATAGACAAAAAAAGGTTTATGTGTTTAAGAAAACTTTACTGAAATGGGATCAGTCTATGCATATTATGTTTAGCTAATTGCTTTATCACATTTTAAAAGTTAAAAAAAAAATAACGTTAAATATATTTGTATAAGTACTACAATATATTACCGATATTATGGAAACAATAATGTTGGGCATTTTAATTAAAAAAAAAAGTACATGCCATTGAGAAAACTTATCACAATTCATTATTTTATGCCTGATTGATCTTGTTTTTATAGAAAAATAGCGTTGAACATGGGAGAGGTGGGTCGTACTTTTAAAAATGTTTAATTTACTTGGGTAATGTCGCTTCAATCATAGCAATTTCTTAAAACCACAATACAATGCATTGTATAGAAACTTGAATAAAAAGTATTGATAATTTGTTTTAAAAAATGCCAACTTTGTATTTTACATTTAAAGAGAGAATTTGAAAAATAAATTAGTATTATTTTGGGTGGGGGCATATAAAAACAATTTCATCTATTTTCAAGACAAAAATAGTATAGGAAATTAAGCAATGAAATATCATATATTTTTTAGAAAATGTAACACAATTTGTTGTCAAACTGGTTTGGGAACTTATAATTTTTTAGTTCATGTAAGGGCAAAATGTATGCGATAGAAAAATAGGTTTGTTAACATCCTTGAGCTCATTTTATCAAATTTAATTAAAAACTTGATTTTTTTGTTTAAAGGGGTGGTGATGATGACATGTTAGATTTTGTCCCATACAGAACACATTATAGCAGGTAAAGACTGGTCGCATTTATCAAGTATAGTACTTCATTAAAGCTAAAATATGTTACACACTGGGGGTTGGTATAGTGACAGTTTTGGAAACAAATGAAATAATGTATTTGACCTTCTTCTAAAAACATTTAAAGCCGCGGAAAGACGATGTGTACATTTTAATGTAGAGGAATATTTTTACTTCCGATGATATAACATCGGTAACATCTGGTAATTTTTTCTAGTAATTTAAGATTTACTTAAGATGATTACCAAAAATTAGAAACTATGATTTGCATCATTTTTTAACGTGTTACTCTTTTCCGAATTGTCAAAAACAAATATGTTGCTAAAACTTAAAACTTAAGTTATTTGTGATGCTTTTTCGATTTGTCTTCCGCAAATTACTTATCTATTTCTTTGATTTCCCTTTTAAACCCTAGATAATTAAAGCAATAATGTATCTACATACTAGGTTTAGTTATAAGCTTGAATGAAAAATGGCTTTAGTTTTAGAATTTACTCTTAATGGAAAAATAATAATACAAATAAAAGACTCTTTTTACTTTTCGAAAGAATTATTAAATTTAATCTGGGTTGTTCCAGAAAGTTCTAAATTATTCCACGGGGATATTCAATGGGATATGAAAGGTTATTGAAAGGTTAGTTAAATACTATTAATTTCAACACTTTCCTAGAGATTTGCGCAAAATTACCAAGTCATGTTTTTTATAAGTTTAATAAAGCTTGATTTTTTAAATAATCTTTATTAAATTCTATAAAACCCTTATCATGTTTATTATTGTAACAGACCAAGTTGGCTATAATTTTACACAGGACACTATTATGTCAGGATGGCGTAGTAATTTAAGCATAGAGTTGCACTACCTCGTATTTCACGAGAAAAGAGGGGGAACTATTTTCTAGAGCGGAGTTAGACCGCACGCTCTAGTAGAGTAGGCCAGAGTACCATTTTATCTGACAGTGAGCAGACATCTTTTTATTATCGCTTGTATGGATTATTAAAGTATTGAAATATTGTGATTCAATTGTGATGTGGAATATTATATAACTGTCTGATTATTGCATCCTAGATATATTACAGGATATCCTCGTAGCAAGTCTTATTTTGTTGTAGTAATTCATATTATAAAGTAGTTTACAATTTATTCATGGACGTTGACACCTCATTGTATGAGAGGACAGTTAAGTATGATTTGAAGAGTGGGAGAATTAAATATGTTACACAAGTGATAGCGGCATCCATGACAATCAATCAAAGTATTAGTTAACCATGCTACATCGACAATAGAATAGCATGTGTTACTATCGTGATTTATTTTAAAAAATTACTCAATGAACTAAAAATAAAAAGATCTTGGAATTTTCTACACAGTTCCATATTAATTGTTTATTCTTACGACCTAAGATATAAATAAATTTGAAGGTTCCGTTGTTTATTACTACGTGTGATGGATCTACGCAAAGTTGGTTAACATAATCTTCATAATCCCACCGGGAAACAGAAACCCACCCGGAACGTGATACCACAGTTAAACATAATTTTAACGGGGAACGGGATCCAAAACATGAAAATGTGATCCCACCTGGTAGCAGTATCCAAACAGAGATTGGGAACTCACAAGGAAAGGGATCCCGCGTGTAACCGAATTAAAAAAAGGGAACGGGTTTAAATTAGGGAAGGAGGATCTCATAGTGGAATTGAATCCTAATGGGAAAAGTGTTCCCATGGAGAACTGAATCTAAAACGTTACGGTTTCCCATCGGGAAACAGGAACCCTCCTTAAAAAGGGATCCCTTTGGGAAACAGTTTCTCAATAGGGATCCAGACCCCCCTGGGAACGGGAACCCATCAGGGTATGAAATCCCATTTCGAAATAGAATTCCATCGAGATCGGGATCCGAATAGGGTCACAATCGCAGCGGGAATATGATCAAAGAAGGGTGAAAAATGAAAATACATGATTGGTTGGATCTTGAGCAAACTTAGTACACGTAATCTTAATTATCAATATCTACGTTGCGAAGTGTGCCAAAACTATTTGGAAACGGGATCCCATCGATTTTAAGATCTGCAGCACATACTGGGGAATGCGATCCCAAAAGAGAATGGATATCACTAGGAATCAGGATCCGATGAAGGAAATGGAATCCCTTTGGGATTTTATTTGATAAATGTGCTTATTAAGGAGAACATTTAAAAAGTTAATATTTTTGTTATCGATTGATTTTTTCTAAGAATATTCCGAATGTACTCTAGGGCCACGCTGGTATATTGGCTAGTTGGTGATAAAGTAAATATACACTATTTAAGGTAAAAGGAACACGGATATTTTAAATTTCACCTTTCATATTTTCCAGTGATGATGCATTGCTCAGTTACATGGTGATTGATTTTCAATTGTAGAGAAAACATTCTTATACCCATTAAAATTTGAAAGAATATTTGCTGATACATTACTTTTACTTTATAAAATGCTATATAAATAAAACGCAATATCCTTTTTCAGTTGTGACATATTCCGATGTATAAATTAACATTATGATACATAAGGCGTTCGTATCAAGTAGCGTATGTTGAGCTTGCCATAAAATTATCCTCTTTACCGTCGAATGCAAACTCTCACAACCCTGGATAGTTTGTCACAGTCAAGCCCTTTCAATTGCGCTGAGCCTTTGATTTAATGCAGAATTTGGGTTTTTTTATCCATCAGACCACAAAACTGTAAGTGGCACTCAGCTTTTGGCCATGGAGTCGGCAATTAGAGACATTACCTGATTAGAGTACGTTTAGTTATGTTGGGCAGTGATTGCTCCTCATTTGCATAAGGAGGTTCTATCCGTTTCGTGCCAGTCTCCAAAAGTAATCCTTTTTTCGGTCTCTGGGATTTTTGGTGAAGCTTTCGAAATATATCAACGAACACCGAGCCTTTGAGACACTCTTTGCGGAAGAGGTCTTTTAACCATGTCCTGACTCTCAGTCGTGACTGGTCTCGTTCCGGCGTGGTTGCACCTTGTCGCGTTAAGGTATTAATTATAAACTTAGCTATAGAAAGGATGCATTACATATATTAACTAACATTGTGTTAACAGTTTTTTGACAAGCTTAAATAAATACATTTTATTATCGTTACCTGGTTGAGGTTTTTTGTTTTCACACACATTTTCTTTCTGAAAAATAAAATAAAAACGTTTCAATACGACAAATAAATTAATTTTTGAAAAAAAGAAAACAGAAATAAAAAATATTTTGCAAAATCAATTACGTTTGAATTATCAAAACTGTTCTTATTCAAAATTCTGTAAAAGTTATTGAAATGTTTTCCAGATTTGCGGGGTCATATTTTAAAAAAAAATCATCTAAAAAATGAGGGCCACGTTATTTGATTTATTTCATTTTTAACCTCCTTTTAGTAAGGTGATGGCTTTGAAAACTATATTATTTTCTCATCCTAGAGTTTTTGACAATGCCGATAACTGTATCGCCCCTGGTTTGTTAGTATTCGGCATTGCATTGTTTTGGCACTACTGACTTCCTCTCAGGAATCATCTGCCAGAATTATTCCCATATTTATGCATGTTTGCCCGAACGAACATTTTTTAGCGATACTCTCCTAACCTTATTTCATTTTTTTGCGGTCCCATTGTTTCTTTTACATACGTTTTTAAAGCATGGTTTACCCTATGTCAATGCCAGGTACAGAAGGCCATTAGAGATTCAAACTTTGTAATTTATTTACATCGCCTAAACCACTAAGGACCTTTTTAAATACACTGAAGAACATTATGAACATTTTTACCCTATATAATATGATCATTGCCATCGAATGTGTATCTGGTTGAAGCTGTTGAGTTTTTACTCGTGCTTGGTGTTTATGGTCCCAATTCATGGCACATTTGAGTGCGTGCAAAACATTTGCATGGTAGACGCACAACAACCAATTTAGATTTGCAATAACTTATAATATTTTTGTGTCCTCCCCTTCTTCTTCTTCTTCTTCTTCTTCTATATTGTATTAAGAGCCCACGATCAATTTATAGATCATTTTGGCCCCTATAGATGCAGAAGATGTTATGTTAAGTTATCAACAACAGGAATAACTATGGATCTAAAATCATATGTTATACTCCTAGGTTCTTTTATTGATCTATCCCAAACGAGATACGAATAATGCAATTAAAGTGTTACAAATATAAGTAAGCAAATTTAATATCAATGTTCTTTCAATATCTTTTCAAGATATAAAATTATTTTAACATATAAGAATCGATCGACTTCTCCTTCGTAGACAAGGATGCTATATCAATAAATATTTAAGCTTCGAATTGTATTTAAGACTATATGTGTTAAAAAATGCATAATTTGCATTTTATTTGGGTCAGTTATGCACACTTGCTTCCACGTTATACACTTTATTTATTTCCAAATAATTATGTATATATATATAAGTGCAAAAAAGATCTCTAATAACGGCGAGTTAATGAATTTTTAACTTATTTTCACATTCATTAAAGATGTTGCTAAAGCTAATTTTAAATAAACTGAACATTATTTTACGTAAATAGTGTAAAGTAATAGGTTTTTTGGAGGGGGTTGGGGGGTGGGGTTGGAAGAATCCACCCAGATACATTTCTAAACCGAGTTAATCATTTGAAACTTAAAACTTTGCTTGTATTTTAAATGTGGCCTTTCGACATTTTAATGTTCCACGATATTCCCGGCTGTCACCAGATACAAAGCGAGATATCCAGAACACCCACACAAGTTTGGTAGCTTAGGAAAATGTACTCTTTGGCAAAGGCTAAATTTTAAAAAAAAATGGAGTAAATAAATAATCCATCAAAAATGTATTTAATTATTTTAAATTACATATATAACAATTAAAATAAGAACGCTATAACTCCAGACTGCTAAGTGTGAGTCGTATATCATGATCTACCTTTCTGACCTATAGATGGTTCCTGGAAAGTTTGGTCAAAATCCCCTTATCCCCAAACATGAAATTAAAAAAAAAATCGTAAAATGGTAAGAGTAAAGCTTAAAAGAAAGATTTTCAAATTTGTTTCAAAGTATGCTTAAGTTAAAATATGTTTGGTGTACGCAAGTTTAATAAGTCAAAACCATTCGCCTCAGATATCTAACTGATGTTAATCTCTTTAACCCCAAGAGGCTAAATGCCAAAATAAAGTCCCTGACAGACACCATCAGTGACCTCCTGTATGCAGACGACTGTGCCCTGAACGCTGTATCAGAAGCGAAACTGTAATTCCTGCACAAACTTCGGGCTCACCATTAACACAAAAAACTAACTGAGGTCATATACCAACCAGCTCCTGGAAGTTCTTATGTTGAGCCCAACAGCCAAGTAATTGACGAAAGACTTAAGGTTGTGAAAGGCTTTTCTTATCTCGGCAGCACACTGTCCCAAAGCACAATCATCGATGACGAGGATAACCTACATATTGCGAGAGCCAGTGCAACCAATGGAATATTGACTAAGAACTTATTGACCAGGAGATGTATCAACACTCAAACTAATCTGATGGTATATCAGGCGGCTGTTCTCCCTACGCTTCTATTTGTCTGTGAAATGTGGACGGTCTACCAATGTTATGCTAGAATACTCGTCGAGGGAACAAACATAGGATCGAACTTCATGGCGTTCCACTTTGCATGAGAGCTCCATGCAACATGAAGTTGATAGAACAGCGGCTGCAGAGCGCAAGAGACATGAAAGGAAGGCCCAGTCCCGGAGAGTGCCATCAGTCCTCTTCACCTACTGCACAAGCGAATTTCGTGCCAGAATCGGCCTCATTAGCCCTCTGCGCACCCAAAGACAGAACCAGCATAAACTCTAATGATTAAAGTGGTCATGGTCGACTCCAGACTGACGAACAACTTAAAGCCTTTATTATGAGCAATTCGCTTTTAAACATGTATTAATGGACGATTTGTTGTGCGATTTTGCTTGATGCACACATATTAAATAAGTTTTAAATAATTGTTTCATATCAATGGACTTTCACAATTTGTTTCAAATACTTTTTTCCATTAAAAATACCTTTATATTGCAATCATTTTCTTTAAATTGACCGAAATACATATTAGGGAACTATAGTATATGTCATGATATATGGGGGATTTAACATTTGATTAGAGTTAGAACAGTTGAGGTGCTTTCATAATGGTGTTTTGACGTACCAAAGTATTTTCCTATCCTTTTTTTTTTTTTTAATTTTTTTTTTTAAATTTTAAATTTCTATTATAATTCTGTTGTGGAAGGGAGGATTGCAAGTGTATGGCTCTTCCAACAATTTGCATGTAGGGAAACAACGTCACTGAAATCAGGTAAAGTTTCAGTTAAAAAGGTTCAAGAAACGGTAGAAGTAAAAAACAATACTCATCATAAAACGCTATTGCGGTATTTATTAATATATACATTGTTATTTTTAATTAGTTGTATGTTATATTTAAGTTACTTATACCTTTATTTTTCTGGTATATTTTTTATTTACCATAATCTTAAGAAAATTTTGTATCCCATACGTCACTATATGGATTAATGGAACTTCATCAAACTTGGGATAAACAGTTAGTTATTTCACAAATTATCCAGGACATAATGCCGACGTCATTTCATTTTGTTTTTTTAACGTCCCTTACAGGTTTGGGGACCGTTTCTCGTTATAGGAGCTACAAAAATATCATTACAATTAATGGATAGATGTAAAATAAAATTGGTACCATGGATGCCAGAGGACTTCTGTAAATATATTTTTTATATTATGTGCAGCATTTTTCTGGACACAAATTTTGTATTCTGAAAACCAGCGGATGTTTACTATGCATTTTTCCACTGTCAGGAAGATGGAGGCAAATCAATCCTATGAACCCTGAAGCTTTGCATCGTTTTTTTAATAAATACTTGGACTATTCAGAACATCAGCTCTGTAGGGGCTAGACAACAGGGGTTCTAGACCCTTGAAAATTGTTCTGTGGCTAGTACGCAGGGGCCGACCCCCTAGACAAATTACGTCACGTCACAATATCTAAACATATTAATCAAATTATATGGAAAACATTGCTATCAAAATCCTATTCAAAAAGTCTATTAATTTTAAAATAATGATAGCCACACATTTTTGAAAGAGGCATAAATGTGCTTAAAGTGGTACGCTTTATCTTTGACATTTTGGAACTTTTGAAATTTGAAAACATTGTAAATAACTTTTGTTTATCATCTCTCCTAAATCGGTTCCTGCTAGAAAATATTTAGGATTAATTTTTTTCAACTCTGGCGCCCGGGATCCTTGAAAAAATATTAGTTGATAAATGGCCATAACTTTAAAATAGGTTATTACACTTTTAAGACATCAATTAAAAGTTAAAATTATATATTTATAGGCTTTATATATTAAATGGTTATATATTTCCAAGTTTAAATATGTATTGAAACGTGATAATTCCCAAATTTAATGTTTACACGATATATTTCACTATCTTTTTTCATAAAAGGCAATTTAAATTTGAATTTTAACATTAGGGTATATTATTTAAATAATGTTTAAATAATAATGATAATGTTTGAAAAGTTTCAATCCCTAATACAAACCTGAGTGAGGATGCATATATGGCTTGTACTGCATATATTCAGATGTTAAAATAACTTATGAAGGCATGAAAGACTGATACATATTACGTTTTACAGTAAATGAACTCACCTTCTGTACAAAGTGATAAATAGCAGCCCAATGTTGATTAATATCAACATTACCAAAAGTCCGTATAAAATATAGTTTTGTATGACGACTTCGGTGACGGTTTTTTGATCTAATAGAAAGGAACAAAAAAAATTATTGCATCAGAAAACGATTTTTAAGCAGGCAAAACATTTGTTTTATCTAGACATTGTTTTAGAAAAAAAGTATATGCGGAAATAAGCAATGATGAGTTTATTAAAAATAAAAATGTAATTACATTGCTTAGTAAAAAATGATTAGGACCTTTAAATATGTAGTGAAAATCTAAGCACAATGAGCCTTATGTCATAAATAGGGTAGTTACTTAATAAACGCTAATAACATATTCGGGTGTGGGTCTGCAATTTGCCCCATGCAGCTGAAGAAATGCCACATAATTGGTGGGTACATTTGATAATTAAAGCTATATATTAAAGATCAAGTAAGTTACCCAAAGGGAATGGGTTTAAAGATAGTTTTAAAACGAATAAAATAATTTATTCAAATTTCTATTGTAAAAATATTTAAGTTGGTTTAAAAAAGGGGGTGGGGGGGGGCGAGGGAGTTTGTAGAGGGTATAAAGAATTCAGCACTAGCTCAATCGCTCGCTCAATTCATTTTCTAATGTACATTTTCAGAGGGAGGAAAGAGATTGTGCTAAATTTTCTGTGAATTACAATATATTAAAATTCGATGCTCTACAATTCAGAAAAAGCGTTTTAGATTTTATTTTAAAATAAATAAATATGTGTTTCAGTTATGTAGAAAAGGACGTTCGAGAGTGTTAGCTCATAATAATAATAATAATAATAAAGTTTATTTGAAAACGTCACTTCATCCCAAAAGGCTCGAGGCGTAGTACAAAGTCATCCATATAAGAAAGTAAAATGAAAACAATCTTAATTTTACCACATTGAAATACAAAGACAACAATACAAAATATGCATACAAGTATACCCAGTCTAATTCTTTGATCCCTTACAACCATATACACCACACGGCAATATACATCTGGTAAATAATAGCTAGCTGGAGATATGTTGTATACAACTTCCCTCCAACAGGTGTGTGCGAAAGAGATGGGTTTCCAATTCTGATTTGAAAGACTTCAGTGTCAGTCTGACACATTTTCATAAGTATACCCATACTTCAAACCTCGGTGAATGTAGAATGGGGAAGGTATTGGATACGATTTTTTTTAAAGTAAGGACATCGCATCTTTTCCATTTCCACAACATATACTTTTGAAGGTTGAGGAAAAGGGGTAGGCACATGTGTAGTAGGATAACAATATATTTATGTTAAAAAGTTATTTTGATACCATTAGCCAAATGCCCAATTATTTTAAAGACTTAGAAATCTTTAATCTTTAGAAACATATTTTTAAGAACGAATACCTAAACATACATTATGTCAGTGGCGTGAACATCTAGGGTTACGATTTTCTTTCAAAATAAGGAAATAGTTGTTCGTATATCTTGCGAAAACTACATTTGAGGGGCTTATAAAACTGTTATGTGATAAAGAATAGTTTATTAATAAACACAATGCTTTGGACATGCAAATTGGATAAGAGTTTCTTTTTAAACAAAAAAAATTCGTTATAACGATTTCCCGATAATATATTTCAAGGGTGAACCTCTTCGGGTACAATTAATTTTAAAAAATAACCATGATCAATCTTACCTAAACGAAATGTACAGGTGACAGAATTTTGTGTGCCTTCTAATCTGCATGCTGCAAATCTTGCCGTCACATTTATTTGATTCCTTGCGTCAAATAGTCCTTGGAGAGAAATATGAGCAGAATCTTTGTAAAAACTGATATTTTTCTCATTTAAATTTACCTCTATTAAACATGGTCTTGCTTTACTTTTGCAAAAATAGTCAATAAAAATTATGTCATCTTTGAATGTATTCATCACACAGCCATCTTTATTTTTTTGCGGTGTTATTTCCTCTCCATTGACTAAAAACTGTAACTTGGTATCATTCAAATCTGTAAAATAAAATAAAATATAATCATTGTGGGTAGCAATTCAGGTTTCTTTAAAATTTAATGAATATTTTTGTAACGTAAATAAAAATCAAAACGAAACTTAATTGTAATTCTAAGCAGATCTTATTTATCTTTCCCCTACTTTAAAAAAAAAAGTTTTCAAACTTTATTAACCGATACGGTGAGCTCTGGCTATCTTAAGATGTTCATAAACAATGTTTTTTGCCCCGTGCTAATTTAAAAGCCTTATTAGTGTTTAAAATTATAATCATAGTGCTTCTTTATCAATTTTGGGCTATCCAGTAAAAACTAAAACAATTTGTGTAAGCACAATTTTTCAAATTTCATTAGGAGAATATCAGGTTCAATACCATTTTTGCAGAGCTCATGAAAGATCTAAATTATCTCCCAGTGTTAGTGTTTTTGTACATATATTTTGCCCACATTTCAACTAACAATATCTAATTGTTAACAGCTATGTTACCAAGTTCGAATTCGTAGTTATTCTATGCAACACAGCCTTTCTAATAACAAAATGTATCCACATTATTAACATTCATTAATACTGCTTATTCTTCATTATATATTACATTTGAAATTATCTGACACTTTTATAAATTAATGTTACTTTTAATGTTTGTTAAAATTTCTTAAAGTACTTGAGTATTAGTCTGTCATGAACAAATTGCATGCACATTTTGTTTTTATTATTTTAGTCATCTATTTGACACATTTGTTAGATTTAGGCGCCTCTCTAGACTTAATAATGTGTATGATGTGTGGTCAAGGTTATAAAGTGATGATGTAAACAAGGCAATGATTTGTGTGCGTTTCCTAAATGTTGTATTTCGTGCAAAGAAGACTTCTTTTATGTATGTCCTATTCGGGCAATAAATAGTATTACAATACATGATACATATTTAATCTTCATTGCGTTATTTACATTTGTGTATTTTTTTAAACTGGTTCAGCAACTTAATCCCGGTAGATAAAGCTTTACAATAATCTACTATTATATCTTTGTGATCCCGCCATTACATTAAAATAGGTCAATTAACTTCACTACATCAAGAGGCAAGAGTTGTGTTTTTTCTGTTACTGTGGAGTAGGGAACCCAAATGATAGACAAACTACAGTCACAGCAGGTAACTGTGCAAAGCCAACCAAAACTCGTCGGTTCAACATAAACGTTTTCAAGGCAAACCAAGAATCACCCAAAGCATCCGAATAGCTGTCCAAAAATATACAAATATATTTAGACGTTCGACAATCAATAAAGTAAGTCTTGGAGCTCTAAAAAAAGTATCAATAGCCCATCCAAAGCCTGTCACAGATTGGTCTAAACAAAAGAACTCACATAACTCATATAAAGGGATGACCTCTCGAAGATTAAA
This sequence comes from Lymnaea stagnalis, assembly GCA_964033795.1. Taxonomy (NCBI): domain Eukaryota; kingdom Metazoa; phylum Mollusca; class Gastropoda; family Lymnaeidae; genus Lymnaea; species Lymnaea stagnalis. Next base: position 751,698 of record CAXITT010000160.1, on the reverse strand, counting down.
ATGTAACTTCAAAAGCATTTTAAAATGAATGTTTGCTAAAATTAACTTTAAAGTGAAGAACAGTGCATCACCAAAGTAAACGGTGATTTACCAGACTGAAGTTCCATAAAGAATATTACCTTAGGCTTCGAAGAGCTTTATTGTTTTCAATTATGCTCATTCATTTTCAATAACACATTTATTTCTGTAATAAAATGTGTGTGACATTATCTTTAATAATCGTATAATTAATTATGTCCCATTGTGGATTATTGTTAAATTAATGTAGATATTTATTAAAAATTGTGGCTTAATCTGTGTGCTAATTTGTGTGGCAACATACCAATTTTGTCTCTTTCGTTTTGTAAAGTAATTATCTGACAGCCACCAATTTTAATTATAAAAGTTATTGACATTTTGACCGCATATTACCGAAATTAATCGTACGTTAAGAGATCTTAAGCCAGATAAAACGTTGCGAAGAATGGGTCTTAAAAGAAGAAAAGAAATTAAGTTAGGTTGAAAATAAGTGTGAAGATGATATGGTCGAAAAGAAACAGCAAAACACGATCATACGGATGATTTAATTCTAACATTTCATGCGTACAAATAGCCTACCTCAATCAGTTAGAAGGGTTACATTATAAAAATATCTAGTCAAGTGGGCAGGGTTAAAAATATACAGGGATGTAGTTCCCCTAATATTTAATATGTTGATAAGAAATCGAAACCTACTTGCCCTGACTTTAGACGCATGATAATGAATATATATTTCCCCGGACATTAAAAAACTTACTCTTATATTAAGCATGACGTACACATATCGTTGATAGATTTTGAAGAAGTAAAAAACTCCACTGAATTTAAAATTGATGGACTTTCTCTAAAGGTAGCAGTGGAAATTACACAAAAAGTCTTTTGTAAAATTCAAGGGGATTAGAGAACGAGAAACTAAACCAGGGTAGACATTGTTTGAGATGAGTTTAAATGGTGTAGTGTGGACAATGATGAAGAGAAGCTGGCAAAAATTATTACTGAAAGTGATAGGATGGTTCTTGGTACTATGAAGGAAAAGAACGAATGAAATAAAACCTTATGATATTTTTACCATTATATTGTGAACCTATTTGACACTTTTGTTATTTCGAGACAGCTCCGGTAGGCAAAAATTATATTTGTAACATGTGATACTCCTTATGAGGGAAAAAATGGTGTTTGTGTTTTTAATGTCCTTCTGTTACATAGAAGAGTTTGTTATATTGGGGAAAGAAATGGTGGTAACATAATTTTTAAACATTAATAAACAAGCAGGTCTGGATATTTTTTATTTATATAACCTGGTTAGCAAAGTTCTGGACTCGCAGCTTTTCAATCATTTAAACTTGTCAAATTTTACCATTTTACGCCGGGATGAACGAGACATTACATGTGTGTTTTGTGTCTACATACACATTTTTGCAAAAGGACACATTTGTCTTGATTACACGTTAGCTTTGTAGAGAAAATATGTATTTTTTTCTGTGGTTGCTGAGTAGGAAATCTAACTCATAGACAATTTACAATCATAGACTACATTGTTTTTTTAATATATTTATATAGCTACAAAATGACACAAATAATCTTAAACGTGTAAAAATGGCAAATAGTTTCAAAAATTATCTTAATTCACAATATAATGACGTTTCCTATCTTGAAGTTTGATGAAAGATTTAGCATTTCAGAAAATCCAAATGAAATATATTTTGTGAGAAAAGATTTTGACAACACAACTAAAAATTATGTTCCTACATAAATCTCTGACAAATATATCTGGAAGTATTTTCAATTACAATTAGATTAATAAATATTGGTAGGGAGAAATTCTTTGGACGGCGAAGCGTTGAAACTTTAGAAATGGCAAGTATTCCTTTGGAACTTTTTTGAGGCACTTCAAACTATCTTTTACAGAACGTACTTTATGGATTTTTGGTGCAATGAAAATAAGGTTACCCAGTGTTATGTGGTACACTTTTCGCCGTGCGTGAAAATTCTTTTTCCCGCATTAGACTCCTAGCAGACAGTAACGTTTGTTGTGGGCGTGGTTAAATCCCTTTGATGTATCTTGTTTATTACCGACATCCAATTAAACATTGTTAGTTCGTCTACTAGTATCTTATGGAACGTTCTTGATTGTATTAGAAAAGTAAGGGCGTTTCTAGACGCGTCAGTAGACCCACATATAATAATGATCGACAGGCACAGACGAAGAAGAGTTTGATATATATATTTTTTTTAACTTCACGTGACCTTTATTATTTGTTTTATACTTATACGAGTTGATTCGCATTGATCATTCATCATTATTCATTGGCACATTGTACTAACTGTGTTAACTGTGTACCGGTACAAGATCTACCATACTGTAAGTTAATTATTTGAAATTATATTTCTTTTGTCATTGTATAATTGCTAAATTAAATCTGGGTGGCTGAGTGGTCTAAACTGAGCAAATATTAAGTTGGTGGCCTGGAGTTCAATTCCAGCCAGAACCCAGTCAAGCAAAAACATCACCAGGGTGGATGTGGCTCGTGGATGGCCTGGATTCATAAGAGAAGGGAAACTCTGAAATCAAACCCGGAGATGGAAAGGCGGATAAAATTGATACAATGAAACATTCCGACAACTCCTATTACGTCACTGGTGCCAAGCTGCATCATCATATGATAATCCCAGGCCATGTGGATTTCGTCATCCGATGCCCATTCCTTCGTCACATTTTGCCAGCAAAATCAAAAAAAATCTTATTAATTTAAATTGTTACAGTTTTAGGGTCGTATTTTTGTTATTTTATTTGTCAATGGTATTATCCTTTCTTTGGCACTGTTTGAACGAGCCATCAATTTAAAATAGGAGATTAATTTCTCACAAGAGAAGCCAATGCATAACACCCAGTTTACGTGGAAGAGATGCAAATCGAACAATTTTAATGACCCTTGTCACAAACTGTGTGAAGTTGGCTTTTCAAAAGTAAATATTGAATCCTTTTGAAAAGAGAACAATATCTCAGTATAACGTTATCAACTTTTCATTATAACCAAAAATTATATTTAGCATGAAACTTGACAATTTTTTTGAATACATTGATTATGATGCGTCTTTTTTGTCTATACAACTTTTGCAAAAGTAAATGTTTCTTTTTTATAATATACTAAATATAGACCGCCAAACATTGGCGACAGCAATGCGTGAACTACCCATCTAAGTTACTTGAAAAAAACGTGAAGTCAAGTTACGCACTTTTAAGAATGCCAATTTTGCTACACCCCTTACCCCCCTCCACCTTTTTCATGATACGTCACGGCACACTTTATATTTCACGCCGCCCCGCGGCTTAGCATACGCCGCGAGCTTGGCTTCCAAGCAAGGGTGGTCCTGGAGGGGGCGGTAGCGCATGTCACGAGACCAACGATGAGCAGACAAGGCGAGGGAGTGCAGGGTTTGCCTGCGACTTTTTCGCGTGTGATCTTGTTTGCCCTACTTCTGTTGATTTATATATATAGATGGATTTGTAAGGACCTTTAAACCAGTTCTGTTTTACATATAATCCAGTATAAAGGATGAAAACAAATGTATGTTGGAAAGCATACTTATAAAAATACATGATCACAGAGAAAATGTTCGGTAAGGCTGCCCTAGACAAAATGTATAATAAACTACTTATAAAATGTTGATTTTTAGATTGAATATAATTTGAATTATGTGATTTGTTTATCAATTTTTTAAATTAAAAATGATTAAATTCAAATTACCTGTTATTGTCGGATACATGTGTACGTCGCTTAATATTTGCCTCGAAACTCCATATCTTAAAGCTACGCGGAATCTTGCTCGATCGTAGTCTTTTGATGCCTTCTGTTTAAGAGTACATAAGGTAACGTTATCTCTTCTGGAGTTACAGTTGAATAGATGACTGTCAGACGATTGTTCTTGTATATCAAAATGTGATAGCTGCAGAAAAATGCACAATTAATTAAAGAAATGATGTGTTTATTTTGAAAAAATAACTTTGAAAAATAAATTGGATTCATGTTTTTATTATTATTATTTTTTTAATTTGTGTTAAATAAATTTCAAGTTGTATTTTATATTCAAAGATTCCATTTTGTTTTATTTGAGACTCTTTGTAAAGATAAAATCAATTGAAAATGAACAATTTAAATCACCAATGTGTCTAATTTACATTATAATATTTTACAGCATTTTAGATTGATAGCCAATTTAAAAATCATTTAGAAATGTATTTTTAAGTATCTCTCAAATACACAAATCTCACTTACAAGCCTAACGAATTAAATTTATGCTGGAAAAAAATCTAAAATAATACCAAACGTATCTTACGAAAACAGAAACGTAAGATGGTAAAAATTCAGTTAAAGAAATGTTCAAGGTAATTTTCTATTTCTAAAGGCATACGTTCAACAAAATTTATTACAAAGCAATACCTAATGATAAAAGAAGTAGTTATTTGAAAATAGCCTTGATTTAAACTTAATTCTAAAGGAATTATATTTCCGCAAAAAATATACACGATAACTTGAATAATAGTTTATACTATTTAATATAATGAGATAAACGTTGCTAGGTGTCAAAGTCTCATAAAAGAAGGTTTCTAAGTGATATCTTTAGGTTTAAATGTTATGCATTTTAAGTACTTTAAAAGTAGCTTTGCGGCCCAACACTTACATTTATTTATACAATTTTGCTCTTTTACGTTAAAAAATAAAGTGTGTTTCTTTTAAGTGGTAAAATTGTAGACAATACAAATATAAAACTTCATAGCTTACAGGAAAAAACTTAGCATCCTGTTTTTTTTGAACTTGAAATTCCAATGTTTTAAATGTAGTATTTTTAAATAACTCCACTTGACATTTTGACATAAATGTATCAAGATTATTGATTAGACCATAGGTGCACTTTGTTTCACTGTCTTCTTGGCTGTAGTCAGACACACTTATTTCTTGGTTTTGTATGTTACCTGAGTGGAAAGAACAAAACACATTCTATATAAAATAGATTTAATCAATTAGTCTATTATATAATATATACATATTTATTAAATTTACCTGCACATGAGTGCGCATTGGGATTGACGATGCGGTTCTGAAATTTAATTTATTTTCTTTCTACTTTTATACAGGGGAGCCTTGCAAAAGAGTTTTGTTCTCATGTGTTAATTATGGAAGACAAACGATTGGTATACCAGGAAGGTAATCAATCATAAGGTAGCTTGCAAATTATCTTATGTATTAATGCTTTTCAAAATAAAATGAATTTCTATTTCTAGTATCCCTATGTTAAAACAATTAAAGAAAGAAAGAAAATAAAGAAATATATATATATATATTATGTATATATATATATGTATATATATATATATACATAATATATATATATATAGATATAGATTCACTGCCGAAATGGGAAAACACATGATTGAACTCCAACAAAACAATAACGCTATACTAGTATCAGGAAAGACTGCTACAGGAACGATTTCGAGTCTGTCAGCGAGAAATTTTAATCACAGCATTCTTAAAATGAGGTGCGTATTAGTATTATACGCCGATAAATACGTATATTGTTTACATATACTTAATATACTTTTGACTTTTCAAACAAATAATATATTAATTCAATACACCATAAAACAAGTTGATATTTTATTATAACGATGTAAAATAAATAAATGGTTGATATAAATCATATAAACGTATATATTCTTTACGCAGTGAGATTATATGTACGAATGATTCAGTCAAAATAAGTAGGATAACTATCGAGACGCAATTAATAAAAAAAATGTTGCAACCAACAATTGCATAGGCCTACATATCTGACAACCGTTTTTCTGGTCATCATTTCTATGCTAATTTATAATTTAGTATCTTTACAAAATAAATAAAACTATTTGAAAACTTACATAACATCTAAACTGACTGTTTGAGTCAGGGGTCTTAAACTTGCAGCCTGCGGGCCATTGGAGGCCCGCAAAACAATATTTTGAGGCCGGATAACTGACAGCAAAGGTTAGTGTTAATGCGGCCCGCTGTTTTCCCAATTCTCATATCTATAACGTGACACTCCAAGAAGGTTTAAGTTCGAATCTTACCGACTAGTCTAATTCTTATTTTTTATTATGATTGTAAATGTTTGGACGTTCATTATAGTGGTAAAATTTCGTTTTAATTTAAAATCAGAACGTTTTTATTTTATAGCATTTTATGAGAAAAACATGACCAAAGGGTGGTTTTGAGAAAACACTCTTCGAATGTTATAATATATATATGTGCATATATTTATATATATAAATCAACATATTAAAAAGTGGGTAATGCACAACCATAATTATGTAAATCGTAGCAATCTAACACAATAGCTATTCTCTCGCAACAATAATTCATAACTAATGCCCTTCTGTTTCAACACGTTTTTTAAAGTGTTAAAGTCGCTAGTGGGAATAACCGTATTTTTTTTTATTATATGCTTGCTCGTCAAGGTTTCTCAAAGCTCATTATTTGAATAGCATTTATTAGCTGATTTTAGACAACTGGGAATTTTACTTTCTTACAAAGGATATGACTTCGCTAACAATGATACGCAAAGTGATGGCCGGGTCTAAATGTAGAATTTGGGCGTGGCGTAATGCCGACTGAGTCTACTTGCGGAGATTAGGGGTGAAGCGGTGCACACTATTCGCATTTTAATTTCATTTTAGTTAGTTCCAAAAATAAGGCCAACAAAAGTGTGTGTCGTGATTTGTTATTGTTTTACACAAAATTAATGTAGATTTAGTTGATGTTTTTAAAAAGTGTATAAAAATGTTTGTTGATTCAATATCAGACAAAAGGTCATTGTTATCAACCGTCTTTTTTCAACGCTAGCGCAAAACTAGCTTTGGTGAGATAAGACTGAAATAATCATGAAGGCCAACATATAAAATTGTATTTTAATGTATCGAGCAGTATATATTTCATGCTTCAGAAAGTATTTCAAGTTTTGGGAAAAAACTCTTTGACTACTGCAGCCTCATATTATTATATTGGTTTCTTAGACACTCAAATAGCAAAGTTTTGTTATACATGATTCGGGAGTGTTACCAAGTGGAGGGACATATACTTTATCACACTGTGCACATGCATTTTTGTGACAACCGACCACAGGCTTGTGTTTCTCAAAACTTGCTGTAGAGACAAAGTTCGGCAATGAACACAGACAATTTTAGGAGAAGTTGGAGACGGACAACGGTTTGTTAAAGACTGGGACATTCCATCGTGCCTTACATGCATCGAGAAAGTTGCGGTGAACAAGATGCACAACATCATTTAACTAGACATGCTGAGGAGTGGGCTTAATACCAGGGGGATGAGAGAGACTGGGGTTACTAAATCTAAAACAAGTCCACTGAGGTAGCAAGATTTTTTCAAGAAAGCAAAAAAAGAAAGTGATGCAGCAGTTAAAGCTAGTTACGTGCTGAGTGAGTCGATTGAAAGTCATTCAAAGAAGGAGAGTTCATAAAAGATTGAATGTTACAAGTATTGTTTGTCCGAAAAAATAAAAGGTCAGATTATCAACATCAGCCTTTCAGAAAAAAGTGGCAGAATGCATTTCTGACCTGTCAGGTAACATTTAAGATCAATTGTGTGAGAAGAGTAAACATATTCATGCTTACTCAGTCACTCTTGATGAGAGCATAAACGTTACTGACACTGCACAGTTCGAAACATATTTCCTTGATGTTGATTACAATTTTGAATTGATGGAGGATGTGTTCAAAGTAATTCCAAAGCATGGCCAGACCATACTCAGGAGATATTCCGCCAGCTGTGTGATGCCATTGTGAATACCGGTTTACCGTGGACAAAATAACCGACCGACAGGCCTCCCTCAATGACTGGGAAAATAAATGGACTCGTGGCACAGGTTAAAAGAAAATTGGAAGAGGAGGGTGTGGAAACGGCCGTTGCTCTACACTGAATCTTCCATCAAAGGCCCTCTGCTGCAATTGCCTGTAGTTTGACAATGTTATGTCTGACGTGAAATGCATCAACCATATCAGATCCAGGGGCTTAAACCACTGGAAGTTCCGCACCTTTTTAGAGTTAATAAGAGGATGCTATCTACTTCAACGAGGCATTTTGGCTTAGTAAGGAAACGTCATGAACAGGTTTTTTTAAGTTGATTGGGAAAACCATAGCCTTCATGGAGAAGGATGGGTAGGCTGTTCCTATAATAAGTGATCCCAAGTGGCTCATGGACTTGGCTTTTCTTGGTGACATTACACAGGTGCTGAATGTTTTGAACAAAATGTTACAAAATGCCCGGGGCAGCTTGTCAGTGTTGCCTATAGCAATATCAGGACATTCTGCACACAACATGTGTTATGGAAAGCACATCTTTCTCAAAAAAACCTCTGCCATATCCGAACATGCAAAGTACTCATGGACTCCGGCACACAATTTAGTAGTAAGTATACTGATGGCATTGAAAAGCTACACAAATAATTTGATCACACGTTTAGATGCTGCAGGCCAAAGACTAAATTGAAATCAAAATATTAGTTAAAAATGTCACACCAAGCATTGTTACATTCGTGTCAGAAGTGGTTAACTTGGTCTGTTATAGTTTCCAGACTTTTTACATTTTATGTGACCCTTTTCCCTTCAATGTGAAAGATACCCCATTGCGCTTAAAATGTAGCTGATTTTAAATTCAAGGCTAAGTTTTGGGTGGTAAACCTTATACAATTTATGAGAGCATTGCCCTCCACCTCTTCTGAGATTTCCAGGTTTTTCAAGCGGATCATGTGCCTTGTTTGGAGTAATTATTCATGTGAAATACTCTTTTCCACTATGAACTTTAACAAGTCAAAGTTCAGGGCCAAACTTACTGATGAGCATCTTCAATCTATACTGAGTGTCTCAGAGGCTTCCTTACTTTAGCCAAATGTTGCTCAGCTATGTAAAAATAAGCACTTTCAAGTATCTGGCAACAAGGTGTGGGAGAAAGTGAGTGAAGCCTATTTCTTGAGAAAACCTACTGTTTTTATTTGTTATTAATATAAATGTTAAGCAGATTGTAACAAGTGTAATTTATTGAATTTATCATCGGTTTGTGTGGAGTACTTGCGACCCAGTCTCACTCATACTCTACCTGCTGCGTCCCCCGAATAATCTGAGTTTGAGACCCCTGGTTTAGGTAAATATATCCACGAATATACTTACAAAATCTTGTAAAAATCCATAAAATTACAAGGATGTTCATTTTAATTCAGTGCTGGGTACTTTAAATTATTAAAACTGCTCAGATGTTGATTACTCTGTAAAAATGAACACAAAAAATATTAAAAGTATATTAATAATTTTTATTGAGACTAGATTAATAAAAACGAATAACGAATTCAAATTAAGAGAACATTTTTGTAAAAAAAAATTACACATTGTTAAACACAAAACATAAATCTAGAATATGAAGATTATATTGTGCAAAGAAAGGTGATGAAGATTTGTCAAGGGTCCTCATGAACATAATATTTGCTTTAATTGACGAATGAAAGAGAATATGCATTAAAAGTATCTATAGTTTGGAGGGGGGAAAATGAGGTCGAAGCAATTGATATCAATGTTTATAAAGTATAGAATTTACAGAATGCGAAAACACTTGTGACGATTGATCATGCCAAGATCGATCTTCAGTCAAGTAAAGTAAGCTTTTTTCGAGGTTCATGTTTTGTATCTGTTCCTGCTTTCCGTGAATTACGACAGTGCTCACAGGATATTTTACATGTCTTATAAATGTAAGGATTATGATACTATTTGCAAACAACTTAGCAGTTTTAACACTATTAACGAAAATGTGTTAAACATAACAGTTAGGATTTAACATACTGTTTTTTTTTAAAAAAGCATACTTATTTCGTTACTCCAAAATTAAAAAAAAAATGGAGGTTAGAATTTACTTCTATGTTTTGAAAACGAATTGTGACTTTTTTATTATTCAATGACATCAAAAAGCGTCTGAAGAGCAATTGTCTTTTAGTATAACCCCTGGTTAGTGGCAAGTTTCATCGATAGTATAAAATGTAGTTAAAATTGAATAATGCATCAAGTATGCTTTTAATTAAATCGGCAATCCAGATGGAAACGACGAATACAATCACTTCAATTTTGTTTTTAAAAAGATAAATTACCAAAAATCATTGATGAATGAGGAGACCAACGTTGATATTTCTGATGGTCCTCAGATAAATAAAACGATACACATTTAATCTTCTCATGTTTATAGTGAACCTTAAGCCTGATATTTAATGTTTTTATTTTGTGAAAAGAGTTTATGCTTTTAAATGTAAACAACTTAATAAGGACATTATATTTTTAAGCAAATAAAAAGGTAAACGATTTCACAATGATATATATGTACATGACTGCTTAACATCATAAAGCAGTTCCACGACAACATGCAGGGCACAGTGTGCTATAACGGTGCCACCTCAGAAGCTTTTCCAGTGAGTAGTGAAGTAAAGAAAGGTTGGGTGCTGGCTCCTACTTTATTTGCAATCTTTTTCTCCATCCTACTCCAGTATGCCTTTCAGAACAACAGCGAGGGGATATGCATGCACACTAGAGATGACGGCAAAATTATTCAACATTGTCCGCCTTAGAGCTAAGGCTAAAACAAGAAAGGTCTTGATGCGGGAGTTCTTGTTTGCGGACGATGCCGCTTTGGTATCTCAACCAGATAATAATAATAATAAAGTTCATTTCAAAAACACGCTTCATCCCCAAAGGCTCGAAGCGCGGTACAAAGTCAACAAAAAAACAAATCTATAGTTTACCACATTTAAAACAAACGCAACACGACAAAAACTAAGTACAAGCATACAATGGCAAAGTCTTTCTAGCCATTTCAACCATAAGCAACACAGCCATTATGCATTAACTGGAAAATAATGTTGACAATCATCCCAGAAGGTGTTTGCGAAATAGATGTGTCTTTAAATCGGTTTTAAAGGACTCCAGTGTCTGTTTGTTTCTGAGAACTACAGGAAGGGCGTTCCTAATTGTTGGACCAGCAAATGCGAAAGTGCGCTTTCCGTAAGTCTCAAGCCAAACACGTGGTGTTGAGAGTTTGCCACTATCGGATTAGCGGAGTTGTCTAGTGGGTACATAAGGCGTCAGCAGCTCTTTCAGATAGGACGGAGCCAAGTCATGCAAGCAGAGGTAGCACAAAGTTGCGATTTTGTACTCTATGCGAGCACGCACCGGCATCCAATGCAACTCTCTCAGAAGTGTTTTAGCATGGTCGAACTTGCGAACATGTGGTATTGCATGTCAAACTGCTTGATCTCTGCACCCAGGGGCTGAATGTACATCGTAAAAGCATCGGGCCTAGGACCGAGCCCTGGGGTACTCCGAATTTTATATTAGATTTCTTCGAGGCCAAGCCGTTTGAAATAACTGACTGGATCCAATTAGTCAGATACGATCGGAACCAACACAGGACGGTATCAGTGAGAATGTTTTTTGCAGACGCTGGAGCAGTATGCCGTGGTCGAGCGTATCGAAAGCTGCCGATAAATCGAGTAAAGACAAAATCGATACCTGGCCGTCATCACAAGAAGACAGAAGGTCGTTTACGACGCGTAACAGGGCTGTCTGAGTAGAGTGATTCACCCTGTATGCTGACTGGAATGGTTCAAACAAGTCAAACTGAGAGAGGTGATCCAGGAGTTGGCGGAGAACGACTTTTTCTAAGATTTTAGAAATAAATGGTAGATTTGAGATGGGGCGATAATTTTCCATGACATTTGGGTCAAGATTTTAGTCTTTTAAAGTGGTGTGACGATCGCCTCTTTTAAATATGATGGAACAATACCAGTAGCTAAGGACTGATTTATGATACAGGTGATGATGGGGAACATTTCATCCAGACATTCATAAATGAGCCCTGCTGGAAGAGTGTCAAGCGTACATGATTTTCTTGTGGTATCAGCGAGGATTTTCCTCACATTCGAGTCACTGAACTCAACAAATTCACCCATAGAAGAGCCATTGAAGAGTGAGAATTCTAGAGCAGTATTGATGCAACTGTCAAGTTTCGTCCTGATCTTCTTAGCTTTTGTAATAAAGTAGTCATTTAGAGCGTCTGAGAGCTTTTCTACAGCAATGTTATTTGGCAGAGATGAAGACTTGTTTTTACTGGTCAGCTGACCCACAATGCGAAATAAGTCCTTGCTTGAAATGCTGGCTTTAATCTGATGGCTAACATGCTCAGTCCTAGCTGCAAGGACCAACTTTTTGTTTTTTCCTTTGGTCAACAAAGTTTTTTCGGTTCACGGTCAAACCCGACTTCCGCCATTAAGCCTTCTGCTCGTCGCTGCTTCTGCTTCGCTTCCTTTATTTCAGGCGTGAGCCATGGGGTGGAAGGGCGGTCCGCAACGTGCCGTGTGGACAGTGGTGCATGTTTGTCTAAAATGACTCGGAGGCCACTGTTGTAGGATGTAGCTGGGTCCTTTTCACTGCACCTGAGGGCGGCGACGTTGTATCTGAAGGTCACTAGATCAATTTTTCGCTGGTCACGAGGTGTGATTGTGCGCAGAGGGCACCCTGGCTTCTTCAAGTCAAGGTCAAAGAATATGGGAAAGTGATCAGAGATCATTTTATCTTCAATAAGGAGGATGCGGATGACGGCTGCGTGGTCCCCTCTGACAACTAGCCAATCCAGGATGTGACCCCTCTTCTGTGTCGGGACACTGACAAGCTGGATCATACTATGTGTGTCAAGAGCTGATTTCAGAGTCTTCACATAGCTGTCAGTGGTGGAATCAAAGTGGCAATTGGTATCACCTATTATTATGACGTTGCTATTTGTAGAGGCGTACGTGTCTAGGAGTTTTATGAACTCAGCAGTAAACTGGGAGGCCTTCAACTTATTTCGTTTATTGAGAGGTGGCCTGTATATGCACAGAATCGTAATCGCTTGGTCACAATAATTTAAGTTGCATCTTGCACATCTCAAATGAAACAAACTGGTCTGATTTTGAGAACACCAAACTATTCTTGAGGGAGCTCCTGTAAAGAACAGCAATACCCCCACGACCACGAGACATCCTTGGGCAGGAATGAAGGAGGTAGTCCGGAGGTGTAATTTCTTGCAGCTTGACCTCATCTCCGACCTGCTTAAACCACGTCTCCGTAATAAGTATATAGTACTGGCCTAGTGCCATTCCAACTTATTATTGCAGGACCTATTATAGGTAATACTATTTTTGGCCATCTAATCATATATTTTTTTTTTTTGAAAATTATTATTCTTAAATTAAAATATTTTTTTTTTTTTTAAATTCTAGTGCCATTCCAACTTATTATTGCAGGACCTATTATAGGTAATACTATTTTTGGCCATTTAATCATATTTTTTTTTTTTTTGAAAATTATTATTCTTAAATTAAAATATTTTTTTTTTTTTTAAATATCCACTTACCTTTGGTATTGAAATATCCTGTAGTCACTTACAAATTCTAACATTCCACAAGAAACGTAATATATAATCCTCAGTATTCTCCAAGAAATAACACTAGTTCTGATACAATAATTGCTTCGTAGTGTTATTAGTGTGGAGACTTTAATCTCTGTTTAAATTAAATGTATGGCTCTTTGTGAAACAGTAGGCCTACATGGCAAAAGACAAAATATATGTTAAAAGCAATTGCAAGAATACGATACGCAAACCAGGGCTAATTACAATTATAAGTTTCATTAAGTTAATTCTACATTACAAAATTAAAAGAAATATAATTAAAGTTACTGAGTTACAGAATAATGTTTTTCCTGTACCAGTACAAAATTGAATAAACACAATGTGCGAAAAGGGTGCATTTGTGAAAAGGAATCTACACAAACATCGTAAACATATCGCTGTCTGCTATAGAAAAACAAATGCATACGCTCAAAATAACTCTCGTCTCTGTGGTTTAATTCATCGGCTTTTTTTCTCCTTTGAGAATAGAATACGTATTGTAATCATGTCTAAAATCTTTTAAAAATGTCTAAAATGTTCTAAGAATTAACAAACTATTGTTTGTAGCAAATTATAGCCGAGGTTAAAGGGAAGACTATAATTAGTAAGCCACAAGCTACTAATAGCGCAACTGAACTGGTGTCTGATAGATTTCACAGTACTTGGAAATATGACGTAAACACATTGTCTACATAACAGTAATCCAAGAATTTTCTTTCATATAAGCTTGTACATACTTTAGCAAACTACTACTGCTTATTTTAATTCCTATCAAACATCCAAAGTTGATACATGTTTAATGGAGTCGCTTAGTCACTTCCTTATTACTTCCTTGTTTGGTCACGTGATGTGAGTAAGCTATCACTAGGCTGCTACACACAACAAAAGATACTTCTTCTTCTTCTTCTTATATTTGAGGGGCCCACGATCAATTTGTTGATCCTTCTGGCTCCTGGTTTTAATTCAGAGTTTGCCTTCTCTTACATGGGTTGCCGTCCAAGGCCAACGAGTCCCATCCACCCAGGATGGCTTTGATGGGGATTGAACTCCGGACCAACGGCTAATTGGTTTGAGACAGTTTAGACCGCTCGGCCACCCAGCACCCAGCATTTCACCAGTGCTTCCCCAATGTCATATTAATTATAAATTTTACCTTTCGTAATATTATGGAATGCAAGCGTTTTTTAAATGAAATACATAAATGTGACAATAAATATACGTCATTTATGATTAAAGGAAGAAAGTTATTTCAAGAAAAATTTGTGAGCGATATTCGATGGGAACTATCAAAACTATTATCGGCCGGATGTTGTTGAGCTCCGTGCGTGCTCATGACGTCATTTGCGTTTTTATTCAATATTGATGCAGGAGCCATTCCCCTTTGTTTATTTTATTGTTAATTTTCATTGGACGAAATGTAGTGTAGTTGTAGTGTGTATCGGGCTACTGTTGTCAAGCACTAGTGTGCTGTATACAGTATACCGGAAATCTTACTCGTTTTTACTCACATCACGTGACAAAATAATTGACTAAGCGACTCCCATTGTGAAACAATTTTACAAACTTCAAAAAAGAACAAACTATTGTTTTTGATCATATTCAAATCTGACTAAATAAACATATATAGAAAATGTTAAAATAAAAAGAATAATCGTCATTTTTAAATAAATGAATTAAATAAACCCAGTATTATTTTTTTATACCATAAATGTTAAACAATTCCACATAAAATTTGAAATTAATATCTAAAGAATGTTATTATTATTATTAAATTAGGGAAATTTATAAAAAAAGATTAGGGAGTTAACTTAAATAAGTGACGAGTCAGAAGATTTTTTATTAATTTTAATAAGTAAAATTATTAAGTTTGAAAATATTTTTTGCGGAATAATAACAAAAACTAAAATTGTTTTTGTATCTCTGTTTAGAAGAACTCATACGTAACTGTTTTCTCAGTAAATATAATATTTTTGTATCATTTTATAGCAAAGTTATAGGCATAAAAACAATACCAATATGAGGTTCACGAAATGTGGAGTAAAATCCCATTTTGAACAAGTGTTTTTGAAGTCCTTACTAAAAAAATACTTTTGAACCACTTAAGCTACAAACTTAATCTTAGTGTTTTTGTGTTTTTGTAAACCAGTCCATGGGCTCTATACAGACGCAGTGTTTTTATATTTTAAAAATATTTATTAATTTTCCTCAAAGTGCCTAATACCCCTCTGAAACATAGAAGCAAGAATGATCAATTCATTGATCGTGGGCCCTCAAAATAAAGAAGAAGAAGGTGTGTTGCCACGAAAGGGTTAAATTCATCATTGACTTTAAACTTGTCTTAATGTCTACATTTTAACTTTTAACTTACCCAGATCACATTAAGATGAATAAATTCGATTCATTTAACATCATTTATAGGATTGACAAGACAAATACTTATGTTTTAAAAAACGTTTTGTTGAAGTAATTTTGGTAACATGGCGGACAAGCCATTAAATGGAAACTGGTAATCATAAAAGATTTGGGAATTACCGAAATGATATGTACATATTTATGATGCAATAGTTTAATACTAAAGTGATTTCGAATTTTATCTCTGTATTTATTTCATGCAATTTTTTTGTATTCCTCTTTTCTAATACTGTCTTAAAAGTGGGGGTTGGGTGTGAGGAGGTGTGTTCATTGGACTTAAATATATTCTTGAATTATTGTCTGTAAACGGTTGAAGGGATTTGGAGAGGGTTCTCCAATCCCCATGAATAATTATGAAATTTAGACGTACCTTGAAATGGCGAAATTGTTAAATTTGATTGCATACGGGTACTTCTATTAACAAGGAAGTAAAAATAAGACTTCGCGATTGTCGGCCTTTCTCACCATGGACGTATGAAGCAATGGCAAGTTTTTTTTTTTATTTTTGATTTACAAAAATAGCTAATTGTTGTAATTTGATTAAAGCTTTTTATTATGTTAAATATTTCAAAAGTTATATATATATATATATATATATATATATATATATATATATATATATATAGATATATATATATATTTATATTATATATGTATATATATATATATATATATATATCTATATATATTTTTTTTTTTTTATTTTTTATTTATAAAAATAGATATTTGTTGTATTTTTATTAAAGATTTTTATTATGTTAAATATATAAAAAATTATATATATATATATATATATATATATATATATATATATATATATATATACATATATACATATATATATTATATACATATATATTTATATATATATATATATGTATATATATTTATATATTGATATACACACATGTATACATACATTCATTTGCATTCAAAATGTCAACAACAAAATACTCAATTAATCATGATACCCAACACGTTCACTAAACAAAAAAGCACACCGTATCATGAAATAAAAAATGCGAAACAAATTAACAGCGAAACCATAATTTCAGCCTTCGGTCATTTTAGGTCACTTAAGATAATTATGATAAATTAAAAACACCAACTTGTCAGCGCACGGCAAGTGCATCAGAATAAATGCCTTGAAAAATTTCAACTTTATAGGCTCTGGTCTTTCTTTATAACTCGTGATCCATCAATGAGTTTGCTTTATTACGCTATGTAATCGCTGTGTGTTGCTTGACAGGGAATTACCGAAATGACATAGCTAAGCCGGAAATACTGATAAATAAAACTAATATTATATACTGGAATAAATGTACCGAAGTTATCGGGATAATAATGGTAGGTCCTTTTCGATAATTTCTAACTGCTATTGCAAAAACTCATCCCCATTCATAACTTTTAAAATGTAATGATTTTTACGTTTTTAACATCATTAAGTTTTGAGAAGTGTTTATCTGCTATATATGATACGCGTACCCTTACACACTTCCACGCTCCTAAACCATTTTCCCCCTCTAAACATGGCCTTAAATTACCCAGTCTAAATTATCACGAAGTATATCACTTTTGTCACTAAAGAAGTTAATTGAGGGACAATTACTACGCTAGAGAAATACATTAGATTTACCTATTCTACTGCCCTTGAATTACAACTTTTTTTCTCTAAAAATAATAAAAAAAAAATAATAATAATCTTAAATTTACAATAAATATATTTTGTATTACAGGAATTCGATATATATTGATATTCATCATAAATGTTAACACATTTTTCCCTTTTTAAAAAAAAAATTATATTATATTATCAGAAAGTCGAGGAAAAAAAATTCTAGTGTGTAAAATGATTGAGTGTTGATATTCATGGATATATGAATGTACCCAAGATGTGTTAACGCCATTGATTTTCTTAATTATTAAACATAAGTTTATTTGTAAACACAGAATTTATTTTTCACAATGTGATACCATAGGATTTAAATATATTGTCATTCACGTAAAAATGTAAACATCCCTTTTCCTATCTCACATATGTATGTACCCAAGAAGGTTAATTATTAATCAAATTAATTCCTTTATTTTAAGACGTATGTTTTATTGCCCTCAGCAAAATGAACATACCAATATTTGTAAAAAGAGAATGTAACAACTTATTTTTTGACAAATGTAATACAATAGGAGTTAACTCTGTTTTCTTCCGCTTAACAATTTACAGATCTTATTTCCTACCTCCGACATGTATTTACCCAAGAAAATTCATTATTTATCAAATTCAATCCTTTATTTTGAGACTTATCTTGTGCTGTCTTGGAAAAAATGAATATACCCATACCATTAGCATTTAAATATATTGTCATCCATTTAAAAATGTACACATCCTTTTTCCTAGCTCCAATAAGTATGTACCAAGGAAGGTTAATTAATAATCAAATTAATTATTTTCTTTTTCAAAGTATCTTGCATTGCCTTGGGCAAAATGAACAGACACATATTTGTAACAAGAGAATGCAACATCTCTTTTTTCACAAATGTAATAACATATAATTTAAATATCTATTGTATTCCACTTTAAAATGTACACATCATATTTTCTACCTCCGATATGAATGTACCCAAGAATGAAAATTATTTATCAAATTCATTCCTTTATTTTGAGACGTATCTTGTGCTGCCTGGGACAAACTGACCAACCCCTCCCTCGCCCAGATTTAAATAAATTTAGAAAAAATCCCACCGGATTGTAGTCCCTTCCATAGCAAAACTAACATATTTTGTACTTTATTTGGATCGTTCTTATTTGTAGGAGGCATAAGTGGATTAGTGAATGCTATTTAGATATGGAGTTGCGCTGCACTGATTGACTTAAACCGCATTTTCTTATTAGAATTATATTTAAAGGTTAGTTTTTATTACGTTATAAATTTAATAAAATAAATTTTTTGGAAACAAAAAAGGCAAAACTTTTTAAATTTAAAAAATATAGAAAGCTAAAATGTGTGTGTGTTTTATTAACAATTTTAATAGCAATCTATTGTATTTATTAATTTTACTGTTAAGAAAGGAAAATATATTATCAGTTTTGTCACGCGCAGTTATTAAATTTAAAGAAACCTAAGAATTTTTGCGAAATAGGCCATCGCGCTATGACGTCATTTGCTTGATTATTTAGAACAAATTAATGTTAATTTTATTTCGCATTATTATCCACGCACTAAAAGGCGCACTAAAAACGACTGATGCTTGTGTTTTCCCGATAAGTGTGATTAAGGTGTAACTCTTTGATCATGATTTTTTAAATTTAAAAAAAGAATTCAAAACTTTAAAATACATAAAAAGACTTAAATAGTTCCTTTGTTGATACTTCAAATGTATTTATAATTTATAATAATATAACTTTAACTTTTAATAAAATAAAAGTGTATTTCAAATTTTTTTTTCGCCTTTAAATTTAATTGACTTCAGTAAAACAATAGAAAATCACTATGATTGTTTTTAGGAATCCGAACGTACTTAAATCGTATTGGCTCTATAATATATATATTATATATATATATATATATATATATGTATGTTTTATATATTACAATATAGCTTCTCTTTTTTCTGTACAATATTTCAACTTAAATTACACTTTTGACGTGTTCTAAAACATTTAAAGATTATTTAGACATATATTTCCATTAATGTTCTGAAAAGTTACCTCCTATTCATATGATTATTTTATTTTAATTGGCTTGAAAAGGTTACATTTAAACGCGTTGTTTCTTTTTTTAAATTTTAATTTATTGGAAAAACAAGATAATTATTACATTTTGAAAAAAAAATTGTTCAAGGAATAACAAGTTTTAAATTTGTGTTTGTCTCTCTTCCCATCATACCTAATTATGCAAGTGACTTGCATTAAGTTTTACAATTATCGTAATACATATGTTTTGATAATGATATGAAGCAAATTAGTGTCTTAAAATACAAATATTTAAAATTATAGAAAATATATAGTATATCTATGCAAAATTTTAGATGTTTAGACGAATTTCTGTATGTAAGGTCTATTGCAGGAAAAAAATTAAACCAAAAAGACAACCTCATGCTCTCATTAAGTATACAAAGAAACTAATTTATTGTTTAAAAGTATAGAATCAAAATATGTCAAAAATTAAAACATCAATTTAAATATAATCCGTTAAATGTAAATATTAATTTGACTTATTCATAACGGGTTTACTTTAATTTATGTCAAATCTTTGTTCTTCTGGATTGGTTAATTAGTTATGTTCTTTCACACATTGAAATATGTCGTACTAATATTGAATAAACTCAGTCCAACAATACATAAATTTAACTTTAATATCTTATAATTAAAACAGGCTGTAATGGGTTATGGCTTCTGGCCCTCTCAACCAATGTAAAGGTATACTTGTTCTTATGTGCACTTTTTTTATGGGGTCCCACAATGTAAATAGCAATGATACACCACTCACTTATATCTGACCCAAGTGTATGGGTTTAACATGTTGTTATGTATGACAATTTTTCCCAATGTTTGAACTTTGTTTCACACAACATTAGATTCCTAGCAGACAGTAGCGTTTGTTGCGGGCATGGCTTAGTCTTTGAAGTATCGTGTTTACAACCGAATTCCAATTAAACATTGTTAATATGTCTACTGGTATCTTATGGAACGTTCTTGATTGTATTAGAAAAGTAAGGGTATTTCTACATGCGTTGGTAGACCCACATATATAAGGGATTGACAGGCACAGAGAGGGGCGGAGATTGAGAGATATTTTTAACTTTACGAGACGTGTAATATTCTTTGTGTACTTATATGTGTTTATTCGCATTGATCATTCATAATTATTCATTGGCACATTATACTGTGTTAATTGTGTACCGTTACAAGATCTACCATACTGTATGTTGCTGATTTGTGATGATATTTCTTTTGTTTTGTAATTGCATTATTACTAAATTAAATCTTATTAATTTAATTGGTACTGTTTTGGGTGTCTACTTTTGTTATTTTATTTTCTATGGTGTCGTCCTTTGTTAGACACTGTTTGAACGAGCCATAAAATTAAAATAGGAGATGAATTTCTCACAAGAGAAGCCAGTGCGTAACACATGTCCTGTGCGGCGAGCTTTTTGACTGACAGGACAAGTTTTCACATATTTTGAAATATCTTTGTTCACATTCAGCGAAAAATACTCGGAAAAATTATGTATTTGTTAATGCTAACAGATACATGTCTGAAGCATGAGCTGTGTCTCAGAACATCCTACGGTATTATGCAGGTACAACTAATTTCTACTTAATCGTTCCACCAACGTTATAGTTAAATTCTCGATTAAAATGTTTTCACTTATCTCGTAAGTGATTTTTCCTTGTTTTGTGTGCTTGACACAATCATTTTCAGCTGCTTTCCAGTATTTGTTTAACCCCTTATCACTGGCTTGATCATCTGCTAAGTTTATGTTCTTTAATATTGTGCGAATTGTCATAATGGCATTATTCATAGGTCTATCAACAGCTAAATCTCTCTTAGCTTGTGCTCTGGTAACTAAATTACCGTGATGGGATGAGGATCTGTTATCATCTTCCATTAAATTTCATAACATAATCTCCGTAACTGAGCGGAAAAACCAGACATAGCACACAATTTCAATTTTGAGTTATCCCCCTTAACCAATTCACCCCATAAAATAAAGATTCAAATGACACTGAAACACTACTGCACAAATCACCTCGTTTACGGGAAATCGGGGATTGAAAATAGTGCATAGTTTGGAAGAATCAGACATGTCCAGTGAAAATGGAGTTGATATGCTTAACCAGTGGCAAGTAAGGAAAACATAAATAAATAAAGAATATAATTTAATTTTTCGACCAGGAAATTACACCCAATATTTACTGCTACTATTGTAATGTAATATAATCTTAAAGAGAAAATTAAACGGGAGAAATAAAAAGAGGTTTAGGAAACAAAGTTTTTCTATTCACACATTGGGTAAAGTAAAGATAATCACCGTGCAAGGTTTATGTGATTAGAATCAAAATGATGAACGCTTAGGCTCAGGATTAAGTTTTAATCGTTATTTTACTTTGCCAGTGTATTGTATTTCTTAGAGTAAGCTCAGCATGCTTATTGTGTTACGAAATCACGTCTTTATTAAACATTGTCTCTGATAAATGATGATTGCCCAATAAAGGCAAAAAAGAAAACAGCAGAAGAAAAAGTATGCTCGTCTCCTGCTTCATGCCATCTTTTTAATCAGACCACCGACGGCAGCGATGAGAACAATACGATGATTTACAACATATTTTGTGCTATTGAATGTAGTCCTTTCCGATTAAAGGCTGTTTAACACACTATGACTGTCTCTATGTTTTAATTGTTTTTGACAATGCAGGTCACAATCTCTTTATTCTATTTTAATGAAAATCACTACCCTTACAGTCAACTGAGTGATGGCTGATGCTAGTGCTAGTGTTTGTGTCAAAATAACATAAAATAAGCATATTTCAATTTCATCACTTTCAATATTCGTTTCAAAGAAAGTAAGAAAAACACTTAGTTTTCGTTACATCATTTCACATTTTTCGACTCATCTAAATAAGCTGTTGCACTTCATATAATACCACACGATTTGGAGATTCATTGACCTGTAAAAGTACTTGATTGGTACTCTACAGCTTGCATATACAGTTCCTTTGTCAGCTGATCTATCTAGATTTATTGAAATATATCATCTATGTACAATGCTCTGATTTTTTTCCGCCACTTCTATTGCACCAGGTTAGTTATCTCTAAAATAACGCCCTCTCACATCATATTTTCCTAAGAGTGTTACGTTTTTTAAAACTTTATAATGGAACTCTTTGACATAACCTTCCAAAATGTGTATACTTTATTACTTTATTAAATTAAAACTCTTATTCAATAATTGTTTAAAAGGCGTTTTCCGCAAATTAATATAAGATAATTATCGTTGTAGCATGCAATAACTCGATGTTTCATTATGGTAAATTAAAAATGTCCAAGATTTTTACCGCCTTCCCCCCGCATTCTTTCCTTTTTTTTTCATTATAACTATTATTACAATAACGTACTATGCACTTTTAACATGACTCAAGACCGTTAATCTTCATATGTTAAAATTTGACAACATTTCAACGGCTCCGAACATTATACTAAAAATAAAAAGTTTCCATTCGCTGATGTGTTTCTAGACACGAATTCTTTACTAAAAAAATAGCTATTCCCCATCGTGTAAATGTTATGTAAGCAAGACGAAAAAATCACATTTATGCGAATGAAAAGTAAATTTTGCCAAAGTAAAAATAAATTGCAAATAACTACTAGTGAATAACAATGAAATGAAGATATAAGCCCATAATTGAACTATAACGTGTGTCGAATTTACATTAGCCCATAATTTAAAAAATTAAATGTCAACGAGGTGTAGTTACTGTAATTAAAAGAAAGACTATTTAAATTCAATTGTTTAAACATTTCTTCAACAAATCTTTTTCTTCATTTAACTGTTATTAATTGGTAGCTTTTCATAATTGCATAATTATTCTTAATAAGTTCAATTTATCGTATCAAGAAAATAATTAAAAATAAACATTTGCTTTCAATTATTCATTTACCCAGAAAAACTGTCAAGGAATCATGAACTATTTCTTCACACCATTATTTGTTATGAGTTCCTTTGGTGAGTAAAATCAAGTTTTCTCTAGAATATATATGCATAAATATCTATTTACATTTCTTAATGCAGCTATAAAAATGTGTACTAACAAAGTAGTAGTGTTTAAGTAAATTTAAAAAAGAAAGCCAAAAAAAATTTCTAAATCCCTATAACCTTCTAAAGCAAGCCAATTGAAATAAAGCTATTAGTTGATTATAAACTAGATATTCATTCATTTCTCAAGATTTTTCTTTCATATTTTAAAAATAAAATCTTTATAAGGATTTTGTATAAAAAAATTTGATTAAAAAAAATTATATTGTTTGAGTTAATTAAATTTTGATTACAAATTCCATATGTGAACATATGACATTGCCGAATTTGATTACAGTGGTTTTAATTTCTAAATTAAAATAGATATTAATATTGTTTTTGTTATACATCATTTGCTTTGCGATTATGTCAATGGCTGTATTCGATGGTGAGTACTCATTATAATGACGCCGACCATCTCAATATAGTGTCATATCCAATAAATTGATACAAATCTAATAAATATTAAACGTCGGTACAGGTAATGAGAGAACATTGCTATATAATCTCAAAGATAAAAGATCAGAGCTGTAACTGCTATTATGACGAAAGAGTTAGCTAGATACACGATCGATAAAGGTCAATTTAGAGAGCTTGGAAAAGGAGACCCGTTTTTCAAAAGTAACTGCAGCTGTGATGACCTTGTGTTGGTTTTGCTACTAAAACTAGCATTGCACGAACATTTTTCAAAGTTACCAGAAGTCATAAATTTGGCCGATGAAATTCATTGCTCTGCGGATAGACCTTATATTAAGGGCTTTTACGGTGTCATAAAA
Source organism: Lymnaea stagnalis (assembly GCA_964033795.1). Taxonomy (NCBI): domain Eukaryota; kingdom Metazoa; phylum Mollusca; class Gastropoda; family Lymnaeidae; genus Lymnaea; species Lymnaea stagnalis. The sequence goes on along the minus strand of CAXITT010000160.1, from coordinate 727,183 downwards.
TATGTCTATTTCCCCTAAAACTTCAGGCTACTGGTCTTATCTTAACAAACATGTAATTCTGCTACTGACATACGAGTTAATTTTAGAAAGAGGGTCCGAAAACGTTTGTCATGTCATGAACTTTCAGGGTGCGATAAAAACTTGATGTTCATGATCGTTATCTAAGGTCGAGTTCAACAAAAATCTTTTTTCCATTCTTGGATTCCCAGCTGCTGTAGATCTTCACCAACAATAATGACAGGTATCCAATAAATACAGGAAAAACTAAATCCATTTAATTTTTTAAGACTGCACGTCAAAGAAACAGTTATTAGAGACGTCGTTTTGATGTTGACTGCGTTTAAATTGCTAAAAAAGAACTAAATAATAATTAGTTTCTTGATCACATTCCTAATGTCTACGACATCAATGGCCTCACGATTAATACTAAAATAACAAATTTTTCAACCAGCAGTATCATGAACATCTTACAAAGAGCGAAACATTTCAGTGAGGGAATAAAATCTCCAAGCAGTGGATAAATTCACAAATTTAGGCACACAATTTATATGGTCAACAACATTATGAGTTTAACAACAGTATTTTTTTTAAAATGCCGTACTCTGAAGGCTTTATCAGAATTACTATGGTCATTGTGGTGCAAGTCGAGTCACTAGGTTGAATGTATAAGGGACAATCTTATTAACAACTTTCATATACGATATATGCCATCTAGAAATGTAAAGTGTATATGTCAAATGCTAGACAACTTAACCATCCTCATTTATTGTTTTTACGAAACTTTGTGGTCATATAGAGATATACATTCTCAGCATCAATACTTAAATATAAAAAGTGCACGAGAGAGATGCAGGACATTTTGCCATTAAGCTACACAGAAGAATGCAAAAAGCATTTAATGTATGGGGAACTTTCCAGATAAAGAAGATCAGCTTTTGGAGAGACAAAATAGTCTAATATTGCCCAAATGTGTCCAAAAATTTGTAAACATCGACCTTAAATAATCGGAAACACTTGTTTTTTGACACACAAGATTATGAGGCAGACTAAAGGTTAAGCAAGTTATTCAGATGATATATCTTCCGCTCACACCTAAAGAGATCACACTGCAAGAAAAATCAGAACTGCCCCCATACACAATTTAACCCTAAAACACATGTGTCCTAGATACGAGTGACTACTCTAGCGTATTCATCAAACAGTCTAGCCTAGTGCATTTAAAATAAAAAGGAAAAAAAAAAGAATTGTAATTAAAAAACTTATTGCATTTCTATTTATTTAAACAATTATTCAATCTTCGTTAGGTAGATGGTGTATAAGAAATCTAGTGGTATTTGCAATAGTAATATATCCTGCCTTCGCCTGCGAAATAAATTTGAATATGCTAAAACATCAACAAAATGAAAGTAATTCGACTTGCCATGAAGTTGAAATACCTGGAGATATGATCTTATTTAAAGGCGACGTGAACTACCAACTGGAATGTGATGTCAGAAACGTTCAAATTCAAATAAAAAAGAAGGGGAACGAAAAATATGAATTGGTTAGTAGCTATATTAAGTAAACTTGTCTATCCATCCATCCATCCATCCATCCATCCATCCATCCATCCATCCATCCATCCATCCATCCATCTATCCATCCATCCGTCCATCCATCCATCCATCCATCCATCCATCCATCCATCCATCCATCCATCTATCCATCTATCTCTCTCTCTATCTATCTATCTATCTATCTATCTATCTATCTATCTATCTATCTATCTATCTATCTATCTATCTATCTATCTATCTATCTATCTATCTATCTATCTATC